>CM055273.1:51653679-51682563 GCA_029237695.1 Conchocele bisecta
ATGACCTATATTCTGACCTGGTGGACAGTCGGACAACGGTTTCTTACAGGCACACATACTAACAATACAAATGACAACTATTGTCACTATTCCATATTTATTATGCTCCAATGTACATATGAGTTAAACAGTTAATAGAATACAGTGTGTTGTCACACAATCTATTTGTAGAAAATGTTCCCAGAAAATCGGGCACAAACCGCCACTTTTCATAGTCCCATACTGTCCTATGAACAGACTGATATCTCTGCCAGATGTCCCAAGAATTCGCCCTCACTGAACTTGCCACACGGAACAGTTTATAATCTTCACATTGTCGTTCTCTTTCATAAGCCATTATCTTCGTATTTCTCTAAAATTTCATTATTTTCAAGGAGTTTTTGGTCGTCATGTTTTCTGTTTCGTTGAAAGTGTATGAATGCGGAAGTGGGTCCAACAACACTGCCTCATCGTGACGAATCATACGCTATAAAATATAGTTCGAATACTAACGCAACGTTTTCGGATAAATATCATCAACATTTACAATAAGTAATATAAATATCATGATATAATACTCTTATTTATCAATTAATTCAAATTATGGCCTTTACATAGCCAAAGTTATATAATTTAAATGTGTTAATGCGCATATTTTGATAAAAACCAGTACTGAATACACAATGTGAAGGCCACACATTCCCATTGCATCATGTTGGATACATCAGAACTTACCCGTGTGCGTGCAAACTGAAACGTAGATTGAAGTTTCTTCTCAATTTGCAAAACAAACATATGAAATTTACAAACCATTTCAAAACAATGTAATTACAGAAGAGAAAACTGCACATTCGTGCAACCCAACTATTGGGTATCTCCATTTCAGAGAAATATTCTTAAAATAGGCATTCGATCAAATCTATAATTAGTAACGGAGATTCGCCTACACACGTCATTACGATGACAAACCTATCACGTGTGACTGGCGCGGATTATTATTTGGGAATAGTCACTACGAAACGATTTGTTTATACAGACATGCAACACCCTGCACATGTACAGCTATGTATAGCTCTGGTTCCGAACATATCTAACATTTGTATAATTTAATAATTTCTAAGTATATTGGTGGTATAAACGGGCCGCACGATTCACCCAAATCCTCCCCAAATCGTCATTTTTCCCCAAATCCTCCCCAAATCCTCATGTAATGAATAAGTTATCCAATTAATATGTCTCAAAACCTTTTAATATCGTTCTTAAGAAGTTATTGAACCTGATTTGAATACGTTTTTATGGTAAAAAGAGTCTTATTTCGATGTTTTAATTTAACTTAATTTAACTTAGGCATTCTAGCAGCCAAGGGAGATCATCCAAAATAAATTATGAGATAAATGCAAAGGAGATAAAGGAGATAAATGTTGTTTGACCCATTTTGGTCAATTGAAACATGCAAGTTATTTACCATTCCAAATGTTTATTCATCTGTTTTTAGCTCACCTGAGCGAAGCTCATGTGAGCTATTGTTACCGCAATGTGTCCGTCGTCCGTCGTCCGTGAACATTTTCAAACGTCTTCTCCTCGGTAACCATTGGGTCTATAGTCACCAAACTTCATGGTCATGGTCCTTAGGTAGGGGGATTACAAAATTGTTAAAATGACGTCATTACGTAATCCAAGATGGCCGCCGTCTAAAAATAGCACACATTCTTAAAAAATCTTCTTCTCAAGAACCGCCAACCGGATTTCGACAAAACTTGGTAGGAATGATCGATGTACATTGCTCTTTCAAAGTTGTTAAAATGGTAACCCCGGGGTCAAAAATGGGCGTGGCCCGTGGGGTCAAATTGGGGTCAAATTATATTTTTGACCGAATATGGTCATGTCATATATCAAATTGAAGGTATCAATGAGGTGATCACTCTGGTGCATTTTTTGTCGAAATCAGACGGTTATGTCATCCAAGATGGCCGCCTAAAGGTCAAAAGGTCGTTCTTTTATTAGATGAACATGAACCGCTTGGCCCATGGTAGCCAAACTTAAATGTTATGGTCCATGGGTGAAGCCTTTTCAGATTTGTTAAAATGGAGATCATCGCTAATCCAAGATGGCCGCCGTCTAAAAATAGCCTAAATTCTTAAAAAATCTTCTTCTCATGAACCGCTTTTCCGGATTTCGACGAAACTTGGTAGGAATGATCGATGTACATTGCTCTTTCAAAGTTGTTAAAATGGTGACCCCGAGGTCAAAAATAGGCGTGGCCCGTGGGGTCAAATTGGGATCAAATTTTATTTTTGACCGAATATGGTCATGTTATATATTAAATCGAAGGTATCAATGAGGCGATCACTCTGGTACATGTTTTGTCATCCAAGATGTCATCCAAGATGGCCGCCGAAAGGTCAAAAGGTCGTTCTTTTATTAAAGATTTCAAAATTCTTCTTCACATGAACCGCTTGGCCCATGGTAGCCAAACTTAAAAGTTATGGTCCATGGGTGAAGCCTTTTCAGATTTGTTAAAATGGAGGTCATCGCTAATCCAAGATGGCCGCCGTCTAAAAATAGCATAATTTCTTAAAAAATCTTCTTCTCATGAACCGCTAGCCGGATTTCGACGAAACTTGGCAGGAATGATCGATGTACAATGCTCTTTCAAAGTTGTTAAAATGGTGACCCCGGGATCAAAAATGGGCGTGGTCGGTGGGGTCAAATTTTATTTTTGACCGAATATGGTCATGTTATATATCAAATCGAAGGTATCAATGAGGCGTTCACTCTGGTACATTTTTTGTCGAAATCGGATTGTTATGTAAACCAAGATGGCCGCCGAAATGTCAAAAGGTCGTTATTTTATTAGAGATTTCAAAATTCTTCTTCACATGAACCGCTTGGCCCATGGTAGCCAAACTTAAAAGTTATGGTCCATGGGTGAAGCCTTTTCAGATTTGTTAAACTGGAGGTCATCGCTTATCCAAGATGGCCGCCGTCTAAAAATAGCATAAATTCTTAAAAAATCTTCTTCTCATGAACCGCTGGCCGGATTTCGACTAAACTTGGTAGGAATGATCGATTTACAATGCTCTTTCAAAGTTGTTAAAATGGTGACACCGGGGTCAAAAATGGGCATGGCCCGTGGGGTCAAATTGGGGTAAAATTTTATTTTTGACCGAATATGAAGGTATCGATCAGGCGATTGCTCTGGTGCAATATTTGTCGGAATCGGATGATTATGTCATCCATGATGGCCACCAAAAGGTCCATTTATTCAAGATTTTGAACGTCTTTTTCTCAGGAACCACATGGCCGATGCTGGCCAAACTTCATAGGAAGTTAAGATCCTTGGGTGAAGCATTTTCAGATTTGGTAAAATGTGAGTCATCGCTTAATCCAAGATGACCGCCATCTAAAAATAGCACAATTTTTTTAAAACACATGAACTCAATGTCACATTCTCCTCTGGTGTTCATGGAGTCAGGTGAGCGAATTTTTATCTCAATCAATCAATCAATCAAATTCAGCACATATAGCTTGAAAATATGACCACGTCCGCAAATGTCGCGATACATGACCGTGCACCTACGTCCAAGGTATTGGTGATGTCACTAATGGCTAGCGAAAGTGTAAGCCCAGATCAGACTACGCGGAAGTTCTCAGTATTGCTTGTATTAGTGTTTTATGTCGAGCCATACTTGTTGTGTCATACTTTAATTGTATTGCTATACCCCACAAACACAGTTTGAGGAGATATATAGGAGTCAGCTTGTCGGTCGGTCGCGATGAATGACCGTGCACCTACGTCCAAGGTATTATGATCACTCCTGTGTTAGCTCTAGTTTTTTTTATTGTAATCAAAATGTGCTTAATATTAAATGTATTAAATTATCATGTATGTATCTTGTCATTTTCTCTCAATCTTCTAAAACTGTTAATTTGTATAATAATGATTCAACAGTATGGTCATATGTAGACCGGAATATACCTGGTAACAGCAGAAACAAACGTATGACCTGGGTGGGACTAGTCATGGGCAACAAATGGGCTAGATTGATTGATTGATTATTGGTGTTTACAGGCGTATAAACTGCCAGGGTCATTTAAGGTCGGGCCAACAGGATGTATTGTCCCGTATTCAACCTGTCCACAATGAGGGAAATTCCCAAAATCAGAACTCAATATTTACAGAACTATATATATTCAGTCCTGAAATTAGAATATCCTGACCTGGTGCCAGGTCCATACCGCACCAGAGTCACTTAGCTCCAGCCCCTAAAGCAATATGTTATGTACAGATATTATTCTTTTTTAATGGAGCATAATAGGATTTAGCTCTCAACTACCAGGGAGCCAAAACGGTACATGAGGGCCAAACCATGTAGGTCGGCATTCCGGTAAGGATGAACGCCGATCGTTAAATTACCCTTCACTGGCTCCCAACCACCACCCAAACAAATGGGCTAGAACTTGCTGCATATCGGGCCCCACAGGTACTGCATAGACACTTCACATTTACGGACGTGTTCATATTTTAAAGCTATATATGTGCTGAGGTCGATTGATTGATTGATTGATTATTGATTGATTGATTGATTGAGATTTAAAACAGATGAATAGTAGTATACACATTTGTAAATAACTAGCATGTTTCAATTGACCAAAATGGGTCAAACAACATTTATCTCATAATTTATTTTGGATGATCTCCCTTGGCTGCTAGAATGCCTAAGTTAAATTAAAACATCGAAATAAGACTCTTTTACCATAAAAACGTATTCAAATCGGGTTCAATAACTTCTTAAGAACGATATTAAAAGGTTTTGAGACATATTAATTGGATAACTTATTCATTACATGAGGATTTGGGGAGGATTTGGGGGGAAAATGAGGATTTGGGGAGGATTTGGGTGAATCGTGCGGCCCGTTTATACCACCAATATACTTAGAAATTATTAAATTATACAAATGTTAGATATGTTCGGAGCCCCGCTGGGGACGTATATTTGTCAGTCATTGCAGATATGCTAATGAGTTAAGTGGCGGTCGCAGTGTCACTGTTTGCGGGTTTAACTTTAGAAAAACACGCGGTACTACGCCATAAAAAAGTAGTTCAACAACAGTAAAACAGCGAGCTATCTTACCGTTTCAGCGTAATACATGTGTTGTTTGCTTTTTTGTGCTATATGTGTGTTATTGCAAAGTTTTTGTATACTTTATAAACTATTAACTGTTATGTATTAATATGAGTTCTTTGTTATGTATGTTGATATTTTGCGCAGTGATATAGTAGAGGGCGGGATTTCCCTGGGATGTTTTTCTTGAATGACCAATCAGATTAAAGATAACATTCTGAACTTTACATAGGTCAATGGCTCGATAAAATCCGACATTGGACAGCGAAATGATGATGATTTAAAGCAGAAACATTGTTTTTTTGACAGTTACATACCGTTTTAATCATCTTGAGCCATCGATATTATTAATCAGCAGGCGCGGATACAGGCAGAAATAATTGCAGGGGGAGGGGGGTCTGTAATTAAAATTCGGCGTACCCGTCCTCCGTGCGCGCGAAATCGTAAAGTGTGGGGGTGGGGGTGTGGGGGTCCTCCCCCAGGAAATTTTTAAATGCCAGATCGCCGCAGATGCGATTTCCTGACACCTAGGCCACGAAAGAAGTCATCCAACTATTCGAGTATTGTAGATTTTCTTCTCTTTTTTTTGCCGGGAGCAGGGTGGGTGGGGGGGGGGGGGTGGGGGGGGGGGGGGGGGGGGGTCCGGAGTCCGGACCCTGCCCCCCCCCCCCTGTATCCGCGCCTGATCAGTGTCCATTTTACTTAAACAATAAACTAATCTATATATATTTAGTAAAACAGTTCGCGGAAATCCAAAAACTTTCCAAAGAGGTGCTAGTATTTTATTGATAATTACACGTCGGACGCTGCCGACAGTTAAATAAATATTTTGGCAACATTTACTCAATAAATTAAAATTGAATGTGTAGCTGAAATGAAAGTGAAAGTAGAACGTGTTTGTTATATCCTCCGGGTTACAAATCGCTGAGGATTCCTATTTGAATTGGAAAATGATATGAATTTTACCTTTAGGAGACTGTGTCAGGAGAAAATGGACTGATGACATATGTCACCAGTCTAGTTCCTGAGCTATGACTGTGCCAGGGAAAAAGGGACTGATGACATATGTCACCTGTCGTGTTCCTTGCATGACTGCTCGCTCTTGTTTGTAATTGTTGTAAACTATATAAAGTTTAAACTGTGCATACAACCCCCCAGGCATACAAAGTATGTCAAGCGGTATATATAGTTTTCGTAATTCCGTCCGTCCACGTTAAAGAGTTTGGGTACCCATTATCTCTGTGACGGAAAGTCGGATAGACCTCAAACTTCATATACTTCCTTATCATCAACCATCATTTCATTCCATACCACACTCATGCGGCCTTCATTTCCAAGTTCAAGGTCAAATTACTTAGACATTTGCATCCGTACGATTTGCCTTAAAGTTTTCTGCAACCGTAAGTCAGATTGACGTCAAACTTCATATACTTCCGTATCATCATCCATATTTTCATTCCATACATGTCCCATACCCATGTGGCCTTCATGTCCAAGGTCAAGGTGAAATTACTTTGAACAATCAAGATAAATATTGTTTTTGCAGCATTGATAATGTATACTGATTCGACGAATATATTGATTTTAAATGGAGTATATATGATTTTGTGTGTGAAATATTAAAATGGTTGCCATGACAACCAATATTATTAAACGTTCACATGTTAAGTGTATTGCAAGATGGTAACAGTACTCGGGTGTATTGCATTGATTCTCAAAAAGTCAACACCTTTTCAACAAATACTATTTTTGTGTTTTCCAATATTGGTTACCATGGTTACTATGGTAATGCATATATATTTCAGAACTAGTGTATAATAACATATGACAAAGCAATATATCCTGTGAGTATATATAGTCGGGAAATTATTGAGCAAGTGAAACTTGTATGTAGCTGACCATTTGAATAGTTGCTGTCTCAACTACTGACAAGCCGCAATACATATATTCCGCAAAGTTCCGCATCCCTCCTGGTGCCAATTCTTAAGACTACAATGAACTTTCCAACAAATGAATTCTTAGTATATGTGTCCTCCACAAGCACGTACTGCGAAGGATTTCAGGACTTTCAGTCCTTTGATTTATTAATTCGAATTGTTATGTCGTAGGAACGAATTCTTAAATTGAGGCGAATTAATAACAAAAAATTAGAACTACGTGGCTCCGTAGATATTGTCTAGATCTTAGTTTCTTCATAATACTAATAATGTGACTGAATTGGATCCTATGCCCGTATTCTTATGAAGAAATGGTTTTGCGATCAGTGTAGATCCAGATCAGCCTGTTCGTCTGCATATATAGTCTGATCGAGATATGCACTGTTCGCCATTCCATCAATAAAACACGAGTAATGCTTTCAATAAGTAATACAGACCAGTAGCCTATTTCACCAAAATTGTAAAGTATACTTATCTTGCTAAGTACACTCTGAGGGAGACATTTTCAATTTAAGGATACAATTATTAATTTTTATTATACTGAATTTATGACATTATCACAGCCATTTTGGCTGTGATAATGTAATACATTCAGTATAATAATTATTCATATTTTTAATCATCACATACATGCAGTCGTTAGTTCTATATGAAATAATGCATTTCGGGAAAAATAAATCATTACTCCCTGAAAGTATACTTTATATGTAGATAAATATGCTCAGCGATTTTGATAGGCTACAGGACTGGAGAAATGTTTCTGCAATCAGTGTAAATCCAGATTAGCCTGTCAGAGCTCCAGATAAGCTGCGTATTTGCGTAAATACCCAAGTAAAATTGCCAAAAACTCAATTGAAATCAGAAGTAGCGAGTATCAAAAAGCAATAACAAGTTTGTGGTACCTTTATCATGCTACAGAAAACAATAACAGACGACAAATATGGCATATTTTTCTTATTTACCATGAAAACACATCTTGGCATTTCATTAGAATTGTCTCCAAGGAGACAATTCTAATGAAATGCCAAGACATGTTTCCATTTCGAAGCAAACTATTCAATAATTGTGGTCTGTTGATGTGTAAACAGTAGTGTGATTTTCTTTTACCCAATTAAAATATTGAAATACCCAATTGCTTCAGATATGATGGAGTGAAAATACTCAATTACTAATTCCTTATCTGGAGCCCTGGCCTGTTCGTCTGCACAGTCCGATCGGGAGCTGCACTGTTCGCCATTCCATCAATGAAACACCAGGTTTGATGAGGTTGTACATCAGTCACAAATAAGCCTGAGCCTCATTTCTCCAGCCACAGCCTCACCACAGCCTCAGCCACACCCCTGGGACTTGCTTCCATGTTTTTTGTGTGTGTCACAGGTCCGAGTCTTCCACATGTGCTTGCTTCTGGTGCATGTAGGTTAGGTCTGGATCAGAGACGTATGTACAGAGACAGGCAACTGGTTATATAGGGTCTTAATCGATTACGTTTACCGGGTTTTCCGAGAAACTTGCATTGCGATGTTTCGTATCCTTCTAACCCTAAATCATTGGTCTGGGCAGAGACTTTATACTGGCTGTTCTCACAGGTGAATAACTCGTGGCAGGAATGGTAAATTGCCATAGTTAGATAAATCCTAATTATATTTACAAACATACGGAAACTGAGTAAAAAAATGCCATGAACAATAAAAAAATCCCTCTAAAGGCCTATTTATTACAGGCGATTTTTTGTTTGTTTTCATGGCAATTTTGTATTTTTCTGTTGGGATAATAGGCATTTAGAGGCGATTTGTATGGCATATTTTTCAATATTTTTCTGACTTTCTGTTGGTTTCTAAACATAATTAGAAATTATTTTAGCCATGTTACCGTCCAGACCACGAGTTATTCATATGTGTCTGTTCCATGTCAAACCCGCAGATGGTTTTGGACAATTAAACATATTAGATTTAACTCTGAAAAAGAAAAAAATAATACAACTTCAAGTATTTTTTTCTTCAAAATACATGCACCAGCAAAAATAAGTAAACGTTCTATCTTGTTTTTTATTGATGGAAATACTGCCAAATATTGATTTTATTGTGAAAATACAATTTTCCTAGAGGAATATGTGGCTGTGACTGGAGAAATGGGGCTTATGGGTTTTGCCGCCAGTGTTGATCCAGATCAGCATGTGCGTCCGCACAGTCTGATCAGGATCTGCATTGTAAGCCATTCCATCAATGAAACACCCGTCATGAGTTTGACAAGGAATGTAGATCGTTAACAGGCTGCGGGAATGTGTTCTTTGATCAGTAGCTCACAAATCACAAATCCCATAATCCCTATTGCTCCAGTAACAGCCACATATCGATGGTATAGTAACATAAGGTCGTAAGTGCTATGCTTTAGCATAGCACTTACGACCTTACGTTACTAGACCATCGATATAACGAGGGCCGAACTGGAGGAGGAAAGTGACTACCGTATGTGAATATATTGGAAACTGAGAGCGAAATGTATTGGCGAGGTTTATTGAATGTTCCCAAACGAAAGTAAAAACGATTGTTTTGTACAACGATATGCGTATACGTTGTCGTGTCGTTTCGCCCATGTTACCCGTTCACCCCGGGTCGTTTCGCCCTGGTCGAAAGTGTGGTATATGTATGGTTTGGTCGGGTCGTTTCGCCCCTGTTTGACAACGGGACAAATATGTTATCATTTTATAGAAACCGCAGTTATCAAGGTATTACAAATTAAATGATAATTGTGTATATTTATTACATTAATGACATATCTAATCGTCTTATTTGTCCAATCTGATCTTTAACGACCCTTTTTAGGCTGGCTTATATAATATAACATATAGGATAAGTTTATGCTTATGTTATGTGCACCATACCGGTCACACCTACACGTGGTACCAGCTGGTAACACGATTTCATATACATGTACACATTTCTAGGCTTATATGAAATCGTGGCTAACGTGACAGGATATACTGTATCTGAGTAATACTAATGTGTTACCTATATATTTCTTTGTCACTGAATTATATTTGTTAATGCATTACAATATTTCTATACATTATATATATAGGGGCGAAACGACCCGGGGCGAACGGGAATAAGGGCGAAACGACCCGGAGTGAAACCGGGATTATGGGCGAAACGACCCTGGACCATGCATACATGTAGAAACGATTATCGTTTGTTACTTGTGTAGGCGAACACGATATTTTCATTTAAATACCCGACTTTCAACTATTCAACAACTGTTTAAACACCTATCGTTTCTTTCAACGCATCGTTTTACATGGTTTTTGCCGTTTTTAATTTGAAAATGATGTTTTCTTGAAGTGTCTGTTTTGTAATTGGCGAGTGCCATCTAGTAAGTTTAACAGAGCTGCATCTCCAAAACAATAGTACTTTTAGTAGAATTCATTTATACATGATCTCCAACTAAATTATTCGTTTGTCTTGAGTAGTTCAATTAGAATTGGACGGAAACCAAACACATGTTTTGAATGTAAGTTTATGAAAATCAGAGATTTTACACCATATTTATGGCTGCGACTGGAGAAATTGGGCTTATGGGGTTGCGACCAGCGTAGATCCAGATCAGCCTGTGCATCCGCACAGTCTGATCAGGATCTGCACTGTTCGCCATTCCATCAATGAAACACCCGCCATGCTTCTGATAAGCAATATATATTGCTATCATGATACAGGAGTGGGCTACTTGTTTCGGAGTTACACGGGTTACAAATCCCATACGACCCATTCCTCCAGTCACAGTCACATTTATGTCCAGAAATCGAACCGTCCGTTCGGTTGTCCGTCCGGGTTTCGTTTACTTGCAATATCTTTAGTTTCCACTCAGCAATCGACTTCAACTTTCATATATGGCTTTATCTAGAGAACATTACGGAGCCCCACAGCGGACGTATAATTAATTGTTTTATTAATTCGTTCCCACGAAATAACAATTCGTTCCCCCAATTTAACAATTCGTTCCCACAAATTAACAATTCGTTCCCACGAATTAACAGTTCGTTCCCTCAATTTAACAATTCGTTCCCAATTCGTTCCCAATTCGTTCTCACGAATTAACAATTCGTTTCCTCAATTTAACAATTCGTTCCCACGAAATAACAATTTGTTCCCACGGGAACGAATTGTTAATTCGTGGGAACGAATTGTTATATCGTGGGAACGAATTGTTGTTTCGAGGGAACGAATTGTTAAAATTAGGCAACGAATTGTCATTTCATGGGAACGAATTGTTAATTCGATGGAACGAATTGTTGTATCGTGGGAACGAATTGTTGTATCGTGGGAACGAATTGTTAAATTGAGGAAGCAAATTGTCATTTCATGGGAACGAATTGTGAATTCGAGGGAACGAATTGTTATATCGTGTGAACGAATTGTCAAATCGAGGGAACGAATTGTTATTTCGTGGGAACGAATTAATAAAAAAACATCAATGTCCCCTGCGGTACGGGGCGCAAAGTGGGGCATGGCTCAATTTTGTCAACAAAATTCATTTTTGTACCTATAAACTTGACAAAAACAAAATTAAATATATACTGATTTTGTCAACAAAATTCACTTTTGTGCCACAAAACTCAATTCTGTGTCACAAAATTCACTTTTGTGCCACAAAACTCAATTCTGTGTCACAAAATTCAATTCTGCATACGTTTCATATATGTATTTGCATACGTTTCGATTATGTTGCCCAAATATGGCACACGCATGTAAGAAGGACTACCATTGGTCAGATACAGTATGACAAAAATGTGACCTGAATAATATGTATAACAAGAAATGAGGCAAAGCCACGAAGGCCAGGTTTTTTCCAAGCATGGACACTTGGATAACATAATTATACCCACTTTTTGTAAACTAGATGGCCGTGGCCTGCATGTCGCGCCTTGGGGCGAGGCATGGACACTAAAAAAATAGATATAGTAGATGGAAAAATTTTAACAAAAAAACTTTAACCGGACACTCGGACGGACGGACGGACGGACGGACGGACGTATGCCAAAATGCCGACGATATCGCGCTTTCCGCAAGCGGGTGCGACAATGATGATAAAACACCCAGTGAAGTATCAAGGTCAAGGTAATGGGTGAAGCAGTTGCAGAGATATAGTACACGAAACAACTTTAACAAATAAATTCAAAGTAATTTGACCTTGACATTGATCACAGGGGCCGCACGGTTGGGGGTTAGAATGAAAAATATGGACGATGATAAACACCCATGTGAAGTTTCAAGGTAATGGGCGAAGCAGTTGCAGAGATATAGTATAACGAAAAAGTTTTAACAAACAATTTAACCAGACGTACGTTAAAAAGTTAACGTTGAAAATGGCTAAGTCAATTACGTAGAAATAATAGGTGAAGGTAAAAAAAATGGTCACATGTTGGATAGTTGTATGTGGTAGGCACCCCTTGGTTATGAAGCTGTGAAAGTTTGGTGGTCCTAGGTGGTACAGTACCAAAGAAATGGACATAAACACGAAAACTTAACATTGTAAACGCGAAAACTTAACATTGAAAATGGCTAAGTCGACTGCGCGGAAAAAATGGGTAAAGTTAAAAAAAAAGTAACATGTTGGATAGTGATATGTGGTGGGCACCCCTTGATTATGAAGCTGTGAAAGTTTGGTGTTCCTAGCTGGTACAGTACCAAAGAAATGGACTTAAACACGAAAACTTAACATTGAAAACGCGAAAACATAACATTGATTGTGGACGCCGCCCGCCGCCCGCCGCCCGCCCGCCCGCCCGCCGCCCGCCCGCCCGCCCGCCCGCCCGCCCGGCTTTCGCCAATCCAATAGCCTGGATTTTTTTTAAAAAAACCTGGCTAAAAATATATCAGCAACAAACATGATGGAACTTGGATGGAAAATAACATTTTGTGAATTGGTTGCCATGGCAACCGTTTATTGTAATTATGTATTGACTATGTACATACATTTAATAACGCTATCCCAATGTTGGTTACTTGAAATAAAACGATGCTATTGTTAAAATGTTTATATACACTAGTTGTTATTTGGCCGCCCTGGCATCCGCATACATGATTTAGTCACAATAAGAATCTTGGATAGAACTAGAGGTACATGTATATATTTTGTAATCATAATATAACCAAAATAACTGTCCATAAAGAAGTATAATATTTATATATTGGGTTATATTTTCGCATTGAAATATTTAAACCTGCAAGTGTACTCCACCATCTAGTAAAATGGACTAAGACCGATCTCAACCAATCAACGTAGAGATGACATAGACTATCAGTTACGCAAACTAATTTTTGTGGACAAAACTGACTTTTGTGGACAAAACTGAATTCTGTCCCACAAAACTGAATTTTGTTCACAAAACTCAATTCTGTCTTACAAAATTGAATCCTTTATAACAAAAATGAATTTTGTATATCAGAATTTTACATAATTGGATTTTGTGATTTTTAGTGTTACAAAACTCAATTTTGTCTGGACAAAATTGGTTTTGTACACATAATTAACCTGTCCTGCATGGCGCCCCGTATGCGGGGCTCCGTAGAACATACAGGTAATTTCAGTCCGAACATCTGTTACTAGATGACTATGTGTTTATGCAGTATCTTCTGTTTCACGAAACCTGCCAGAATGTTATGGTCAAATAAACAATGCAAAAACAATATATCATATAAAACACTTTTTATTTCGTGAAATTTGGTCAAACATGGATTTTATTATGAAACATTGATTTGTCTATGGGAATTTAACATGGGAGAAAAGGAGGTGAAGGAGCTGTGATAGTATTAAAAAACAAAAAACTTTGGAACTTGACTCGGAAACCTAGCTAGATAGCTTGCAAATGATATAACTAAGAACATTTTGAAAATCGGTCCACTATTTCTGAAATTAGAAAAAATCCCCAAGTTAAATTCCCATAGACATCTTCACATGGGGACATTGTTTTTTCGTAATAAAATCAATATTGGACCAAATTTCACGAAATAAAAAGAAGGCCCATTATTTGCTTTAATTTTATATTATCGAACAAATATTGTTTTTACACAATGGATATATCCGTACAATTTGGGCAGGTTTCGTGAAACAGACAGTACATGTATACATACACACAGCTATGCGCTTGTCCCGCCTGCATGAGTGTATACTGGGGGACGTTTCACTAAACTGCGTACGACTAAAATGCTCGTAAGTGCAAAATTGTGATATTCTGTAAATTTCACATTAGCAATATTTTCTTGAAAACAATTATTGGATTTACATTTATTGAGCATAGGCTGCATATGCAGCCTATGCTCAATAAATGTAAATCCATCAATTGCAATTTCCAGACGATCCTAAATTTGCACTTACGAAGATTTTAGTCGTACGAAGTTTAGTGAAACGGGCGCCTGGTTTCTATGTAGCGAATATTTGTTGAAGTTTCACAAACGAAACAAAAGAAAACAAATAAACACGCAGCGAAAACTGTCGCTTTGTACAACGATATGCATACGATTATAGTTTGCTATTTTTTTTGTAGGTGAAAACGAGTTTCGTTTAAATTTAAGTCTGATATTAAATGAATAATCATGCCAATCAATGCGTGGGGTAATGATGAATGCATGTTTATTTTGCCAGAAAATATATCAGTTGATGTCGCTGATATAAAGAACATTGTGTGCCTACTGAGTGGGCATGTACCTTTAAACCAACGAAAACATCGCTTTATAATTGTAACAAGGTGAACACATAATACGTCCCGTTGTATTTTGCAAAGGGGCGTATAAAAATGAAAAAGATGTCAAAGCGATGTCTAAACGATAGATCAGCATTCTTGTGCGGAACCAGGACACATCCGGACTGCGCGTGAGGGTAATGGTGGCGTCAGGGAAAGCCCCATGTACATGTTTTTGTTTACATTTTGTAAACAATAGATCGAATAGTGAATACATTACTCTAATTTCAGTGACTTATCTTCATTGTGATATGAAAATGATTCATCGAAAGCTAATGCTAGTGAAAATGGCACTTTTACGTGAAAAAAGCAAGTGATATTTTCCCATTTGAGTAATTTTTCTATCTTAGAGGTACATTCCCACTCAGTAGGCACATAATGTTCTTTATATCAGAGACATCATCTGAGACATTTTCTGGCAAAATAAACATCCATTCACCATTATCCCACGAACTGATTGGCATTATTATACATTTTATATCAGACCTAAATTTCCACACTGATATCAGGGGCGATAACCGTGTTTCCTTAAAATGCTAATGGAAATTACTATTTCTTCACTGCATTTATTTTTTGATGTGCAATTGTCATATTTTCTAATCTGTCGAACATATTATTTTTTCGGGTGACGCATTTAATTAGTATAAATAATTAAAACATCATGCGTCATTTGCATATGAAAATAGCCTGATACCACCACGCTGTCACTGCAATACATATTACATTGTACTAAATGATTATATATGTATAGCGGGCACTCGTAATTTTTATAACTGGTGGAATAGTGACACAATTATACACTTATACACATTCTGTGCCTACTGAGTGGGCATGTACCTTTAACAAAATACAAAAACCCGGTAGTCGCGATAGGAAATGGAGAATAGTAGGTAGGTGCCGTGAATGGAAAACAAATATCTGGCAAGGCTTATAAAACGGGATGGGCGAGGCTAGCCGAGCACATCCCGTTTCCGTGCCCGCCAGATATTGTTTTCCATTCACAGCACTAACCTACTATTCTATTTATCCCGTCAACACATACATATGGCTTTACAATGCAACCAAAAAATAACCCCAGCCACCGCACATATTCATACGAAGTGATTAGGTCGTATTGACAGGATATCAAAAATGTTTCACGGCACCGTGTTTCACGGCACATACGCACTGTGTTGACGGGATAAAAGCTAACCTATGATCACAATTTCCAACCAGAAATCGAAATGCTCTTCTATCTAGATTATATCTATTAATATTTAAACGTTTTTACTCGCTGCAATTCTTATGACGAACGGAAGAAGGAACACACAAATGGTAACGCAATAATGTTACCGAAACAGAACGTACCTGTATTGAATTAAGTTCATACCTGGACATATCGTGGTGGCATACGAGATAAAATACTAAATGTGGAGTGACGCACGGGTGGAAGACTCGGACCTAGGACCTGATAAATGGCTCATTTGTAAACCGTTACCCCACCCACCAATTTCCGTACAATAGACAGTATAGCGTTGAAAGGTTATACTGTATATTGTAAGGAAATGGGTGGGTGGGGTAACGTTTTTCAAATGAGCCATTTATTGGGCCCTAGGTCCGAGTCTTCCACCTGTGGAGTGACGTACAAGTATGGACAGCAAGGTAATTTCTAAATATATAAGATATATCGGTTCCAATGATCAATGATAAATCATGAGAGGCAGTACTCATATGGTTAACATCACAGTTCCGGGCAGTTGTTTCACACTTGGGTTGGTAAGCAGGGTCTTCACTACACAAGGTAATAACGACTTTTATCCCGTCAACACAGTGCGTATGTGCCGTGAAACACTGTGCCGTGAATGTTTTTTGATATCCTGTCAATACGACCTAATCACTGCGTATAAATATGTGCGGTGACTGGGGTTATTATCTTTGCATTTTACAGCCATTTGTAGGTGTTGACGGGATAAATAGAATAGTAGGTTAGTGCCGTGAATGGGAAAACTATCTGGCGCGGCACGGAAACGGGATGTGCTCGGTAGAGCCTCGCCCATCCCATTTTCTAAGCCTTGCCAGATATTTTTTCCCATTCACGGCACTAACCTACTATTCTCTATTACTTACCCACCTGTGGGTGGCAGGTGGGAGCATGCATGTGTAATTTAACGGTCGGGGTTAATCCTTGCCGGAATCCCGAATGGAGACCTGGTTTGGCCCTCACATACGTCTTTGGCATTTTTTATGTGACAGTTGAAAATGGTTATAAATACCGCTTATGTGAGTATTAGAATTATTCTCAATCCTATTACTTTTAGGGGAAGGGGCCAATTGACTTTGGTGTGTTATGGACCTGGCACCTGGACAGGTTATTCTTATTCTTATTTCAGGGCTGAATATATGTATTTTTCCGATGTAAATATTCCATGTGGAACATCTCCAAATCGGACACCCTGGGGACCTCCCAGGGTGTCCGGTTTGGAGAGGTTCCACTGTACATTGTTTGTCAATATCTAGGCCCATTTCTTCAGTCAAAGCCACATTTCTCCAATTTCAGATTGATAGTATTTAAAGCTTCACCTACATATATCAAACAGCATCCGTAATTTCTTTTTCGCGTTTTGTCAGTCTTTTTCCTAGTCCTTTATCAAGCAAATACTTACGCCTGTTTAACAAAGCCTCCTTCAATTTCTGCCAAACCAGTTCTACGTGTTCAGCAAGATGAGGAGCACCAGCAAACACGTGATTAAAGAACACATGCCTGGCCTGTGGTGCTATGTCTTTCAGAAAGGGGACGCTGTCCCATAGTCCCGCTGCTTGTGCCGCATTTCTGATCAACATCTGGCCGGCACGTTGAGCAGGGTTTGCCTTGGTTCGGACCTCTTTCTTGCTCATTAGCTCCGCCGCCGAGTAATGACGTGCCGGACTCCGGTAACACATCGGTAGTAACTCAGCATCGGTTAATATTTTTGGGTTATTATTGGTGGTAGCATGTTCGTCTTCGTCGATTTCGAGATCAATTACATCGTTAGGTTCGTCATGATACCAATCTTTAGTGTCAATGGCGGAATCAGTTCCCGAATCAATGCTGGTACTAGTTTCTTCGTTATCGCGGCTTGTGCAAGACATCACATCATGATACTTTGATGACGATGGAAAATTATGTATTTTATCGGATTCTGGGGTTACTAGTTCGCGTTTAATGGTTGACTGGCAATTACTGGAAGAGGGAGAATTCGTCTTATAATGTACACAAGAACTCTCCGCTGAACTATATGTAGGATGTTGTCGGATTAGTGTAGAAGTTGGACTGCAAGAACTTTTCCGTAAATATGCCATCTCGGAATATACAAATGTTTCTTCACCTGCAGAAGCCAACGCGATGCGCTTTGGTAAAGGACTTCCATCCTGATTCCGCCTAGATTGGAGTTTCAATATGCTTCTGGGTGTCGGTTGAAATTGTGTTGACTGAGGTTCATTATAGTGAGTATGTATACGAACAGGTAAAACGTTTTCCGCATGTGGTGAATTTGTTAGTTCGGATTCAGCCACGCGTTCACTGCCATACGACGAATGTGTGTTCGGTATGAAATATCTAACGGTTTGAACGTCTGCGTGTATGCTATCAGGTTTTGTCATCACTCTCGGTGTATTCATCGACATCTGTCTGCGTGTTCCGGACGTCACTATGACCCCAATTGGAGGCAGTGGTAACAGGCGGGTACGGTTCGCCATGGTTCGAGCGGAGACAAGCAGCCCTGAGTAACTTCCTAAGGAGAAACCTGTCCTTGAACACCGTGAACGCGTCCTTGATATCGGCTTCACAGAATTGAACCAACATTTCGCCAGTTATTTCATTCTCTGCAATGAATAATGAAAATATGTGTAGTGGAATACCTCCAGATATGAGACACGCCATGTACTTTTGTACCTAAGAACATGTACAATTTTTCATGAAATACATTTTCAGAAACTGTGATATTTTTCGCAAATGACGTCGAAAGACGACGACATTTTCATAGCAAATGCGGAATAGAAAATATCGTAAATACTTTTCATGAGATATCGCACATGTTCTTAGCTACAAACGCACATGACGTGTCTCATATGGAGACACTGATAGTATTATTGCAGATACACTCATTGCGTTTATAACAAGCTGACTTGGATAAGATGGTGCAATAAATGTATCTAGGATGGCGGCCATCTTGGATTTGCCATACTAACTCACTCCGGACAGTTCGGTAGACCAGCCTATGGCATTCAGGAGTTTCGGATATGGTTTATAGAAATGTTTCATCTCTTTACTGATTTAGTCCATGAAATGACTGGAGTTAACACAACATATCCACGATAAACGCTAAACACGGCTACTACTGATATCCACGATAAACGCGTAACACGACTACTACTACCAATATCCACGATAAACGCCGAACACGACTACTACTGATATACACGATAATCATCGAACACGACTACTACTGATATCCACGATAAACGCCAACATGGAGACGACTACTACTGATATCCACGTTAAACGCCAACATGGAGACGACTACTACTGATATCCACGTTAAACGCCAACATGGAGACGACTACTACTGATATCCACGATAAACGCCAACATGGAGACGACTACTACTGATATCCACGTTAAACGCCAACGCCGAACACGACTACTACTGATATCCACGATAAACTTCGAACGCGACTACTACTGATATCCACGATAAGCGCCAAAACGGACACGACCACTACGGATAACCACGATAACGACTACTGCTGATATCCATGACAAACGCCGAACACGACTACTACTGATATCCATGATAGACGCCGAGCACGACTACTACTGACTAGTAGTCGTGTTCGGTGTTTATCATGGGTATCGTTGTATTCTTATTACCTTCAACATACTTCAGCACAGCTGCCCTGATGATCAACTGTTTCTGTCCACCAAATGACTGGCGTTAATACTTAAGGACCCGTTCTATACCTGATCATCATTTGATTCAAAGATAATTGCTTCGTAAACGTGATGGAATATATGTATAACATATATGTGAACACTGCCTCGTTACTGTATCCTATACGACACATGGAGTGGCCAAGTCGGCCATCTTTGTGTGTTCCAGCCATCAGCCAGTTTCACCTGTTCTGCCATTTGACAAAGAACTTAATATGTGAAGTAGAACATATGATATAATGTAGATACTCACATGTAGAAAGGCCAGGAGAACGGACTCCTATCAATTATATTACATCAAACTTGAAAAATATGTCAGTTTTCTGGACAGGTTTGTACCTGTGTTTTTCACAACATGAACCACCATTATAATTACCCTCATACACAGAAAATCGCACAGTGTATAACTTTTACCTGGCCATCCGCACAACACATACCATATATACCCACTATTAGCTGTACTCTGTTATTAGTTATACATCCAGTGACATGTAAGCAGTTACCTGAGTATATTGGCCCTGGTGTCTATTCACCTAACATGCGAGTAAATGTGGTTTTACCTGTGGGCAACGTGTACACTAACATAGGATGTGCGTCACATTAAAAAGTTTACACATCAAAATGTATTTTGAGATTGATGTGAGAAATGCTCAGATATCTCGTCTTTTGTATAATTTGCTGGCATAATATTTATAGCTTGTCATTGTGGTATCTGTCTATTATGTATTGCACCAAATCTTATTTGGTTTACTGTCATATTATTTGCCGTATGTGTCAAATACACGAAGTGGTGAAATTGTACTTTGGCTTGTACATACAAAGATGGCGGAGATGGCAACACAATGCTCCATATAGTATACAGTAAGGAGACCATATTCACGTATGTTATATTCATATACATGTATCACATCACTCTTATGAAGCAATTTTCATTGAAGTCAAGTGTATCTATCTATCACATAATACCATAACACAACAATTTATCCCGTCAACACAGTGAGTATGTGCCGTGAAACACGGTGCCGTGAAACATTTTTGATATACCAATACGACCTAATCACTGCGTATGAATATGTGCGGTGGCTGGGGTTATTTTGTTTGCATTTTAAAGCTATTTGAAGGTGTTGACTGGATAAATAGAATAGTAGGTTAGTGCCGTGAATGGGAAACAAATACTGGCGCGGCACGGAAACGGGATGTGCTCGGCAGAGCATCGCCCATCCCGTTTGCTAAGCCTTGCCAGATATTTTTTCCCATTCACGGCACTAACCTACTATTTTCTATATTCAGGATAAACGCCGAACACGACTACTACTGAGTAGTGCATGTACACGTAGTCGTGTTCGGCGTTTATTATGGATATTTTGTGGATTGTGTGTGTGTATTTTTGTTACCTTCAATAGACTTCAGTCCAGCTGCGCTAATACCGATGTCCTGCAGCAGCTGAGCAGTGACCGCCGGTGATGTTCGACCACTGATCTGTTCGGCCAACCACTCCATGCTTCACACCGTCAGTCCTCGCAGGGCTATCACGGTAATAACAGAGGTGAATCAACCCGAATGAAGGTGCACGTTTTGGATATATATGAGATACGCCATGTGATTGTGTACCTTCGAACATCTGCGTAATTTCATTAAATACATTAAGTTTTACAAAATTTACAATATTATAATACATGCGGAATATTGAACATGTTGTCAACATTTGATGCCATTTACGGGAATCAATGTTAATTTTGTAAATGAATTTCATGAAATTACGCAATGTCCCAAAACAGTTCACAAGACTGCAAGTGTTTCACAAACTTACTAGAAAGATCAGAAAACCACTAGCAGTCACGGTTCCACACAATATTCCGCTTTCATGTGTTAGTTCATCAAAAACAAATGGACTAATAAGAAAATTATAATAAAAACATAACCAGTATCGAGGAGAAATTGGACCGTTTTGGATGTTCACATATGAGACACACCATACGATTTTGTACACAATTTACAATACTTTCCGTAAATGGCGTCAAAAGTTGACAATTGTCAGAGTACATTCTGAATATTTTGCAACTTGAGACTTTATTTATGAAAAATATTGAAAATTCTGTAAACTATATTTAATGAAATTACGCAGATGTACGAAGGTACAAAATCGTATGGCGTGTCTCATATCCAAAACGCGTACCCTTACACCGCTATCTTAATTTTTTATCGTCTGTTGTTTATTTTCAGAAATGATTCTGAAGTGCTGTCAAACCATGTTTTTATTGAGAAATAGGGCACGATATAAAAGCAACAGCAGACGACAATCGCTGTGTGTAGCGGTCTAATGATTCATGTTCGTTCCCCTCTGTGAGTGTGAATATGGTAATAAACAGAACACGTGGGTGTCACTGGTGGATGGGCTTCTGATATTTGTGGCAAGTGAAGCTCTAGAACTCTAGGTTATACCAGATGGCCGCGGCCCGCATGTCGAGCCCGCCGAGGCATTTGATGGTCTCAGAGTGTATTTATTTGAAGTTTGAATTAAGGGTTGTGGAGATATAAGGTCTGTAAAAGCTTTAACGCAAATTTTAAAGTCATTTGACATTGATCTTGGGCATGTGGGCCACATGAGTGGGCTATAGAATGAAACTATGGATGACAATAAAGAATTATTTGAAGTTTGAAGTAAATCAGAGTAAGTGTTGTGGAGATATAAGGTATGTAAAAACTTTATTTGTCCTTGACCTTAGGCATGTGGACCACATGGGCAGGCTATATAATGGAAATATGGATGATGAATAAGAAGTATTGGATGTTGGAAGTAAATCAGAGTAAGTGTTGTGGAGATATAAGGTATGTACAAACTTTAACACAAATTTCAAAGGCATTTGACCTTGGGCATGTGGACCACATGGGCAGGCTATGGAATGAAAATATGGATGATGAAAAGGAAGTATTTGAAGTAAATTGGAGTAACAATTGTGGAGATATAAGGTATGTAAAAACTTTAATGCAGATTTTATAATAACGCAAACTTCTAAGTCATGTGGTCTTGACCTTGGGGTACAGGGGCCGCATGAGTGGGACATAGAATGATGTCCAATAAGCATACAAAGTATCAAGCAAATCGGACGGTTACAGAGATAGTAGGTATGTGAAAACTTTAACGCAAATTTGACAGAAACTTTAACGCAAACCTTGACCTTGACCTTGGGACACAGGGGCTGCATGAGTGGGCACAGAATGATATAGGATGATGACCAATAAGCAAACAAAGTTTCAAGCAAATCCGACTTACGGTTACACAGATAGTAGGTGTCTGAAAACTTTAACAAAAACGCAAACTTCTAAGTCATTTGACCTTGACATTGGGCACAGGGGCCGCATGAGTGTGATACAGTATGAATGTATGGATGATGACTAATAAGCATATGAAGTTTCAAGTCAATGTGACTTAGGAATGCAGAGATATAAGTATTTAAAAAATTTAACGCAGATTTCGGACGGACTGATTGACACACGGACGGACGGACGGACGGACGCACGGACGCACAGACGGACGCACGGATACCGGACGTCATTGTGATCACTGTGTCTCGCTTTCCGCAAGCGGGCTCGACAAAAAATGTGTCCGTACCCAATTATGAACCGTGTTCAACTTCAAGGTGTATGATCACGTGGTCCTAACAACAACAACAACAAGTACAGAAACTTCCAGAATCCATCAGATTCAAAGTACATGTACGTGTTATTTTATATTGTCCTTATTACGTAACGGATTTTGATGAAATATGGCACAGCAAACGCGTCTTCATGAGCTGCATTTGGCCTAAACTTCTGTCGTTTTTGCGAAGAATCGATTTCCGTGTCTACCTGTTTGCGAAGAATCGATTTCCGTGTCGGTAAGTCTGTGCCGAACTCCCTGGATGACGAAATGCAGCTCATGAAGACACGTTTGCTGTGCCATATTTCATCAAAATCCGTTTCATATTAAGGAAAATATCAAATAATACTTACTTTGGATTGGGCAAGATTTCAACATTTTCAGCCACTGTTGTTGTTGTTGTTGTTGTTATAACCACGTGATCATGCACCTTGAACTTGGATATAGAGAATATCAGGCTAGTGTCTTTTGATATCAAGTTATCAGGTAAGACTAGGAAACGTGTAGGAAATCCGAGGCTTGCGAATTCCAACCGTTTCCGAGCCGAGCCTGATAAACGTGATATCAAAAGACACTAGCCTGGTATTATATTTTATTTATCAGGTAACGTTTTATGCTCGAAAATGACCACAGATCTATGAACTTGCTTCTTTATTCAGCCTTAATGCCATATAAACTCTCGTGTATGTCTTCTTGGTATGACTTCCTTATTTATGCTCACGGTATTTTAACTGAATATAGGTGTGCACGCTACTACGGGTTATCTATTTAACATTAGGTTTGAACCTCCCGGTCTCCAGAATGAACATTTCTTGTTCGGTTAATATTTTGTCTCTCGTGTAGTCAAGGTGCATGATCACGTGGTTACAACAACAACAACAATGGCTGAAAGTGTCGAAAGCGCGCCCACTCCAAAGTAAGTATTATTTGATATTTTCCTTAATAGGCACCGGATTTTGATGAAACATGGCACAGCAAACGCGCCTTCATGAGCTGCATTTGGTGGTCCTGGAGACACGGAAATCAATTCTTCGCAAAAACGACTGAAGTTTGGGTCAGAGTACTGAGACCACCAAATGCAGCTTAACAAGACGCCATTGATGCGCCATATTTCATCAAAATCCGTTACATAATAAGGACAAAATAAAAGAATACGTACTTGGAATCGGAGGGCTTCTGGATGTTTAAGTACTTGTTGTTGTTGTTGTTGTAACCACGTGATCATACACCTTGGTAGTTGAAAATGTCGTCTTCTTCGCGGGCTGCCAATAGCAGAATGCCTGATACAACAATATGTTATCAGTCAGCACCGGTGTATTCGGTCCATACAGGACAGGTTACCTGTAGCCTATTTCATCGACATTGCAAAGTATACTTTCCTAGCAAAGTATACTTGAGGGAGTAATCATTTATTTTTATTTTTTTTCATGAAATGCATTATTTCATATAGAACTAACAAATGCTATATTTCATGATTAAAAGTATGCAGAATTATTATACTGAATTTATTACATTATCACAGCCAAATTGGCTGTGATAATGTAATAAATTCAGTATAATAAAAAAAATAATAAATTTATCATAAAATTGAAAATTTCTCCCTCAAAGTATACTTTGCTACTAAAGTATACTTTGCAATGTTGATGAAATAGGCTATGATAATAAACTAATGTATATCAAGGTGCATGATCACGTGGTTACAACAACAACAACGTCGCCCTCTCCAAAGTAAGTATTATTTGATATTTTCCTTAATATGCAACGATTTTAGGATATATGGCACAGCAAACACGTCTTCATGAGCTGCATTTGGTGGTCCGTTGAGCTTGGCACAGACTTATGTCGTTTTTTGGGTGGGAGAAGACACGGAAATCGATTCTTCGCAAAAACGACAGAAGTTTAGGCGAACATAGAGGCCACCAAATGCAGCTTGACAAGACGCGTTTCATGCGCTATATTTCATCAAAATCCGTTACGTAATAAGGACAATATGAAAGAATACGTACTTTGAATCAGATGGATTCTGGTAGTTTCAGTACTTGTTGTTGTTGTTGTAGTTAGTACCACGTGATCATACACCTTGACTTATCAGTTATGAATAACTTAGCAATCACTTAACCGATTTTCATAATATTTGGCCACAATGTGTGGGATTGTGCTTTATTTACCTTATGTTCATTTTTATTACCAATTCTGTCCGCGGTGGATTAACTTTAATAGTGTTATCACATCATTGTGTGTTATCACATCCTCATGTCCATATATTGCTCATGTGCTGTGTAAATGCAGAAACAAAACTCGAAAATGTATCAAAGATGTGACAACAGTATCAGGCTTGCTGCCAAATATGGATACACCATTCAAACATTATAGGAATGAATGGCCTTTTTGTGGAATTTATCGGGGTATAAACTTGAAAAAGTCGCGGGAATACTGGACGAAGGCCGGAAGGCGTCGTCCATATTCTCGCGACTTTTCCAAGTTTATATCCACGATAAATTCCACAAAAAGGCCATTCATTTTCTTATAATTCCAGCATTTGAAATCTATTCATCAAGAAAATGTGTTTATTTTCCGTTTTCTTAAGAATTTATTTTAACTGCGCCTCACGGTTACGGAAAGTAGTTCGGCGTGGGAGTTTACTGGGATATAAATTTTGGACAGAGATGTTATGGAAGTGTGTAAATATGTTTGTGCTGGAATTATGCATACATAACGTATACTAACTAGTATTCAGGCACACAGGTGAGACTCGACCTAGACCCAATACTTGGCTCATTTGAAAAACGTTACCCCACCCATCCATTTAAATACACTATACATTTCGGGCTACAACTATTCTTTCACTTTAGTTGATTGAAACCACAGTTGCCCCCCTTGGAACAGGAAACGTTGGCGCACCACACACGTTTCGAGTAAATGTAAATACTTCGATTTAACGACGGCACTGGCTCGATGACCTTGCATATCGGGACCGACTATTTAAGTCCCCATCCGATAGGACTAGGCTAGCACGAAGTTGTCTTGTCTTGCCCAAGGACACGCCGAATCGGCCATTCGGAGCGAGTCGGGGTGGGAATCGAACCAGGGGTCTCCCGATCCGCAGACCGACTTGGCTCATTTGTACCTACTGAGCTAATCCGGCCACCTCTACACGTTTCGCGAGTGTACATACGCTCTTATATATGGTGTGCGAACGGGGTCAAAACTAAACTTACAGGTGCATCTATATAAATATACAGGTGCACCTGCATGTTTTAACAGCTGCACCTGTAAATGTATAGCTGCACCTGTAAAATGTACACCTGCAACTGTAAATGTATAGCTGCAGCTGTACAGGTGCAGCTGTATTTTTTACAAGTGCAGCTGTACTTTTTACAGGTGCAGCTGTATATTTACAGGTGCACCTGTATATTTGTATAGCTGCACCTGTAAGTGTAGTTTTGACCCCGTTCATACACCATACTTATACATAACTAGTATTCAGGCATACATGTCCAGGGCCACGCAGGGATTAATTTAGGGGGTGCGTTATCGACGACACGAAGGGCCAAGCATGTTTGTTTTGCACATCCACGGACAGATTAACCCTCTCACCCCTAAGTAACTGGAATGAATTTTGATATGTTAAATTTTCAACCAATTCAATCGTCACAAAATGATTTTCAGACCAGGCCATTTATGAACATGGGGTGTTTTTGTTCTCAAAATTATGAAACTTACTTGCAAAAAGTGCAGATCCTGATGAGACGGCTCGTCACGACCCGCTCATCTGGATCTACACTTTTTGCCAATACCACTATACAGGCATATGGTGTACGGCCCTGGGGCCCGTTTCACTAATGCATCAGTCAATGTAAGTCCCCGCACCCCCCCTCCGGGGGAATAGCGGGGCTTATATTTTCGCTGCTGTGAAAGCCCCGGTAAAAGCCCCGCACTGCGGGGCATCATGAAATGTTAAGCCCCGGGGTATGCCCAGGTAAAGCCCGGTTAAAACCCCGGTAAAGCCCCCGGGGTGTGTCCCGGCCCATTTGTAAAAGCCCCGGTAAAGTCCCCGCACTGCGGGGCATCATGAAAGGTAAAAGCCCCGGTGTATGCCCCGGTAAAGCCCCGCCCCTCCCCCGGAGGGGGGGTGCGGGGATTCACATTGACTGATGCATAAGCGTCGTACGACTAAGAAGTTCGTAAGTGCAAATTTAGGATCGTCTGGACATTTAAATTGATGGATTTACATTCATTGAGCATAGGCTGCATATGCAGCCTATTCTCAATACATGCAAATCCAATAATTGTTTACAATAAAACATTGTTACTGTGAAATGTACAGACTATCATAATGTTGCACTTACGAACATTTAAGTCGTAAGAAGTTTAGTGAAACGGGCCCCTGATGTATGTAGATGAATACAATTAACAGTACCTGCTGTTATGCGTTGTTATATAAACTGAAATATTACAAATAATTCTCAGAGAAAGAACAAATCTTTGCACAAAGAATGTAATGAAAATAAAAATAAAACACATTAATTTCGTGCAACCGTTATTCAATGTTTTAATAGATTTATACATATGTATAGTCCTCAATGTCGGTGGTGGACTAACATGGTACAGTGGAGCCTCTCTAAACCGGACACCCTGGGAGGTCCCCAGGGTGTCCGGTTTAGAGAGGCTCCACTGTAAATCAGGCATATGGGCACCGCAAAACAGGTATATGTGGTTTGCGATTATGAACAGACGTCATCGACGTTGAAAGATGACAAAAACACCATACAATTAAGCAGACATATATGGTATGGGTGTCCGGTTTAGAGGTTTTACTGTATGTCTATGTTGTTGTTTACGTTATTGTATATTAAAGGTACATGCCCACTCAGTAGGCACAGCATGTTCTTTATATCAGATACATAATATGGGACATTTTCTGGCAAAATAAACATTCATTCATCATTACACCACGTATTGATTGGCATTATTATAAATTTTATATCAGACGCAACTTTCCACTGATATCAGGGGCGATAACCGTGTTTCCTTAAAATGTTAACGGACATTACTAATCATTCTCTGTATTTATTTTTTGATGTGCAATTATCATACTTCAGTGGAAGCATTTAATTAGTATAAATAAATAAAAATATGAATGAAAAGTCATGCAGAGCATGATGTTATTAGCCGATCAAATCAGGGTTCAATATATGTCCACATTTTAGTAGTTACGGAATCTCAGGGAAGAGTGAGAGAAGTGTTGATTTCCTCCCCAACCAAATTCTCCCAGTTATATTTAGCTATCATTAATATCTGCTCATAGCAATACTTATGGTAGTCAAATGTAAACAATATTATTCCAGTTGAAATAATTAACCTTTGAATATAGGTGAAGGCGCTTAGCATTACACAAATATGTAGCAAGTCAACCGAAATCTCATAAATACCCGATTTTTGGCGGCAATCTTGAAAATATGATAATTATATACTGAATATTAGTGTAGTTTACGTAAAATTCTTTAATATATCCATCA
>CM055273.1:51683063-51709238 GCA_029237695.1 Conchocele bisecta
ATGACCTATATTCTGACCGGGTGGACAGTCGGACAACGGTTTCTTACAGGCACACATACTAACAATACAAATGACAACTATTGTCACTATTCCATATTTATTATGCTCCAATGTACATATGAGTTAAACAGTTAATATAATACAGTACGTCACACAATCTATTTGTAGAAAATGTTCGGAGAAAATCGTGCACAAACCGCCACTTTTCATAGTCCCATACTGTCCTATGAACAGACTGATATCTCTGCCAGATGTCCCAAGAATTCGCCCTCACTGAACTTGCCACACGGAACAGTTTATAATCTTCACATTGTCGTTCTCTTTCATAAGCCATTTCTTCGTATTTCTCTAAAAATTCATTATTTTCAAGGAGTTTTTGGTCGTCATGTTTTCTGTTTCGTTGAAAGTGTATGAATGCGGAAGTGGGCCCAACAACACAGCCTCATCGTGACGAATCATACGCTATAAAATATAGTTCGAATACTAACGCAACCTTTTCTGATAAATATCATCAACATTTACAATAAGTAATATAAATATCATGATATAATACTCTTATTTATCAATTAACTCAAATTATTTTACATAGCCAAAGTTATATAATTTAAATGTGTTAATGCGCATATAATTTTGCTAAAAATAGTACTGAATACACTAAGTGAAGGCCACACATTCCCATTGCATCATGTTGTATACATCAGAACTTACCCGTGTGCGTGCAAACTGAAACGTAGATTGAAGTTTCTTCTCAATTTGCAAAACAAACTGACATACACAACATATGAAATTTACAACCATTTCAAAACAATGTAATTACAGAAGAGAAAACTGCACATTCGTGCAACCCAATTGTTGGGTATCTCCATTTCAGAGAAATATTCTTAAAATAGGCATTCGATCAAATCTATAATTAGTATTGGAGATTCACCTACATACGTCATTACGATGACAAATCTGTCACGTATGACTGGCGCGGATTACTATTTGGGCACAGTCACTACGAAACGATTTGTTTATACAGACATGCAAAACCCTGCACGTGTACAGCTATGTATATCTCTGGTTTATACCGCCAATATACTTTAATAGAAATTATTTAATTATACAAATGTTAAATATGTTCGGAGCCCCGCTGGCGCTGGGGACGTATATTTCTTTTTATCCGAGCTATTAGCTCGGATTTAGTAACTATATGAACATTTTCAGTCATTGCAGATATGCTAATGAGTTAAGTGGCGGTCGCAGTGTCACTGTTTGCGGGTTTAACGTTAGAAAAACACGCAGTACTACGCCATAAAAAAGTAGTTCAATAACAGTAAAACAGTGAGCTATCTTATACCGTTTCAGCGTAATACATGTGTTGTTTACTTTTTTGTGCTATATGTGTGTTATTGCAAAAGGTTTTGTATACTTTATAAACTATTAACTGTTATGTATTAATATGAGTTCTTTGTTATGTATGTTGATATTTTGCGCAATGATATAGTAGGGGGCGGGATTTCCCTGTGACGTATTTCTTGAATGACCAATCAGATTAAAGCTAACATTCTGAACTTTACATAGGTCAATGGCTCGATAAAATCCGAAATGATGATGATTTAAAGCAGAAACATTGTTTTTGACAGTTACATACTGTTTTAATCATCTTGAGCCATCGATACTATTAATCAGTGTCCATTTTACTTAAACAATCAACTAATCTATAATGAATTTAGAATACAGTTCGCGCAGAAATCCAAACTTTCCAAAGAGGTGCTAGCAATTTTTTGATAATTAAACGTCGGACGCTGCCGACAGTCTTGCGACTTGACGTTACACAGCATATAGGCCTACAGTACGATACACTTCACAAAGGAAACGTTGTCTTGAGTTTGAATAAGGATAATAATTATCTCTAGATTATTTGTATTATGAATTAAAAAAACTATATTTAAATAATAATAAATATGTTGGCATCATTTACTCAATAAATTAAAATTGAATGTGTAGCTGAAATGAAAGTGAAAGTAGAACGTATTTGTTATATCCTCCGGGTTACAAATCGCTGAGGATTCCAATTTGAATTGGAAAATGATATTAATTTTACATTTAGGTGACTGTGTCAGGAGAAAATGGACTGATGACATATGTCACCAGTCTAGTTCCTGAGCTATGACTGTGACAGGAAAAAAGGGACTGATGACATATGTCACCTGCCGTGTTCCATGCATGACTGCTCGCTCTTGTTTGTAATTGTTGTAAAATATATAAAGTTTAAAATGTGTATACAACCCCCCCCCCCCGGCATACAAAGTATGTCAAGGGGTATATAGTTTTCGTAATTCCGTCCGTCCACGTTAAAGAGTTTGGGTACCCATTATCTCTGTGACGGAAAGTCGGATGGACCTCAAACTTCATATACTTCCTTATCATCAACCATAATTTCATTCCATACCACACTAATGCGGCCTTCATTTCCAAGGTCAAGGTCAAATTACTTAAACATTTGCATCCGTACGATTTGCCTTAAAGTTTTCTGCAACCGTAAGTCAGATTGACTTCAAACTTCATATACTTCCTTATCATCAACCATAATTTCATTCCATACCACACTCATGCGGCCTTCATTTCCAAGGTCAAGGTCAAATTACTTAGACATTTGCATCCGTACGATTTGCCTTAAAGTTTTCTGCAACCGTAAGTCAGATTGACTTCAAACTTATATACTTCCTTATCATCATCCATATTTTCATTCCATACATGTACCACACCCATGTGGCCTTCATGTCTAAGGTCAAGGTGAAATTACTTTGAACAGTCATGTTTGTCAAGATAAATATTGTTTTTGCAGCATTGATAATGTATACTGATTCGACGAATATATTGATTTTAGATGGAGTATATATGATTTTGTGTGTAAAATATTAAAATGGTTGCCATGACAACCAATATTATTAAACGTTCACATGTTAAGTGTATTGCAAGATGGTAACAGTACTCGGGTGTATTGCATTGATTTTCAAAAAGTAAACACCTTTTCAACAAATACTATTTTTGTGTTTTCCAATTTTGGATGGGATAATGTAATACATTCAGTATAATAATTATTCATATTTTTAATCATCACATATATGCAGTCGTTAGTTCTATATGAAATAATGCATTTCGGGAAAAATAAATCATTACTCCCTGAAAGTATACTTTATATGTAGATAAATATGCTCAGCGATTTTGATAGGCTACAGGACTGGAGAAATGTTTCTGCAATCAGTGTAAATCCAGATTAGCCTGTTCGTCTGCACAGTCTGATCGGGAGCCGCACTGTTCGCCATTCCATCATTCAATGAAACACCAGTCATGCTTTCAACAAGCAATACAGAACAGGCTCATGAACATGAGTGTGCTATTTGATCAGGTTGTACATCGGTCACAAATAAGCCTGAGCCACAGCCTCACACATGGGACTTGCTTCCACAGGTGGAAGACACTGACATGTCAGGCCCGTACGCAGGGTGTGCGACGGGTGCGTACGCACCCCACTAAATTCGCCGAGGTCCGCTATTTTTCAAACAGTAATCTCAACAAATCTTGAAATGCATTAATATACAGGTAATTTTCATGAAAATGCCACCGTTGAAATCCGAATTTAAATGACATAAAATGCAGGAGAGTGCATTTCAGACCATCTAGGTTTAAAAAACCCGACGCACCCCCAATAGAAAATCCTGCGTACTGGCCTGCATGTGACAAAAAATAACATGCCCATTAATGTTTTTTGTGTGTGTCACAGGTCCGAGTCTTCCACCTGTGCTTGCTTCTGGTGCATGTAGGTTAGGTCTGGATCAGAGACGTATGTACAGAGACAGGCAACTGGTTATATAGGGTCTTAATCGATTACGTTTACCGGGTTTTCGGAGAAACTTGCATTGCGATGTTTCGTATCCTTCTAACCCTAAATCTTTGGTCTGGGCAGACACTTTATACTGGCTGTTCTCACAGATGAATAACTCGTGGCAGGAATGGTAAATTGCCATGGTTAGATAAATCCTAATTATATTTACAAACATACGGAAACTGAGTAAAAAAATGCCATGAACAATAAAAAAAATCCCTCTAAAGGCCTATTTATTACAGGCGATTTTTTGGTTGTTTTCATGGCAATTTTGTATTTTTCTGTTGGGATAATAGGCATTTAGAGGCGATTTGTGTGGCATATTTTTTCAATATTTTTCTGACTTTCTGTTGGTTTCTAAACATAATTAGAAATTATTTTAACCATGTTACCGTCCAGGCCACGAATTACTCATATGTGTCTGTTCCATGTCAAACCCGCAGATGGTTTTGGACAATTAAACATATTAGATTTAACTCTGAAAAAGAAAAAAATAATACAACTTCAAGTATTTTGTTTCTTCAAAATACATGCACCAGCAAAAATAAGTATACGTTCTATCTTGTTTTTTATTGATGGAAATACTGCCAAATATTGATTTTATTGTGAAAATACAATTTTCCTATAGGAATATGTGGCTGTGACTGGAGAAATGGGGCTTATGGGTTTTGCCGCCAGTGTTGATCCAGATCAGCATGTGCGTCCGCACAGTCTGATCAGGATCTGCACTGTAAGGCATTCCATCAATGAAACACCCGTCATGCGTCTGACAAGGAATGTAGATCGTTAACAGGCTGCGGGAATGTGTTCTTTGATCAGTAGCTCACAAATCACAAATCCCATAAGCCCTTTTGCTCCAGTAACAGCCACATATCGATGGTCTAGTAACATAAGGTCGTATAGCATAGCACTTACGACCTTATGTTACTAGACCATCGATATAACGAGGGCCGAACTGCAGGAGGAAAATGACTACCGTATGTGAATATATTGGAAACTGACAGCGAAATTTATTGGCGAGATTTATTGAATGTTCCCAAACGAAAGTAAAAACGATTGTTTTGTACAACGATATGCGTATACGTTGTCGTGTCGTTTCACCCATGTTACCCGTTCACCCCGGGTCGTTTCGCCCCGGTCGAAAGTGTGGTATATGTATGGTTTGGTCGGGTCGTTTCGCCCCTGTTTGACAACGGGACAAATATGTTATCATTTTATAGAAACCGCAGTATCAAGGTATTACAAATTAAATGATAATTGTGTATATATTTATTACATTAATGACATATCTAATCGTCTTATTTGTCCAATCTGATCTTTAACGACCCTTTTTTGGCTGGCTTATATGATGCTAATACAATATTATATAATATAACATATAGGATAAGTTTATGCTTATGTTATGTGCACCATACCGGTCACACCTACACGTGGTACCAGCTGGTAACACGATTTCATATACAAATTTCTACTTATATGAAATCGTGGCTAACGTGACAGGATGTACTGTATCTGAGTAACACTAATGTGTTACCTATATATTTCTTTGTCACTGAATTATATTTGTTAATGCATTACAATATTTCTATACATTATATATATAGGGGCGAAACGACCCGGGGCGAAACGACCCGGGGCGAACGGGAATAAGGGCGAAACGACCCGGAGTGAAAACGGGATTATGGGCGAAACGACCCTGGACCATGCATACATGTAGAAACGATTATCGTTTGTTACTTGTGTAGGCGAACACGATATTTTCATTTAAATACCCGACTTTCAACTATTTAACAACTGTTTAAACACCTATCGTTTCTTTCAACACATCGTTTTACATGGTTTTTGCCGTTTTTAATTTGAAAATGATGTTTTCTTGAAGTGTCTGTTTTGTAATTGGCGAGTGCCATCTAGTAAGTTTAACAGAGCTGCATCTCCAAAACAATAGTACTTTTAGTATAATTCATTTATACATGATCTCCAACTAAATTATTCGTTTGTCTTGAGTAGTTCAATTAGAATTGGACGGAAACCAAACACATGTTTTGAATGTAAGTTTATGAAAATCAGAGATTTTACACCATACATGTATTTATGGCTGCGACTGGAGAAATTGGGCTTATGGGGTTGCGACCAGCGTAGATCCAGATCAGCCTGTGCATCCGCACAGTCTGATCAGGATCTGCACTGTTCGCCGTTCCATCAATGAAACACCCGCCATGCTTCTGATAAGCAATATATATTGCTATCATCATACAGGAGTGGGCTACTTGTTTCGGAGTTACACGGGTTACAAATCCCATACGACCCATTCCTCCAGTCACAGTCACATTTATGTCCAGAAATCGAACCGTCCGTCCGTTTGTCCGTCCGGGTTTCGTTTACTTGCAATATCTTTAGTTTCCACTCAGCAATCGACTTCAACTTTCATATATGGCTTTATCTAGAGAACATTACGGAGCCCCACAGGGGACGTATAATTAATTGTTTTATTAATTCGTTCCCACGAAATAACAATTCGTTCCCTCAATTTAACAATTCGTTCCCACAAATTAACAATTCGTTCCCTCAATTTAACAATTCGTTCCCAATTCGTTCCCAATTCGTTCTGACGAATTAACAATTCGTTTCCTCAATTTAACAATTCGTTCCCACGAAATAACAATTCGTTCCCACGGGAACGAATTGTTAATTCGTGGGAACGAATTGTTATATCGTGGGAACGAATTGTTGTTTCGAGGGAACGAATTGTTAAAATTAGGCAACGAATTGTCATTTCATGGGAACGAATTGTTAATTCGATGGAACGAATTGTTGTATCGTGGGAACGAATTGTTGTATCGTGGGAACGAATTGTTAAATTGAGGAAGCGAATTGTCATTTCGTGGGAACGAATTGTGAATTCGAGGGAACGAATTGTTATATCGTGTGAACGAATTGTCAAAATGAGGGATACGAATTGTTATTTCGTCGAATTAATAAAAAAACATCAATGTCCCCTGCGGTACGGGGCGCCAAGTGGGGCATGGCTCAATTTTGTCAACAAAATTCATTTTTGTACCTATAAACTTGACAAAAACAAAACAAAATTAAATATATACTGATTTTGTCAACAAAATTCACTTTTGTGCCACAAAACTCAATTCTGTGTCACAAAATTCACTTTTGTGCTGTGTCACAAAATTCAATTCTGTGTCACAAAATTCAATTCTGCATACGTTTCGTATATTTATTTGCATACGTTTCGATTATGTTGCCCAAATATGGCACACGCATGTAAGAAGGACTACCATTGGTCAGATACAGTATGACAAAAATGTGGCCTGAATAATATGTATAAAAATATATCAGCAACAAACATGATGGAACTTGGATGGAAAATAACATTTTGTGAATTGGTTGCCATGGCAACCGTTTATTGTAATTATGTATTGACTATGTACATACATTTAATAACGCTATCCCAATGTTGGTTACTTGAAATAAAACGATGCTATTGTTAAAATGTGTATATAAACTAGTTGTTATTTGGCCGCCCTGGCATCCGCATACATGATTACTGTCTGTTTCACGAAAGCTGCCCAAATTTTACGGCTATATAGACAATTCAAAAACAAGATTTCTTTCGATAATATTAAATTAAAGGAAAAATTAAGAATGAGCCTTCTTTTTATTTCGTGAAATTTGGTCAAATATTGATTTTATTGCGAAAACAAAATTTCCCCATGTTAAATCCCCATAGACATCTTCACGGAGTGAGATGTCTAGGGGTGGGGATTTAACATGGGGAAATTTTTTTAGAATTTCAGAAATACTGGACCGATTTTTAAAATTTAACTTTTGTTTTCTTAGTTAGATCATATCCAAGCTATCTAGTCAGGTTTCGGAGTCAATTTCCAAATTTTTTCGTTTTTTGACTCTTCCCACACTTCCTTACCACTTTTTCCCCCATGTTAAATTCCCATAGACAAATCAATTTTTCGCAATAAAATCAATATTTGACCGAATTTCACGAAATAAAAAGAAGGCTCATTCTTAAATTTTCCTTTAATTTAATATTATCGAAAATAATATTGTTTTTGAATTGTCTATATAGCCGTAAAATTTGGGCAGCTTTCGTGAAACGGACTATAGTGACAATAAGAATCTTGGATAGAACTAGAGGTACCTGTATATATTTTGTAATCATAATATAACCAAAATAACTGTCCATAAACAAGTATAATATTTATATATTGGGTTATATTTTCGCATTGAAATATTTAAACCTGCAAGTGTACTCCACCATCTAGTAAAATGGACTGAGACCGATCTCAACCAATCAACGTAGAGATGACATAGACTATCAGTTACGCAAACTAATTTTTGTGGACAAAACTGACTTTTGTGGACAAAACTGAATTCTGTCCCACAAAACTGAATTTTGTTCACAAAACTCAATTCTGTCTTACAAAATTGAATCCTTTATAACAAAAATGAATTTTGTATATCAGAATTTTACATAATTGGATTTTGTGATTTTTAGTGTTACAAAACTCAATTTTGTCTGGACAAAATTGGTTTTGTACACATAATTAACCTGTCCTGCATGGCGCCCCGTATGCGGGGTTCCGTAGAACATACAGGTAATTTCAGTCCGAACATCTGTTACTAGATGACCATGTGTTTATGCAGTATCTTCTGTTTCACGAAACCTGCCAGAATGTTATGGTCAAATAAACAATGCAAAAACAATATATCATATAAAACAATTTTTATTTCGTGAAATTTGGTCAAATATTGATTTTATTATGAAACATTGATTTGTCTATGGGAATTTAACATGGGAGAAAAGGAGGTGAAGGAGCTGTGATAGTATTAAAAAACAAAAAACTTTGGAAATTGACTCGGAAACCTAGCTAGATAGCTTGCAAATGATCTAACTAAGAACATTTTGAAAATCGGTCCACTATTTCTGAAATTAGAAAAAATCCCCAAGTTAAATTCCCATAGACATCTTCACATGGGGACATTGTTTTTTAGTAATAAAATCAATATTGGACCAAATTTCACGAAATAAAAAGAAGGCCCATTATTTGCTTTAATTTTATATTATCGAACAAATATTGTTTTTACACAATGGATATATCCGTACAATTTGGGCAGGTTTCGTGAAACAGACAGTACATGTATACATACACACAGCTATGCGCTTGTCCCGCCTGCATGAGTGTATACTGGGGGACGTTTCACTAAACTTCGTACGACTAAAATGCTCGTAAGTGCAAAATTGTGATATTCTGTAAATTTCACATTAGCAATATTTTCTTGAAAACAATTATTGGATTTACATTTATTGAGCATAGGCTGCATATGCAGCCTATGCTCAATAAATGTAAATCCATCAATTGCAATTTCCAGACGATCCTAAATTTGCACTTACGAAGATTTTAGTCGTACGAAGTTTAGTGAAACGGGCGCCTGGTTTCTATGTAGCGAATATTTGTTGAAGTTTCACAAACGAAACAAAAGAAAACAAATAAACACGCAGCGAAAACTGTCGCTTTGTACAACGATATGCATAGAAACGATTATAGTTCGCTATTTTTTTTGTAGGTGAAAACGAGTTTCGTTTAAATTTAAGTCTGATATTAAATGAATAATCATGCCAATCAATGCGTGGGGTAATGATGAATGCATGTTTATTTTGCCAGAAAATATATCAGTTGATGTCGCTGATATAAAGAACATTGTGTGCCTACTGAGTGGGCATGTACCTTTAAACCAACGAAAACATCGCTTTATAATTGTAACAAGGTGAACACATAATACGTCCCGTTATATTTTGCAAAGGGGCGTATAAAAATGAAAAAGATGTCAAAGCGATGTCTAAACGATAGATCAGCATTCTTGTGCGGAACCAGGAACACATCCGGACTGCGCGTGAGGGTAATGGTGGCGTCAGGGAAAGCCCCATGTACATGTTTTTGTTTACATTTTGTAAACAATAGATCGAATAGTGAATACATTACTCTAATTTCAGTGACTTATCTTCATTGTGATATGAAAATGATTCATCGAAAGCTAATGCTAGTGAAAATGGCACTTTTACGTGAAAAAAGCAAGTGATATTTTCCCATTTGAGTAATTTTTCTATCTTAGAGGTACATTCCCACTCAGTAGGCACATAATGTGTTCTTTATATCAGAGACATCATCTGAGACATTTTCTGGCAAAATAAACATCCATTCACCATTATCCCACGAACTGATTGGCATTATTATACATTTTATATCAGACCTAAATTTCCACACTGATATCAGGGGCGATAACCGTGTTTCCTTAAAATGCTAATGGAAATTACTATTTCTTCACTGCATTTATTTTTTGATGTGCAATTGTCATATTTTCTAATCTGTCGAACATATTATTTTTTCGGGTGACGCATTTAATTAGTATAAATAATTAAAACATCATGCGTCATTTGCATATGAAAATAGCCTGATACCACCACGCGTCACTATCAGTGCAATACATATTACATTGTACTAAATGATTATATATGTATAGCGGGCACTCGTAATTTTTATAACTGGTGGAATAGTGACACAATTATACACTTATACACATTGTGTGCCTACTGAGTGGGCATGTACCTTTAACAAAATACAAAAACCCGGTAGTCGCGATAGGAAATGGAGAATAGTAGGTAGGTGCCGTGAATGGAAAACAAATATCTGGCAAGGCTTATAAAACGGGATGGGCGAGGCTAGCCGAGCACATCCCGTTTCCGTGCCCGCCAGATATTGTTTTCCATTCACAGCACTAACCTACTATTCTATTTATCCCGTCAACACATACTATGGCTTTGCAATGCAACCAAAAAATAACCCCAGCCACCGCACATATTCATACGAAGTGATTAGGTCGTATTGACAGGATATCAAAAATGTTTCACGGCACCGTGTTTCACGGCACATACGCACTGTGTTGACGGGATAAAAGCTAACCTATGATCACAATTTCCAACCAGAAATCGAAATGCTCTTCTATCTAGATTATATCTATTAATATTTAAACGTTTTTACTCGCTGCAATTCTTATGACGAACGGAAGGAGGAACACACAAATGGTAACGCAATAATGTTACCGAAACAGAACGTACCTGTATTGAATTAAGTTCATACCTGGACATATCGTGGTGGCATACGAGATAAAATACTAAATGTGGAGTGACGCACGGGTGGAAGACTCGGACCTAGGACCTGTTAAATGGCTCATTTGTAAACCGTTACCCCACCCACCAATTTCCGTACAATAGACAGTATAGCGTTGAAAGGTTATTCTGTATATTGTAAGGAAAGTGTGGGTGGGGTAACGTTTTTTTCAAATGAGCCATTTATTGGACCCTAGGTCCGAGTCTTCCACCTGTGGAGTGACGTACAAGTATGGACAGCAAGGTAATTTCTAAATATATAAGATATATCGGTTCCAATGATCAATGATAAATCATGAGAGAGGCAGTACTCATATGGTTAACATCACAGTTCCGGGCAGTTGTTTCACACTTGGGTTGGTAAGCAGGGTCTTCACTACACAAGGTAATAACGACTTTTATCCCGTCAACACAGTGCGTATGTGCCGTGAAACACTGTGCCGTGAATGTTTTTTGATATCCTGTCAATACGACCTAATCACTGCGTATAAATATGTGCGGTGGCTGGGGTTATTATCTTTGCATTTTACAGCCATTTGTAGGTGTTGACGGGATAAATAGAATAGTAGGTTAGTGCCGAATGAATGGGAAAACTATCTGGCGCGGCACGGAAACGGGAGTGCTCGGTAGAGCCTCGCCCATCCCATTTTCTAAGCCTTGCCAGATATTTTTTTCCCATTCACGGCACTAACCTACTATTCTCTATTACTTACCCACCTGTGGGTGGCAGGTGGGGAGCATGCATGTGTAATTTAACGGTCGGGGTTAATCCTTGCCGGAATCCCGAATGGAGACCTGGTTTGGCCCTCACATACGTCTTTGGCATTTTTTATGTGACAGTTGAAAATGGTTATAAATACCGCTTATGTGAGTATTAGAATTATTCTCAATCCTATTACTTTTAGGGGAAGGGGCCAATTGACTTTGGTGTGTTATGAACCTGGCACCTGGACAGGTTATTCTTATTCTTATTTCAGGGCTGAATATATGTATTTTTTCGATGTAAATATTCCATGTGGAACATCTCCAAATCGGACACCCTGGGGATCTCCCAGGGTGTCCGGTTTGGAGAGGTTCCACTGTACATTGTTTGTCAATATCTAGGCCCATTTCTTCAGTCAAAGCCACATTTCTCCAATTTCAGATTGATAGTATTTAAATCTTCACCTACATATATCAAACAGCATCCGTAATTTCTTTTTCGCGTTTTGTCAGTCTTTTTCCTAGTCCTTTATCAAGCAAATACTTACGCCTGTTTAACAAAGCCTCCTTCAATTTCTGCCAAACCAGTTCTACGTGTTCAGCAAGATGAGGAGCACCAGCAAAAAACACGTGATTAAAGAACACATGCCTGGCCTGTGGTGCTATGTCTTTCAGAAAGGGGACGCTGTCCCATAGTCCCGCTGCTTGCGCCGCATTTCTGATCAACATCTGGCCGGCACGTTGAGCAGGGTTTGCCTTGGTTCGGACCTCTTTCTTGCTCATTAGCTCCGCCGAGTAATGACGTGCCGACTCCGGTAACACATCGGTAGTAACTCAGCATCGGTTAATATTTTTGGGTTATTATTGGTGGTAGCATGTTCGTCTTCGTCGATTTCGAGATCAATTACATCGTTAGGTTCGTCATGATACCAATCTTTAGTGTCAATGGCGGAATCAGTTCCCGAATCAATGCTGGTACTAGTTTCTTCGTTATCGCGGCTTGTGCAAGACGTCACATCATGATACTTTGATGACGATGGAAAATTATGTATTTTATCGGATTCTGGGGTTACTAGTTCGCGTTTAATGGTTGACTGGCAATTACTGGAAGAGGGAGAATTCGTCTTATAATGTACACAAGAACTCTCCGCTGAACTATATGTAGGATGTTGTCGGATTAGTGTAGAAGTTGGACTGCAAGAACTTTTCCGTAAATATGCCATCTCGGAATATACAAATGTTTCTTCACCTGCAGAAGCCAACGCGATGCGCTTTGGTAAAGGACTTCCATCCTGATTCCGCCTAGATTGGAGTTTCAATATGCTTCTGGGTGTCGGTTGAAATTGTGTTGACTGAGGTTCATTATAGTGAGTATGTATACGAACAGGTAAAACGTTTTCCGCATGTGGTGAATTTGTTAGTTCGGATTCAGCCACGCGTTCACTGCCATACGACGAATGTGTGTTCGGTATGAAATATCTAACGGTTTGAACGTCTGCGTGTATGCTATCAGGTTTGTCATCACTCTCGGTGTATTCATCGACATCTGACTGCGTGTTCCGGACGTCACTATGACCCCAATTGGAGGCAGTGGTAACAGGCGGGTACGGTTCGCCATGGTTCGAGCGGAGACAAGCAGCCCTGAGTAACTTCCTAAGGAGAAACCTGTCCTTGAACACCGTGAACGCGTCCTTGATATCGGCTTCACAGAATTGAACCAACATTTCGCCAGTTATTTCATTCTCTGCAATGAATAATGAAAATATGTGTAGTGGAATACCTCCAGATATGAGACACGCCATGTACTTTTGTACCTAAGAACATGTACAATTTTTCATGAAATACATTTTCAGAAACTGTGATATTTTTCGCAAATGACGTCGAAAGACGACGACATTTTCATAGCAAATGCGGAATAGAAAATATCGTAAATACTTTTCATGAGATATCGCACATGTTCTTAGCTACAAACGCACATGACGTGTCTCATATGGAGACACTGATAGTATTATTGCAGATACACTCATTGCGTTTATAACAAGCTGACTTGGATAAGATGGTGCAATACATGTATCTACGATGGCGGCCATCTTGGATTTGCCATACTAACTCACTCCGGACAGTTCGGTAGACCAGCCTATGGCATTTAGGAGTTTCGGATATGGTTTATAGAAATGTTTCGTCTCTTTACTGATTTAGTCCATGAAATGACTGGAGTTAACACAACATATCCACGATAAACGCTAAACACGGCTACTACTGATATCCACGATAAACGCGTAACACGACTACTACTACCAATATCCACGATAAACGCCGAACACGACTACTACTGATATACACGATAATCGTCGAACACGGCTACTACTGATATCCACAATAAACGCGTAACACGACTACTACTACCAATATCCACGATAAACGCCGAACACGACTACTACTGATATACACGATAATCGTCGAACACGACTACTACTGATATCCACGATAAACGCCAACATGGAGACGACTACTACTGATATCCACGATAAACGCCAACATGGAGACGACTACTACTGATATCCACGTTAAACGCCAACATGGAGACGACTACTACTGATATCCACGTTAAACGCCAACGCCGAACACGACTACTACTGATATCCACGATAAACGCCAACATGGAGACGACTACTACTGATATCCACGTTAAACGCCAACGCCGAACACGACTACTACTGATATCCACGATAAACTTCGAACACGACTACTACTGATATCCACGATAAGCGCCAAAACGGACACGACCACTACTGATATCCATGATAACGACTACTGCTGATATCCATGACAAACGCCGAACACGACTACTACTGATATCCATGATAGACGCCGAGCACGACTACTACTGAGTAGTAGTCGTGTTCGGTGTTTATCATGGGTATCGTTGTATTCTTATTACCTTCAACATACTTCAGCACAGCTGCCCTGATGATCAACTGTTTCTGTCCACCAAATGACTGGCGTTAATACTTAAGGACCCGTTCTGTACCTGATCATCATTTGATTCAAAGATAATTGCTTCGTAAACGTGATGGAATATATGTATAACATATATGTGAATAATACCTCATTACTGTATCCTATACGGCACATGGAGTGGCTAAGTTGGCCATCTTTGTGTGTTCCAGCCATCAGCCAGTTTCACCTGTTCTGCCATTTGACAAAGAACTCAATATGTGAAGTAGAACATATGATATAATGTAGATACTCACATGTAGAAAGGCCAGAAAATCGCACAGTGTATAACTTTTACCTGGCCATCCGCACAACACATACCATATATACCCACTATTAGCTGTACTCTGTTATTAGTTATACATCCAGTGACATGTAAGCAGTTACCTGAGTATATTGGCCCTGGTGTCTATTCACCTAACATGCGAGTAAATGTGGTTTTACCTGTGGGCAACGTGTACACTAACATAGGATGTGCGTCACATTAAAAAGTTTACACATCAAAATGTATTTTGAGATTGATGTGAGAAATGCTCAGATACTCGTCTTTTGTATAATTTGCTGGCATAATATTTATAGCTTGTCATTGTGGTATCTGTCTATTATGTATTGCACCAAATCTTATTTGGTTTACTGTCATATTATTTGCCGTATGTGTCAAATACACGAAGTGGTGGAAATTGTACTTTGGCTTGTACATACAAAGATGGCGGAGATGGCAACACAATGCTCCATATAGTATACAGTAAGGAGACCATATTCACGTATGTTATATCATACATGTATCACATCACTCTTATGAAGCAATTTTCATTGAAGTCAAGTGTATCTATCTATCACATAATACCATAACACAACAATTTATCCCGTCAACACAGTGAGTATGTGCCGTGAAACACGGTGCCGTGAAACATTTTTGATATACCAATACGACCTAATCACTGCGTATGAATATGTGCGGTGGCTGGGGTTATTTTGTTTGCATTTTAAAGCTATTTGAAGGTGTTGACGGGATAAATAGAATAGTAGGTTAGTGCCGTGAATGGGAAACAAATATCTGGCGCGGCACGGAAACGGGATGTGCTCGGCAGAGCATCGCCCATCCCGTTTGCTAAGCCTTGCCAGATATTTTTTCCCATTCACGGCACTAACCTACTATTTTCTATATTCAGGATAAACGCCAAACACGACTACTACTGAGTAGTGCATGTACACGTAGTCGTGTTCGGCGTTTATTATGGATATTTTGTGGATTGTGTGTGTGTATTTTTGTTACCTTCAATAGACTTCAGTCCAGCTGCGCTAATACCGATGTCCTGCAGCAGCTGAGCAGTGACCGCCGGTGATGTTCGACCACTGATCTGTTCGGCCAACCACTCCATGCTTCACACCGTCAGTCCTCGCAGGGCTATCACGGTAATAACAGAGGTGAATCAACCCGAATGAAGGTGCACGTTTTGGATATATATGAGATACGCCATGTGATTGTGTACCTTCGAACATCTGCGTAATTTCATTAAATACATTAAATTTTACAAAATTTACAATATTATAATACATGCGGAATATTGAACATGTTGTCAACATTTGATGCCATTTACGGAAATCATTGTTAATTTTGTAAATGAATTTCATGAAATTACGCAATGTCCCAAAACAGTTCCCAAGACTGCAAGTGTTTCACAAACTTACTAGAAAGATCAGAAAACCACTAGCAGTCACGGTTCCACACAATATTCCGCTTTCATGTGTTAGTTCATCAAAAACAAATGGACTAATAAGAAAATTATAATAAAACCATAACCAGTATCGAGGAGAAATTGGACCGTTTTGGATGTTCACATATGAGACACACCATAAGATTTTGAACAAAATTTACAATACTTTCCGTAAATGGCGTCAAAAGTTGACAATTGTCAGAGTACATTCTGAATATTTTGTCAACTTGAGACTTTATTTATGAAAAATATTGAAAATTCTGTAAACGTATTTAATGAAATTACGCAGATGTACGAAGGTACAAAATCGTATGGCGTGTCTCATATCCAAAACGCGTACCCTTACACCGCTATCTTAATTTTTTATCGTCTGTTGTTTATTTTCAGAAATGATTCAGAAGTGCTGTCAAACCATGTTTTTATTGAGAAATAGGGCACGATATAAAAGCAACAGCAGACGACAATCGCTGTGTGTAGCGGTCTAATGATTCATGTTCGTTCCCCTCTGTGAGTGTGAATATGGTAATGAAAAGTCATGCAGAGCATGATGTTATTAGCCGATCAAATCAGGGTAAAGTGCATCGAACATATGTAGGTGTCTCTGGTAACATTGTCAATGGTAAACTATTTTCGACCACAGTTCTGTACCCAGCGTTGACATTTTTCTCGATTTTGTGCAGGTTTTGGAAACCCGTTCCCAAATCTATCCAATAGCAGCAATGCCATAGCAGCAATGTTTTGTTGTCACCATTATGTTGCGAAATATTCCAGCGTAACACCTGTACTGTATGCTCTATTTATCTACAAATTACACTCCGCAATACACAAAGTTGTAGTCACTATGTGTTTGTCCGAATTCTGTGGCAGCACGCTAGTGGGCGGAGCTACCAGGGCTATATATATCTAGCGGTTACAGTGTCATCTAAAAATAGACGCAAGCTCCTGTGTATTCAGGCACATGCCCACATGGCCTAATGTGCCCTAACCGTGATTTTTTGCGCGATGTCGGGCGCAAGACAATCAATAATTTGCGGCATTGACAATAATTAAGGGGGATTGCCGCAATCGCGCGTGCTGGATGCATCCCTGCCATCCCTGCATGATACGTAAACAAATCAAAGTTCGCTATGAAGGGCAATTCTTCGTTTTGATTGGTGGAAAATTTTGTGAATATTATTGAGCGCATACGCGATCCAATGGGATAAACCCGAGATGCTGGGATAAACCCGAAAATGCTGGGTCGCTAGTAAGGAGATTTTGAGCAGAGGTCGATTATAAATTAGCCGAATAAACACATTTTACGCGATTATACGTGGCTGAAACTTGTTCTGTTTAATAAATAAAAGCTTTAAATTAGCCCAATAATCGGCGTATGTTGGCGTATATGGCCATTAGAGCCAACTATGGACATTCAACAACAATAACTTCCGGTTAAATCTCTTCCAGCGTTCAGCTCATTACGTATTCAAAATTGTGTTATTTGGCTATAAGTAAAGTTTTAAACGGAGATAATTGCCAAAAATGCAAACTTTATCGGTTGATGCAATTTGGAAGTGATACAGAAAAATTCGCGTTCGTAGATTACCGAATAGCGGAGAAAAGGGTTGCTACAAACTTTTTCAGAATTCGATGGATAACCAATATATTAGCCGATCTATAAATAGATCGGCTAATAATAAACAGAACACGTGGCTGTCACTGGTGGATGGGGCTTCTGATATTTGTGGCAAGTGAAGCTCTAGAACTCTAGGTTATACCAGATGGCCGCGGCCCGCATGTCGAGCCCGCCGAGGCATTTGATGGTCTCAGAGTGTATTTATTTGAAGTTTGAATTAAGGGTTGTGGAGATATAAGGTATGTAAAAGCTTTAACGCAAATTTTAAAGTCATTTGACATTGATCTTGGGCATGTGGGCCACATGAGTGGGCTATAGAATGAAACTATGGATGACAATAAAGAATTATTTGAAGTTTGAAGTAAATCAGAGTAAGTGTTGTGGAGATATAAGGTATGTAAAAACTTTATTTGTCCTTGACCTTAGGCATGTGGACCACATGGGCAGGCTATATAATGGAAATATGGATGATGAATAAGAAGTATTGGATGTTGGAAGTAAATCAGAGTAAGTGTGTGTGATATAAGGTATGTACAAACTTTAACACAAATTTCAAAGGCATTTGACCTTGGGCATGTGGACCACATGGGCAGGCTATGGAATGAAAATATGGATGATGAAAAGGAAGTATTTGAAGTAAATTGGAGTAACAATTGTGGAGATATAAGGTATGTAAAAACTTTAATGCAGATTTTATAATAACGCAAACTTCTAAGTCATGTGGTCTTGACCTTGGGGTACAGGGGCCGCATGAGTGGGACATAGAATGATGTCCAATAAGCATACAAAGTATCAAGCAAATCGGACGGTTACAGAGATAGTAGGTATGTGAAAACATTAAAGCAAATTTGACAGAAACTTTAACGCAAACCTTGACCTTGACCTTGGGACACAGGGGCTGCATGAGTGGACACAGAATGAATATATGGATGATGACCAATAAGCAAACAAAGTTTCAAGCAAATCCGACTTACGGTTACAGAGATAGTAGGTGTCTGAAAACTTTAACAAAAACGCAAACTTCTAAGTCATTTGACCTTGACATTGGGCACAGGGGCCGCATGAGTGTGATACAGTATGAATATATGGATGATGACTAATAAGCATATGAAGTTTCAAGTCAATGTGACTTAGGAATGCAGAGATATAAGTATTTAAAAAATTTAACGCAGGTTTCGGACGGACTGACTGACACACGGACGGACGGACGCACAGACGGACGCACGGATACCGGACGTCATTGTGATCACTGTGTCTCGCTTTCCGCAAGCGGGCTCGACAAAAAATGTGTCCGTACCCAATTATGAACCGTGTTCAACTTCAAGGTGTATGATCACGTGGTCCTAACAACAACAACAAGTACAGAAACTTCCAGAATCCATCCGATTCAAAGTACATGTACGTGTTATTTTATATTGTCCTTATTACGTAACGGATTTTGATGAAATATGGCACAGCAAACGCGTCTTCATGAGCTGCATTTGGCCTAAACTTCTGTCGTTTTTGCGAAGAAATCGATTTCCGTGTCTACCTGCGAAGAATCGATTTCCGTGTCGGTAAGTCTGTGCCGAACTCCCTGGATGACGAAATGCAGCTCATGAAGACGCGTTTGCTGTGCCATATTTCATCAAAATCCGTTTCATATTAAGGAAAATATCAAATAATACTTACTTTGGAGTGGGCAAGATTTCAACACTTTCAGCCACTGTTGTTGTTGTTGTTGTTGTTATAACCACGTGATCATGCACCTTGAACTTGGATATAGAGAATATCAGGCTAGTGTCTTTTGATATCAAGTTATCAGGTAAGACTAGGAAACGTGTAGGAAATCCGAGGCTTGCGAATTCCAACCGTTTCCGAGCCGAGCCTGATAAACGTGATATCAAAAGACACTAGCCTGGTATTATATTCTATTTATCATGTAACGTTTTATGCTCGAAAATGACCACAGATCTATGAACTTGCTTCTTTATTCAGCCTTAATGCCATATAAACTCTCGTGTATGTCTTCTTGGTATGACTTCCTTATTTATGCTCACGGTATTTTAACTGAATATAGGTGTGCACGCTACTACGGGTTATCTATTTAACATTAGGTTTGAACCTCCTGGTCTCCAGAATGAACATTTCTTGTTCGGTTAATATTTTGTCTCTCGTGTAGTCAAGGTGCATGATCACGTGGTTACAACAACAACAACAATGGCTGAAAGTGTCGAAAGCGCGCCCACACCAAAGTAAGTATTATTTGATATTTTCCTTAATAGGCACCGGATTTTGATGAAACATGGCACAGCAAACGCGCCTTCATGAGCTGCATTTGGTGGTCCTGGAGACACGGAAATCAATTCTTCGCAAAAACGACTGAAGTTTGGGTCAGAGTACTGAGACCACCAAATGCAGCTTAACAAGACGCCATTGATGCGCCATATTTCATCAAAATCCGTTACATAATAAGGACAAAATAAAAGAATACGTACTTGGAATCGGAGGGCTTCTGGATGTTTAAGTACTTGTTGTTGTTGTTGTTGTAACCACGTGATCATACACCTTGGTAGTTGAAAATGTCGTCTTCTTCGCGGGCTGCCAATAGCAGAATGCCTGATACAACAATATGTTATCAGTCAGCACCGGTGTATTCGGTCCATACAGGACAGGTTACCTGTAGCCTATTTCATCAACATTGCAAAGTATACTTTCCTAGCAAAGTATACTTTGAGGGAGTAATCATTTATTTTTCATGAAATGCATTATTTCATATAGAACTAACAAATGCATATATTTCATGATTAAAAGTATGCAGAATTATTATACTGAATTTATTACATTATCACAGCCAAATTGGCTGTGATAATGTAATAAATTCAGTATAATAAAAAATAATAAATTTATCATAAAATTGAAAATTTCTCCCTCAAAGTATACTTTGCTACTAAAGTATACTTTGCAATGTTGATGAAATAGGCTACTGATAATAAACTAATGTATATCAAGGTGCATGATCACGTGGTTACAACAACAACAACGTCGCCCTCTCCAAAGTAAGTATTATTTGATATTTTCCTTAATATGCAACGATTTTCAGGATATATGGCACAGCAAACACGTCTTCATGAGCTGCATTTGGTGGTCCGTTGAGCTTGGCACAGACTTATGTCGTTTTTGCGAAGAAGACACGGAAATCGATTCTTCGCAAAAACGACAGAAGTTTAGGCGAACATAGAGGCCACCAAATGCAGCTTGACAAGACGCGTTTCATGCGCTATATTTCATCAAAATCCGTTACGTAATAAGGACAATATGAAAGAATACGTACTTTGAATCAGATGGATTCTGGTAGTTTCAGTACTTGTTGTTGTTGTTGTAGTTAGTACCACGTGATCATACACCTTGACTTATCAGTTATGAATAACTTAGCAATCACTTAACCGATTTTCATAATATTTGGCCACAATGTGTGGGATTGTGCTTTATTTACCTTATGTTCATTTTTATTACCAATGCCAGGCGCGGATCCAGGATTTCGGGTTAGGGGGGGACGTAAATATTTTGCAATACTTGACTATATTATCGAACGAGCTAAGCTCGTTCGATAATATAGTCAAGTATTGCAAAATAGTCGACCGAGCGGAGCGGAGCAGAACAATGCATGGAATACATGGCACTTGGCATGAAACGTGCCTTGTAACTTGTAAAAAATCTTTACTGGGCGAATTTGAGGGGCGGGGGGGGGGGGGGGGGGGGGGGGGGGGGGGGGGTGGGGGGGGGGGGGGTCGTGCGCCCGGTCCGCCCCCCCCCCCCCTGAATCCTGAATCCGCCCATGAATGCTGTCCGCGGTGGATTAACTTTAATAGTGTTATCACATCATTGTGTTATCACATCCTCATGTCCATATATTGCTCATGTGCTGTGTAAATGCAGAAACAAAACTCGAAAATGTATCAAAGATGTGACAACAGTATCAGGCTTGCTGCCAAATATGGATACACCATTCAAACATTATAGGAATGAATGGCCTTTTTGTGGAATTTATCCGGGTATAAACTTGGAAAAGTCGCGGGAATACTGGACGAAGGCCGGAAGGCGTCGTCCAGTATTCTCGCGACTTTTCCAAGTTTATATCCCCGATAAATTCCACAAAAAGGCCATTCATTTCTTATAATTCCAGCATTTGAAATAAATTCATCAAGAAAATGTGTTTATTTTCCGTTTTCTTAAGAATTATTTTAACTGCGCCTCACGGTTACGGAAAGTAGTTCGGCGTGGGAGTTTACTGGGATATAAATTTTGGACAGAGATGTTATGGAAGTGTGTAAATATGTTTGTGCTGGAATTATGCATACATAACGTATACTAACTAGTATTCAGGCACACAGGTGGAAGACTCGGACCTAGGACCCAATACTTGGCTCATTTGAAAAACGTTACCCCACCCATCCATTTAAATACACTATACATTTCGGGCTACAACTATTCTTTCACTTTAGTTGATTGAAACCACAGTTGCCCCCCTTGGAACAGGAAACGTTGGCGCACCACACACGTTTCGAGTAAATGTAAATACTTCGATTTAACGACGGCACTGGCTCGATGACCTTGCATATCGGGACCGACTATTTAAGTCCCCATCCGATAGGACTAGGCTAGCCATTCCATTCACTTCTTGTTTGAACACCGAGCTGTCAGGATGTCGCTAATTAGCACTCTTGACGCCGTGTTCGCAGTTTTGAAGCCACTGATGCCGGAGGGGGTAAATGCGAAGCCGTTGTATCGCATACACAATGGACATAAAACATTTACCCTAGAGGTCAATTGGAGTTTGAAACCACAGCAGCCTACCATAACTGCTGTGGTGAAGAAACCCAAACGATCTCGTCGCTCGAGGAAGGTAACTGGGATTGAGAAGGCTCCCCTAGGGGAGTCACGCTCATCCGGTAACGGCCCTTCTCAGGGCCCCTCGACGACACTACACACCACCGTCGAGCCAGCACCCATGATGCCACCGACGCCGACCACGACGACCACGCCGACCACACCGACCACTCCTCCACGACGGGAGGAACAGAGTCCGGAGGCGAGCCCCTCGGGGAGCGCCAGCATAATCCCGGACGAGCTAAACTCGTCCCGGGAAATGCAACCGGACTCGGACAGCGACGACGAGTGGCACGATACGTCACCCGTCGTCCCACAGCCGCCGCGACGAACACCAGCTACTACAACAACAACACTCGCATCCAACGACAGATTCGCATACGGCCAGGGACTACAACGGACCCGAGATCGCGAAAATTGAGCTGCCACATCTCCTGCCAGAAAACAAAACACTTCATCTTCGGAAACGCGCCGGCGGTACGTGCCGTCGTACATCCAACAACCGCCACGGATGTCAACGGATATCTCCACAAGGGATATCTGTCTGCTCATTCCGTGACGGAAATCTACAGGGAGAGCGTCTACGAGCACCACATCACCTACAAGACTGTCAGAGCAGTCCGACGAAACATCAACTACACGAGGAAACACCACCCCGACGCATCGGCAGAATTCACGTCTGTGATGCGTAAACCTGGACAGAAGAAGGGCGGCATAGATCTCGGGGCCAGAATTACCATGGAACGACCGCCCATAACAGCGGTGTTCTGGCGGCAGATTGCAAGCAGCAATCATCTCATACGGCGGCTGTGCTCCGGATTACTGCGCGAAATTAGGTCACCAAATTGGTGGCCGCCAGCAGTAATCCAATTCGCACATTTGTCTCTGGGGCCCTAAGCCCGCGAACTGGTTCTACCCAGATTGCACAATTTCAAAAATTCAAAATTCCCATTCGGCCCAAGTTTTTATTCCGCCTTTTGCGGACGGCGTGCAAGTCCATAGAGACAGTGCGGCCGTTAAACGTAAGCAAGCAAGCAAGACTAGGCTAGCACGAAGTTGTCTTGTCTTGCCCAAGGACACGCCGAATCGGCCATTCGGAGCGAGTCGAGGTGGGAATCGAACCAGGGGTCTCCCGATCCGCAGACCGACTTGGCTCATTTGTACCTACTGAGCTAATCCGGCCACCTCTACACGTTTCGCGAGTGTACATACGCTCTTATATATGGTGTACGAACGGGGTCAAAACTAAACTTACAGGTGCATCTATATAAATATACAGGTGCACCTGCATGTTTTAACAGCTGCACCTGTAAATGTATAGCTGCACCTGTAAAATGTACACCTGCAACTGTAAATGTATAGCTGCAGCTGTACAGGTGCAGCTGTATTTTTTACAAGTGCAGCTGTACTTTTTACAGGTGCACCTGTATATTTGTATAGCTGCACCTGTAAGTGTAGTTTTGACCCCGTTCATACACCATACTTATACATAACTAGTATTCAGGCATACATGTCCAGGGCCGTACGCAGGGATTAATTTAGGGGGTGCGTTATCGACGACACGAAGGGCCAAGCATGTTTGTTTTGCACATCCACGAACAGATTAACCCTCTCACCCCTAAGTAACTGGAATGGATTTTAATATGTTAATTTTTCAACCAATTCAATCGTCACAAAATGATTTTCAGACCAGGCCATTTATGAACATGGGGTGTTTTTGTTCTCAAAATTATGAAACTTACTTGCAAAAAGTGCAGATCCTGATGAGACGGCTCGTCACGACCCGCTCATCTGGATCTACACTTTTTGCCAATATCACTATACAGGCATCTGGTGTACGGCCCTGGGGCGCGTTTCACTAAGCTTCGTACGACTAAGAAGTTCGTAAGTGCAAATTTAGGATCGTCTGGACATTTAAATTGATGGATTTACATTCATTGAGCATAGGCTGCATATGCAGCCTATTCTCAATACATGCAAATCCAATAATTGTTTACAATAACACATTGTTACTGTGAAATGTACAGACTATCATAATGTTGCACTTACGAACATTTAAGTCGTAAGAAGTTTAGTGAAACGGGCCCCTGATGTATGTAGATGAATACAATTAACAGTACCTGCTGTTATGCGTTGTTATATAAACTGAAATATTACAAATAATTCTCAGAGAAAGAACAAATCTTTGCACAAAGAATGTAATGAAAATAAAACACATTAATTTCGTGCAACCGTTATTCAATGTTTTAATAGATTTATACATATATATAGTCCTCAATGTCGGTGGTGGACTAACATGGTACAGTGGAGCCTCTCTAAACCGGACACCCTGGGAGGTCCCCAGGGTGTCCGGTTTAGAGAGGCTCCATTGTAAATCAGGCATATGGGCACCGCAAAACAGGTATATGTGGTTTGCGATTATGAACAGATGTCATCGACGTTGAAAGATGACAAAAACACCATACAATTAAGCAGACATATATGGTATGGGTGTCCGGTTTAGAGGTTTTACTGTATGTCTATGTTGTTGTTTACGTTATTGTATATTAAAGGTACATGCCCACTCAGTAGGCACAGCATGTTCTTTATATCAGATACATCATATGGACATTTTCTGGCAAAATAAACATTCATTCATCATTACACCACGTATTGATTGGCATTATTATAAATTTTATATCAGACGCAACTTTCCACTGATATCAGGGGCGATAACCGTGTTTCCTTAAAATGTTAACGGACATTACTAATCATTCTCTGTATTTATTTTTTGATGTGCAATTATCATACTTCAGGGGACGCATTTAATTAGTATAAATAAATAAAAATATTAATGAAAAGTCATGCAGAGCATGATGTTATTAGCCGATCAAATCAGGGTTCAATATATGTCCACATTTTAGTAGTTACGGAATCTCAGGGAAGAGTGAGAGAAGTGTTGATTTCCTCCCCAACCAAATTCTCCCAGTTATATTTAGCTATCATTAATATCTGCTCATAGCAATACTTATGGTAGTCAAATGTAAACAATATTATTCCAGTTGAAATAATTAACCTTTGAATATAGGTGAAGGCGCTTAGCATTACACAAATATGTAGCAAGTCAACCGAAATCTCATAAATACCCGATTTTTGGCGGCAATCTTGAAAATATGATAATTATATACTGAATATTAGTGTAGTTTACGTAAATTCTTTAATATATCCATCA
>CM055273.1:51709738-51833898 GCA_029237695.1 Conchocele bisecta
TCTGCAATAACTTGCTGTTTTCTTTTCATGGAATTATGATTTAATATTTCTAAAGAGATGCATTTGGAATCAATCATCCCGCATCATTTACGGAAAGCATATGCCCGCTCACCCCAAAGGTCAAAGGTCACAAATACTTAGGAAAACTACTTCAGTTTCGAAATAACGTTAACGATGTGGTTAATTCATTTAATAACTTTCTGTTTGACCTTGATGGAATGCTTTCATATTTAACTAGATGCATTTGTAACAAGCATCCCACATTCATTTCTAAACATAATGCCCATGGTGCCGCTAGCGCCTAAGGTTCAAGGGTCCCAGACTTACGAAATCCTCCCATTTTCCTAAAACTTAACACTAGGGATTAATTCATTACTTATGTTTTCCTTGATGGACTTAAGAAGATTTTACAAGTTTCTATTATGAATTTTTCTGACAAGGCTTAGGGTAGTGCGGCATCCTTGTTGTTCATTCATGGAACTCTTATTTTCTTAGTTTATCTGGGGGAGCAGCAGTTGGTCGAATGGTTACGATGTTCTAACCAAAGGTTTTGTAAGTTTGGATTCACCATATCAAGTGGGAGTTTTTTTATTTTTTAAATTAAACATGCTCCATTCCCCCCATTGCACAGACACCACTCATCAATGCCCGATTTGTTCCCTCCAAGCTTTCCTTCGCATTAGATATCGGGTCAAAGGTTGTGTCGCGCGCAAGAAAGAAATACAACTCTCACTTTCATAATGTTTGGAGTTTTTCCCTTCATGTTTTTATGTCCCCCCCCCCCCCCCCCCTCCCCCCCCCCCCCCGCCAACCGAATGGTGAGGGGGGGGGGGGCCATTATAGTGTTACCGGCGTCTGTAACGTACGTACGCTGTCCCGAAACGTTAACTCTCGGGTAAATGGCTTATATATTCTGTTTCCTTGTTCGGATCTGCTTTATCATTTCACACACGCAGTTGCTCCAATTTGGTCCTCTACTGCCCATTGTGGACAAATCCCAAACATTTCTTCCCAACCCCGCTGGTCCCCTGCCCAGAGTTCAAGGTCCACAGACTTGGTTTGCGTTCGAAACCATAACGCCTCGGGTAAATGGCTTCTAAAATAATTTCTGTTTCCTTGCTCGGATTCTGCTTTCACATTTCAAACCACACGCATTGCTTCCAATGGTCCTCTACCGCCCTGTGTCAAATTAAGAGTTCGTCCCGCCCCGCCTAAGGCCGAAGGGTCAAGGTCACAGGACTGGGTGTGCGTTCTAAAACCTGAATCGCTCGGGTTATAAAATCAAATTCTGAGTAGATTTCAGTTATACATGTGTAACTGTACAAGTAAAAAATAATTTGCTAATATTTGTTGCGACCAGTGTAGAGTCCCTGCATCCAAACTGCTCATGTGTTCAGTGTGAATCAGGGTTCTATACTGTTTCAAGTGCCCCCCCCCCATACAGTTCAATAAACGTAATGTTCTTGATGATACTCATGATTTGGCCCTCAGGTACGTTCCATCGGCATTTTTGTATGTGACAGTTTAAACCTGGTCATGCCCCTTATAATGAGTTAATATTTTGAGTTTTATTCCTAATTCCTATTACTTTTAGGGGAATGAGGTTAAGTGACTCTGGTGTGGTATGGGACCTGGCAACCAGGTCAAGGTTTTTTGTAATTTCTATTTTCAGGGTCTCGGACTATGTATTTTTCTTCTGATAAATATTCAGTTTCTGATTTTGGGATTTAATCCCCCATCCACAATTATCGGTATCATATGGGGATTTGACCCTGCTAACCCGGCCTAAAATGGAACCTTAAGCTGTTGACAAGGCCGCTAAAACACCATTAAAGCAAAATCTAATTTTATGATGGCTGCTAACCAAAAAGGAGAAGATTTCCCTGTTTAGACTACTTGACGTTTGTTACATGATCTGGAGCTTACACAGGTTTAAAAAACTACGATAACCCATTTGTTCATTATGGTGAATACACATGTGACTGGAGAAATCGAGGGGTCGTCATGGGTTTTGTGACCAGTGTAGCTCATTGATCAAATAGCACACTCCTGTGGCATGATAGATTGATATCTATTGATGGGAATGGCAAAACAGTGCCAGATTCCTGATTCCAGACTGTGCGTATATACAGGGCTGGATCCCTACACTGGTTGCAAAAACCTCATGAAGACCCATTTTCTGGAGGAGTCGCAGCAACAAATATGTGTTCTCTAGTAGTGTATTAGTGCAAAGTTTTGGTAGAGTGAGATTACATGTTGTTAGAGGGGTGGATAGTTGGGTTCGGTCGTGAAACGTGACGGCCGTTAAATTAACGGCTAGGTGTTCCTCCTTTTATAGGGTAATCTCGATTTGCCTGGTTTCTTGGCCCTCAGGTTATGTTTTTATCTTGGAAGCTATTTTTGTGACCTGGGAGTTGTAAATTGGGTTATTTCCCCGATTAGAAAAGTAGCAATATTAATTACTGATCCTACTGCTTTTGGGGGAGGGGGCCAAGTGATTCTGTGGTGGTTGTGGCGAGGACCTGGGCATCCTATCAGGATTATTCTTGATTATCAGGTGTCTGAATATTATTAGGTTTTTTTCATTACTGTAAAATATTCAGTTCAGTTTGATCTTGGGATTTTCCCTCCCATTTGTACATGTACTTGAACATTGTACTTTGTACTTGTACAGGTAATATATGGGATTTAGTACTAACCAACTTGACCCGGAGTTAAATGACCTTTAGCTGTGGATAGGTCCGTTTAAACCCCAACAAAAAAACAACATATATGTTCGTTCGGCAAATTCCTGTCCTAAATAACATGTCGTTTATTATTCATTTATCAGGTAACCAGCTTTGTAATTGTCCGAATACGTACTGACTGATAAAACATCATATCGTATCAAGCATTACACCCTGATAATATTATAACTTGTATACAACTAATTGAAAACTGCTGTTTCAATTGGAAGACGAACAAGGCGTACACATGATTTTACCGATTGTCGTCAGTGTAATGAAAACAAATGTAAAAAACATTGGAAATCAGCGCCCATTTTATTTCCATTCTTTGTCGCATAACCATGTTACCTGAAAATCTAGAAATACAGAAAAACCCGATGCTAGTGTGGTATTGATACCATGGTTATCAGATTCGGTTCTCGGAAATACAGCGAGCCCTCGGAACTTACCTACATGGTTTCCTAGCATTGCCAGATAAACAATTTGGATATCAAAAGATACTCGGCATCGTATTTCTGTATGTCGCAGATTTTTTACTAGTTTGCGGTTTGATTAGAGCTCGTTTTCAATGCGTGTTGCACAACTTGGATTTATGTAAAAACTATTTTATTCTGCTCTAACCAATTGGCTTACACTGTGTAATAAACACAGTGTAATGAAAATCATTAATACAACTAGTGTAATAATCTATACAAATGTGGCCCGTACAGAAAACAAGCTAGGTTGTCATTTACAGCTTCGGTGTATTGTGATGTGCATATGCAATAAATATAATCAAACATTTGTGTATGATTTAATATGAGATTTATTAAACTTGTTGACTGATTTCATAAGAAACTTGGCATTTATGAAATCAGTAAACTTGTACAAAACATCAATTTGCATTCAATTTACAAGATGACACTGGCTGATCCACCCCTAAGCAACCGAAATGGATTTTGATATGTTAATTTTGCAGCCAATCCAATCCAATCGTCACAAAATGATTTTCAGACTAGTCAATTTATGAAAAGGGGGTGTTTTTGTTCTCAAATATATGAAAATTTACTTGCAAAAAGTGCAGATCCTGATGAGACGGCTCGTCACAAACCGGCTCATCTGGATATACACTTTTTGCCAATACCACTATACAGTTTCCTTTTGGGTTCAGAATAAGATACAAATCTACAACTGAAGTATTTTTAACAGATCTGTTACATAACTTTCTGCACATATCTGAGACCCAGTAACATTAAATAGATTGTTTATGCCCCACCGGCACCACGATAGTGGAGGGGGCCTTTAATGTTACCCTTGTCCGTCCGCATTAATATATAGGGTATATGTGGCTAGCCCCCACAGGGATGGACTTAGTAAAGAATAGGGTTAGTTATATTAGCCACCTAAATGTGGTACTCAGAGGGGCCTTATGTGGCTCGTAGATACATAAACACAATTTTTAAGAACGTCCGTCCGTACGTCCGTCCGTCCGTCACCAATATTGTAAAACTTTTAAACCATACTAGCTACAGACCTAAAACTTGGTATGTAGCTTCCTTAATATGATGAGTAGATGCAAAAAGTTTATTTTGATTTGACCCCCGGGTCATGGATTAACTCTCCCTTTTCGACTTAGAATTTTCCAATTTTGTCTTGTAACTCGTAAAACTTTTAAACTGTAAGACCTGAAACATGGTATCTATGATGAGTATAGGCGCAAAGCTTCTTTCGATTTTTCTTTCGCCCCCCCCCCCGGGTCATGGATTATCTCCCCTTTTGCACTTGGAATTTTGCCTTGTTTATTATCAAAGCGGTATGTGGGGTATCCGTGTTCTATGCACACATTTTCTAGTTTTCTACTATGATTTATTATATTTAACATAGTACATATATTTAAAATAAAACTTAGAATTTACCGTGTGTGGTTTATATAAATCAGGAGTACAGTGTAGGTGAATTATGTAGGTGAACATACATACCATGACCCAAGTCAATTACACATATACTAGTCTATTGTGAAATACACATGTATATACATATATAAATAGACCCAAACATGTTAAAGGTACATGCCCACGCAGTAGGCACAAAATGTTCTTTATAGGAATTAAATAAGTGTATAATTATGTCACTATTCCACCAGTTCTAACAATTACGAGTGCCCGCTATACAAATATAATCATTTATTAATTATCAATTTACTGTTAGCGACGCGCGGCGGTAACATCTATTTTTATAATGTGCGGGGACGACGACTTTCACATCACGGCTTGCGGTGCGCATGCGCAGTATACTACGCGCGCCAGTAGGCTTCCCAATATGTAAACAAGAATATCAACAAGTCGAAACGTCCAGGACGGAAATTGTATGAAACGGCGTCGGCCAAAAAAAAGGCAAAATGTCTGAGGGACAGGCAGTACAGAGAGAGAGAGTGGTCAATATTGGCGACCAGATCACCAAATGGAAAGAGTTACGTGGAGATTTAGATTTGGACTCGAACAGAGATTTTTCTTCTCAACTTCCGATACTTCACTGCGCATGTCAAAGATGTGATATGATTGACCGTGTCACGTGACGCGTATTGGTAAAAATAGCACGAGGTCGAAAAATACCCTTTCTGGTCGCGGCACTTAAAATGCGATTTAACACCAATTAATACGCGCCGTAATTAAAAATAACTCGTTAATGGGTAGACAAATGGCTCATATAAGGCATGACAGAAAATGAAAAATAGTAGTACAGTGTATCCGGCTGCGTGGGCATGTACCTTTAAAGTGCGGGTAACCCAACCCAGTTATGTGTATGTGGGTGAATGGTCGACCTTAATATTTTGTATTTAAGATGTTTGTTCGCGCATGCGTAAATAGCTGGCCGTCAATCGATCGGCCGGTGGCCCATTGTGTTTCTTCACGGAGCTTTACAATGGACTTGAAAACTCAGCTAAATGTGTCAAGTGTGTCGCTCTACGTCAAAGGGTTGGATAGGGACACGAGAGACAGATATTTCTCAAAGCTTATGTATGAAAAAAACTCTAGATCGCTACTAGAGCTGTGTTTATGATATCGCCACCCTCTCCCAATACAGGTGAGGTACTGGTTCTGCCTGGTCATCACTATTAACCCTTTCCACACCACATACCCTTTTCTTGGTGTTTGCGTCAGAATCTGCACTGTTTGCAAGTACTTTTATATCATTAGGACACACCCATTTGTTTATGAGTGAACTGATCTAAATGCTTTTTTCTAACAATTGATTGGTCTGAAAATTAGTTGGACCATTCCAAGTCCGTTACTTGGGTCACACACCTTCAGAATGTCAACGACACAGTAAACTAGACTCTTTTGTTACTTGCACTGACACCGTGGACATCACAGTTTTCGATTCTTTATTAAACATGCATATCAACAGTATACATGACTTTATATAGTCTGTGTTTCCCATTTGGCCAACACCTGCTGTTACACTACTCTTATATTTAATACGTTGTATCGTAGCCCGAAGACTTTTAACCCTTAGAACGCTGAAAAAGAAAATTGTCATCTGCTGATTTCAATATTTTTCTATTTAAAATCATGTTTTGGAAGCACATTAGAATCGTCTCAGCTTGAGACAATTCTACTGTGCTGCCAAAACACGATTTTGAGACGAAGCGAGAATAAAATACCAAATCAGCAGACACAAATTTTGGTTTCCAGCGCTTTAAGGCTACTTGTTTGTCAGTATCTCTCTTAGTACAACCAAATACCACACATGCTTACGGCAGCTTAAAAGGGACATGCGCAATTCTATTTCTCGTCCCACGATGCATCGTTCCACGATGCATCATTCACGAGTTACCACGCACCACTAGTTGCATTTGTCGTTCCCAGAGATGCATCTCGTTACCACGACATAGGCATCTCGTTCCCACGAGTAGGATCCTCGTTACCACGAGTTAGCTTTTTATGTCGTTCATGAGATAGCATCTCGTTACCACGACATAGCATCTCCGTTCCCACGAGATAGGATCTCGTTATCCACGAGTTAGCTTTTTCGTTCACGAGTTAGCATCTCGTTACACGACATAGCACTCCTTCCCATATGCATCTCGTTATCACGAGTTAGCTTTGTCGTTCGCAGATATAGCATCATCGTTCCGCGATAGTAGCCAAATGAAATTGAAGCATAATTACTGCCATATTAGTCCGACAGCCGGGAGCTTAACGTTGTTTTGATTAACATATTTTTTTTATTGGCGATTTTGCTTGTCCATGCCATCCACATCCAGAATCAGGTTAATGACACTCTGTCATCTTTGAGCGTTTTGAAAAATTTGCATAAATTCAAATGGCCGCTAAACAGTTATAGTATGCCGTGTGATGTATTGAAGTAATTTAAGAGCGTAAAGTGGATTTACTTGACTTATCAAATAAGCGGTCAACATTTTTAATATTAAAATCATTCACTGTGACATGGAAAAAATCCAAAATGGCCGCCAAATGTGACATATTTTACATATAATTACTCTCACACTCTATATATATCAAAGCAAACATGATACTGATATTGGATATATTGACACAATACACGCTTTCAGTACGTTCAATATGTTCGTAGACAAGTTGTTGAACAGGGGAATCCAAGATGGCCGCCACATATAAATATAATATCATATAACAATAATGTAAACGACTGATAATTAAGTATATAACTGCATATGAGCGCCATATCGTATTAAATTGGTATATATGTATTAGGCATATACTGAACGTTTTCAATAACTTAGAAATATAATTAAATAACTGTGCCAATAGCAGAAGTAAAAAATGGCTGCCAAATATTAAACGTTGCCTTATACTGCGCAAATTGCATAATAATTACTGAGGCTATTGATTATTTTAAGCATATTAGTATACATATCTCAAGGTTATGGACACATTGAACGTTTTATGTAACTTTCAAATGCAATTTTATACAATTGTGTCAATAGAAGAAGTATTAGATGGCCGCCAGATATAAATTACCTTGCAATGACAATCATAATGTGGAATGATTAAAATTTTAAATGTCACGTTGACCTATTTCAAAGAAAACACACATATTTATGTCAATCTTGTGTTCTTTTGTAACCTTGTTATGTAATTAGACACGTGTTCCAATAGCAGAAGTCCAAGACTGCTGCCAAATATAAATGATAGCAATCATCGTTTAAAAATTAAGTCATAATGATATAATTAAGTTCAGTCCAGCTCCACAGGAGCACACTGTTATATCACTATTTTACTGGTGAATAAAGTAGCATGTTCTATAACTCTTTTATACATGTACGCTCACACATGTGTCACTACATGTAGCAGACTTCCAAGTTGGTATTCCAATATAACTAGATACCTTATAGTAACAATCAAATCGTTTATAATAGCTATTTTTCTTTTTAACCATTTTTGTTCTTGCAAATAATGCTTTATAAAGTTATCGCACTTTTTTTTTAAATTTTAAAATGGAAAATTTTGTAATTTTTCCACCATGTATTTGAATGGGAGCAAATGGCACCGAAATCGGCTAAAATCATGTTTTCTTTCATATTATTAATGACCTATTTCGGAAATAAATGAAGAAATATGTGTAAAACCATGCATTTTATTGAATAAAATATCACGTTATACACATTTTTCTTATATTTCGTCAATTTTGCTGAAAATAATTGTTTATGGAATGTAAACTAAGTCAACAAAAACATGTTGTTTTACCCAAAAGTGTTATTATTTGCAATGTTCATCTCATTCCCAATGCATTTCATTACCAATTAACACAAATAGGTATATAATAACTTTATAATGTAACTACATTCATTTACCATGTTGAAATTCCCTGCAAAAGCTTTATTTTTTACAAAATCGGTTACCATGGCAACGGTTTTGAAAAAGTGTTTTTGATACCTATTGTGACGTTTTAAGAGGTCAGTAAATTATGATAAACTTTAATAGATACAAATGACACAAAAGTATTGCTACTGTACTTTTGAAAAGCACAATTTGTTACCATAGTAACAATATTAACATTATGTCTTGATTTTCAAACATCCGGCTTATTTTAACTATTTCAAATAAACCTTTTTGAGATAAAGTAGGTGATTATCAATACTGCAATTACAGCATGTATCTGACAAACCATATGTGCACTATACTATCTTTGTTCATATCCATGTAGAACTGTTACTATGGCACAATATATAGTTTGCCAAAATCTGTCACCATGGAAACCATTTTTCCTTCAAAATATCGTTGTTCAATTGCATATTTTTGATAACTGAATAAAATTAAATATGTAGTAACATCATTGGATGCAATCAACAATTAAGCATACAACAATTGTATTATACACTAGTTCTGAAATATATATGCATTACCATAGTAACCATGGTAACCAATATTGGAAAACACAAAAATAGTATTTGTTGAAAAGGTATTTACTTTTTTGAAAATCAATGCAATACAACCGAGTACTGTTACCATCTAGCAATACACTTAACATGTGAACGTTTAATAATATTGGTCGTCATGGCAACCATTTTAATATTTCACACAAAAAATCATATATACTCCATTTAAAATCAATATATTCGTCGAATCAGTATACATTATCAATGCTGCAAAAACAATATTTATCTTGACAAACATGATTGTTCAAAGTAATTTCACCTTGACCTTGGACATGAAGGTCACATGGGTGTGGTACATAGATATGGATGATGATAAGGAAGTATATGAATTTTGAAGTCAATCTGACGTACGGTTGTAGAAAACTTTAAGGCAAATCGTACGGATGCAAATGTCTAAGTAATTTGACCTTGACCTTTGAAATGAAGGCCGAATGAGTGTGGTATGGAATGAAAATATGGTTGATGATAAGGAAGTATATGAAGTTTGAGGTCCATCCGACTTTCCGTCACAGAGCTAATGGGTACCCAAACTCTTTAACGTGGACGGACGGAATTACGAAAACTATATACCCTCGACATACATTGTATGCGGGGGGTGGGGGGGGGGGGGGGTGTATTATATTTATTTTATTTTGTATACACCAGGCATGGGAGTGGAACACTATCCCCAATTCTGAAAATTTATTTGAGCAGCGGATTGCGCTGCGATTTGCTAGGGGGGTCTGGAGGCATGCCCCCCCCCCCCATAATTCTTTTTCAATTCTAGATGCTCTGTGCTTCATTCTGAGGTATATTTAGCATTAAATATATCACATTTTCCCCTGAAAAAATATGCTATAATTAGGAAAAATTGGCCACATAATCCATTTAAATTTAAAATAATACTTGCAACAAGAAGTCAGTACAGGTATAACAGGGATTACGCTGGGGAAAATAAAAGAATCGCCACTTAAACAAAAATATATATATAAAAAAATAAAATCTTTTTTTTTTTTCGAAAATTCTAATTTTTTATCGCCATTCTCAACGGATTTACAAGATTCACAAAAGTGGTCCTTGGGACCTCAAATCCGGATTAATCCGGAAATTTCCCATGCCTGATACGCAGTTTAAACTTTATATATTTTACAACAATTACAAACAAGAGCGAACAGTCATGCATGGAACATGCCAGGTGACATGTCATCAGTCCCATTTCTCCCGTCACAGCCATAGATCAGGAACTAGACTGGTGAGATATGTCATCGGTCCCTTTTTTCCTGTCACAGTCATGGCTCAGGAACTAGACTGGTGACATATGTCATCGGTCCCTTTTTTCCTGTCACAGCCATAGCTCAGGAACTAGACTGGTCATTGGCGGATCCAGGATTTCACCCATGCCCACATGAAACTTGAAGGAGGTATGCTCGTTCGTCGACAGAGCGGAGCGAGGGAGTTGGCTAGGGGTGCGGGGGATGCCCCCCCCCCGAATTATTTTGAATTGAGGAAGCCATTTCCTGCATTCTACTGCATTTGTTTTTTATATTTTTATATATTTGAAGACCATAACAGTCCATACAATCTATGTGTAAAACAATATTTCGTAAAACAAAACCAAAAAAATCGGGATTTCTGAAGGTCCCCCCCCCTCTGAATCCGCCTCTGCTGGTGACATATGTCATCAGTCCATTTTCTCCTGACACAGTCTCCTAAATTTAAAATTCATATCATTTTCCAATTCAAATAGGAATCCTCAGCGATTTGTAACCCGGAGGATATAACAAAAACGTTCTACTTTCACTTTTATTTCAGCTACACATTTAATTTTAATTTATTGAGTAAATGATGCCGAAATATTTATTTAAATTAATATCTAATTATTTAAAAATACTTTGTTTAATTCATAATACAAATAATCTACAGATAATTATTATCCTTATTCAAACTCAAGACACGTTTCCTTTGTGTAGTGTATCGTAATGTATATATGCTGTGTAACGTCAAATCACAAGACTGTCGGCAGCGTATGCGCTAACACACACGAAGTGTAATTATCAAAAAATTGCTAGCACCTCTTTGGAAAGTTTGGATTTCCGCGCGAACTGTTTTACTAAATTCATTATAGATTAGTTGATTTTTTAAGTAAAATGGACACTGATTAATAATATCGATGGCTCAAGATGATTAAAACAGTATGTAACTGTCAAAAAACAATGTTTCTGCTTTAAATCATCATCATTTCGCTGTCCAATTTCAGATTTTATCGAGCCATTGACCTATGTAAAGTTCAGAATGTAAGCTTTAATCTGATTGGTCATTCAAGAAAAACGTCACAGGGAAATCCAGCGGAAATCGCTTAGAGTAACCCCATATTGCTGTAACACAGCTAAAAATATGTCCGCGCATCTCGCAACGTCGGCGAAAGTGGGTCAACATCGGTGTATTCAAATTGTGTTCGAGGTACTAAAATCGGGTTATTTATCGTAAACACTACAATAAATGAACAAAATAATGATTATATTATTGAATTCAGCTGTAAAAAATGGTTTTTAATCTGATTATAATATAGAATTTGTGAATTAAAAACGTTTGATTTTCATAACGAGGCAGCCGAATTACAGGATTACGACAGCGTACTAAACCCCATACTATCAGCCAATATAACCATGCAATTTCATACGTTATATATCAAAAGTGCTTTATTTTATAAAAAAAGTTAAAATCGGACAAATGGTGTAATGTTATCTGCTAACACAGGTATTGACAAATAAATGTTCAAATGGAGTGTTTTCACAATGCTTGTGTTCCACTTTTCTGGCGAACACCACATGCATCCACTCAATTGGTTCTATGAATTCACTTAGACAAGACGTTATTAATGTATGTACCCGATGTATGTACGTACAACTGCGTATGAAGCGCTAAACTATGTTTAGCTGTTGCGTGGTTTACTGTGTAACATATGGATTATCATGTCAGGATTGCAACATTTCTACAAATATATGTCAATGACGATCGCATAATAATGACATGATTATTAAAATAGAGAACACAGTAGAAAAATGAGACACATAAACCTATGAAAGGAAGAAACCAACGCAATAAATGCTTCCTAATAAACAAATTACATGCGCACATCGGTGGTCGCAGAACCTTCAACGCGGCACAAACATGCACTACACGATCAGCGGTGTACGGTCCCAAAACGAAAGCAACAGTGCATGCACTACATAAACAGCATAACAAATGCAAAGCAAGCGCAACAACAACTATTTCCCTATGAACTACTGGTAAAGTAACAGGAAAATCAAATTCCAATGAAGTACAGTACATGGAGACATGACAAGAAGGATGCCACCTTGGACAGAGCACTTGCATGGTTGAACCTGAACTGTTTAGCAAACCTCCCGCTTACGTCGCCATCATGCTTCAAAAGGACATCAACATACAAGGCAATCAAAAACGAATAATATATCATAACTAATTACAACGAAATACACAGCATACATGAAATTAAAGTTAATATTGTAGATATGACTATAAGAAAAGAAGAAGATATGATGACACAAAAACTCTAGCCGCAATGGATGACAGTTGTTTAGCATTGTCATATTAGTATATTAAATCGTGATTACTGCATTCCTTATATCCATTGTATGGTACCTTGAATGCTGTCATGTTGTATATATTGGTGTATACTATGTGTATTGTAGTCTGCAATGACTATAACAGTTATTGTTACCGTGATTTAGTAGTGGCTCAACTGGAATGACTCGTATATATCATTTAAATGTGTATTAGTTGTGTCCACACTATAATATTTATTCTACATTATCTCAGTGTTTTTCTCAGAATTTAAGACATTTTGCACAAGGAAAATGTTATAATTATATGCACTGACCCTTTAATCGTTCGATGTTGTCACACGTATGTTGAGTTACCGTGCGTAACGATCCATAACTGACCGGTCACTCAATGTACGTGTAATTTTCGCCTACTTGTTTGTGTAATGGGTGGTCAGTTGAATTCATTGCTTGTCACCAGTGGACGTATTTGTGCTTAGAAAATAAAAACCCAAAAACCCACCCACCCACCCATGTTTGCATGACTTCAATATATTGTGTGAATATTAAGCATGTTTGCTATGTCTATGTTCTGGTGTCTGCGCTGTTGGACGCGATATGCTTAGTATGTTAATATTGTGTATCTGTCGTCTATTATTTCAAACATATCGCGTCCAATATTTTCGGCCAAATAAACTTATATATGTTAAGTGTTTTCGCGTTTATTCTGCATTCCATAATTATTGAATTTGTGATTAAAGTTTATTTCTTTGTTCAGCATTTACGTATGTTAACATGTCATATGAATGCACTCCATATTCAGTTGTATGCAATACAATCAACTACACATGCATGTCAGACGTTGAATTCCGATTTGTCATTGAAAACATATTACATTATCTCATCACACAAATATAATGTGCTCTACATAATCAGTTTACCAAGTGATAAGTGATATTAAAAGGGTGTACATAAATCACCATGTACATACCTCCCTTTTTGTGGAAAGTATGTACCTTTCGCAGAAAAAATAACTTGTCAGAATGTAATAATATCAGTGGGAGTTCTTAGTTGCTATGGGAATAACGCTACTGGGACCGTGGGAATATATGTTAGCCAATTCGCGTGATTTCAAAGTGAACTTGTTGAGCATTGAAGTGTTTGGAACCAATGGTATGAAAGAAAACCTCTTGTATTCATTCAAATTAGGAAGACATTAAAGTTTACTATAAAGTTCCACACTAACTACATCTTCTTGCCAACGCCCACTATATAAGTTATAATTACATAATTTGGTAGCCATATTAGATTTGGTGTCAGAATATTGTCAGCATGAATGTTGATGTGGAATGGCAAGACAAGAATGTTTTCCAAAATAAACTGAATAATAAGCAACGTATATAACCAAGTGTACTATTTATAAGTATATGATTTGATTACTAGTATAATGTACTATATTATTATCCGGTACCCCATTTTAGACTTCCGTTATTGAACGTTTTCTAATGGTGTATATTAAGTTAAGAAAACAAATGATCATCTTGACTTAATACCAGTATTTGGTATAATTACATTCTTAGATGTGACATCCGAATGTAATTATATAAGCTAATTGCTACAATAATATCAAAATAGTTGGCGGCCATCTTGGACAAATGCTGTTGAAACAATGATCTAATTTCGTACCTAAGGTACTAAAATCATTGTGTATCTATCATATTCGTATGCACATTTGCTCTGATATAGGGTCTGAGTGGAAGTATATATGTTTTCTTATGTAGAGATAATATTGCACGTATAATGTAATATATTTATAATTGGCGGCCATTTTTGGAGTTCTGCTATTTAGACTATTATTCAATTTCACAGCGAAGTTACAAAAATAAACATTCATTGTTTCAATAAAGCCAAGATTATAAAAATCATACTCTTTGTTATGACGAACTAGTGAAATTACGTCAAATGGTCACATTTGGTGGCAATCTTGGATTTTTCCCATAGTGCAGTTAAGGAATTGAATTTTAACTTTGCCAGTTTTCATCACTATGTCAAATACACCCAGTTTACGCTCTTAAATTGCTGAATTTCCTCATGTCAATGCAACTATATGGCACACTATATCTATTTGACAGCCATATTGAATTTGTGCAAATTTCTTAAGACGCTCAAGGGTGACAGCTTGTCATCAGTTGGATTCCAAAACTAGAAGGTCTGGACATGCGAAGTCAGTAATAAACAAGAAACGGGGCAAAGCCACGAAAGCCAGGTTTTTTTCCAAGCATAGACACTTGGATAACATAATTATACCCACTTTTTGTAGACTAGATGGCCGTGGCCTGCATGTCGCGCCTTGGGGCGAGGCATGGACACTAAAACAATATACATGTATATAGTAGATGGAAAAACTTTAACAAAAAAACTTTAACCGGACACACGGACGTACGGACGGACAGACGGACGTATGCCAAAATGCCGACGATATCGCGCTTTCCGCAAGCGGGCGCGACAATGATGATAAACACGCATGTGAAGTATCAAGGTAATGGTTGAAGCAGTTGCAGTGATATAGTACACGAAAAAACTTTAACAAAACAAATGAAAGTAATTTGACCTTGACATTGGGCACAGGGGCCGCACGGTTGGGGGGTAGAATGAAAATATGGATGATGATAAACACCCATGTGAAGTTTCAAGGTAATGGGCGAAGCAGTTGCTGAGATATAGTATAACGAAAAACTTTTAACCAAAAAACTTTAACCAGACGTACGTTAAAAAGTTAGTCTGTGCAAGCACACAGGCTGATCAGGAACTGTGCTGGGCGTAGACGTCGTATAAGTTGATTTGTTCTCCTTCTCAGTCAAGCCGTCTTAATGTATAGGTAGCCATGTAATGACTAGTCTAAGACACACCGGTCAATGCATGTGACTTGACCAGTATAGAAAATACAGCGTGTTCACAATTTGGACTTCAAATTATTTTACATTCACACTTAAGTCACATGTCTAGAAATACTACCGTTTTGTTTATCGAACACTAGGGTGAACTCTGACAAAAGTACATATTTGTGCAGACGGATCTGAGTCTACACTAATTAGTTAGTCATATGTATGTTGAAACAGTCATAATATTATAATGGTTCCTGCAACGATACTCGTTTATATGAACTGGTCAGTCAATGACCAACTATTGTTTTTCTCGCCACGTGAAACCGGGTCTAGTTGAGTTTGCGAACTGTGCAGCTCCGGCTTGGGTGCGCATCAGTGCAGTCTGATCCGGGCAAACACGGTTTAACATTTAAAACACTACCTACGTATCAATAAAGTATCAGATCTGTGTTAGACTGCATGCGTGTGCTGGCAAGTCGGAACTGCACTGGTCGGGGACATGTAAATATACATAATTCTGACATAGAGCTCGTTTTGAGACTCCATTTCTTACATGTATCGTGGTCTAGAATATGTGGATAGCTCCTACATTCGGTCTCACAATTTTTTAACTGTACTGTGTTTTTCTTTCGGAGACCAACTATCACACCATGCAGTGAAATAGACCTACATTATTAGTAAGTCGGGGGCTACACTGGTCATTACTTCTGTTACTTACAATACTCATCTGTTTAGACCTTACGATATGATATCAACATAGCCCCTGATCAGACCGTTTCTTATTAACTACCTTGACACAGTATAAGCCACAAATCCCCTGTTGGCAAAATGGACCTTACAACATATGATACCAGTGTAGCCTCAGGGCAAAATAGTCCGTAAAGCATATGGTATCAGTGTAACCTCATAGTAGAATATCTCAGTAACTACATTAGCACAGTATAATGTACAATTCCCGATTTGGCAAAATATATCTTACATCATATGATATCAGTGTAGCTCAGATTAGAATATTTTAACAACTACCTTAATGCAGTCCCCGTTGGGAAAACGGACACTACGACATATTACAAGAATGTAGCGCGAGATCATACCGTGCATTCGCGCAGTCTGATATGGTATTACATTGTTTTGCCATTTTAATGAGCTGACGTGATACCAGCAGCAATCGCAAAATAAATTAAATACGTAATCAATGATGATATTGCAGGAATTATGTCCACAACGCTTGTTGGTATATATATTTTCTCAACACTGCATGTCTTGTAAACAATACATATGAAGCTTACTAGTAAATAATATGTATTGCCTACACAGTCTATCATACTTAGACATCTTGCATGTAAAATAACTACTTCATTGTGAAAAACAAAATTAAACTGTTGTATTATCGCACATAGCATCACAGTTAGACCATTTAATTGTATAAGACACATACCATTGTAGTAAAAAACACACACGACAACCTCTTCCAACGGAATATGCACCTACTCCACGACATAAGACACGTTCGTATTCATTCCTTGTCCCCCGTCCCCATCCCCATGTTTTACTCACAAATGGTACAAATATGGCAATACAAAAGGAGGTAAAACATAGCTCATAATATCTGGGTGAATAATACAAATAAACAAGTTTCACAAGCAGTTCTGAAAATTAAATCATGTTTTTCAAACTCCAATAAACTATGGGTACTCAAATAAAATTATGCAGTTTTAATGTGAATGGGCTTGGACATCAAACTAAACGTAAAAAAGTATTTAGTTGGCTAAAACAAAAGAATCTCGATATGTTTCCTCCAAGAACTCCACTGTACACATGAACATAAAGAAATTTGGAAGAAACATGGGTCAAGACATTTTTATAAGTGGAGACAGCTGCAATAGCAAAGGTATTGGTATTTTACTTAATCTAACGTCGACATACGAAGTACTTGAGCATAAAGAAGTAATACAGGGGCGCCTACAGATATTGCAAATTAAATTATTCGATACAACAATAATATTATTAAATATATATGGACCAAATGATGATGACGTAACATTTTTCTCAAGAATAGAACAATTAGTTTTAGAGAATAACAGTGAAAGTATGGTTATAGGAGGGGATTTCAACAATGTACTCAATTTCGAAGTCGACAAATTCAATGGAAATACTGTTACATATAGAAATGTTCGCAAAAAAATAAACGATATTATCAACAACAATGATTTATATGATATATTTAGAGTCAGGCATCCAGACAAAAAACGATTCACGTGGCATTCTAACCACAAACACCCATATTTTGTAGATTAGACTACTTTCTTATAACAGCGAATATGCTAAATATGGTCATAGAATGCGACATAATTTCCGGATTTCTATCAGATCATTCGGCAATTACTTTAAATTTGAATTTATGCCAAACAGTCAGAGGAAGTGGCTATTTGAAATTAAATAATAGTTTACTACTACAAAATGAATTTAAACAAAAAATAAAAGATACAATACACGAAACTGCTACCAATAATAAGGGGTGGTACCCAAAATACGATTGTGGGAGCTAATAAAAGGTTCATCGAAATGAAGCAATCAAATACTCTTGTAAACTAAAAAAGAAACTAAGGGAGGAAGGAAACTTATAAAGAGAAGAAACAATTTCGACAATTGGAAAACAAATACTGAAAACCAACCAATGAAGATGAGCAGACCAATTTATTATATTAAATTGTTTTAAACCAACGATTCGTTTACGAATATTTACGTTTATACGATATTCGCTTATAAAGATGATTGACAAATTGATTATTGAACAGAAAACTAATTAATTTATGTTGTAATCACAACACCAAACAGACGAACAATGTTCAATTACAGCGTATGTACATGTAAAATTAGGTGGTCCCACCTTACACGTATATTAAGTGTCCATTTATAGAGAGTTTACACGATTACTTCTTCGGGATGGAAAAAATAAACACACTGTTAATAGTATACTATATATAAGGTTATTTAAACCTTTTCGATGGTATGTAAAACGGGGCTATCGATTTACTAAGGTGGTGTGTACACAGTTTATTAAACCTTACGTGAGGGTTATATAGTTCACGATTTACGGGTGATTCGTTATTTAATTTTGTAAAAAACTATTATATTTATAAGATGAACAAACCCCTATTATATAGAAAAACATTTTAATTTTTTATATATTAATATTTATTAATTAATAATAAATAACCAAAATTTTTTCACAGCAAGTTAGGTTTTATATAGAAATAAACACATATTTACATTGCTGGGACGCTAGCGTAATTCTAACTAAAAACAGTGAGACAGGTTTTTCGGCACATGTACTTCACTCTGGCCGCTCTAAACACATTATAGCGGAATCGGAGGTAACGAAGAGGATGAGGGTCCGCGGTATCGGTCCATATGATGGGGTGGAGGAGATGTGAGTGTAACACACCTCGCTAAGCCGAAAAAAAGAGAAGAGAAGAGATTTAATTGAATGCTTAGCGGGGGGTGGACCCAGAAGGGTTTTGCTGGCGCGGGTTCGGCCAGACCCGAATTTTTTTTTTTAATTATTATGTTTACTGATTTAAATTGTTTACTGCACCAATATAATTAATTTTATAATTAATTTAAAGAAAATTATAAAATTAATTATTTAAATAAAAATATAATTTCCTCGACTTTATCTCCATGCTATACCCTAAATTTATCACATCTGTAAACTCATGCTTGGGCTTGGTGGCGCGTCGTGCTTTGATTCTAATAATCATTTTTTTAAATTCTTCATATCTCCCCACCACGGATTCAAACTCTAAAATTGATATTTCTTATCGCAAACGCTTTGGACACTTTTAAACGTCGATGCTGATTTTCTTAGACCTGGCTGGTAGAACGGAATATTTCTACCATGTTTTCTACATTTTTTTCGAGTTTTGTGTTGGGTAGGAAATACATGACAAAGGGTAAATTTTAAATGGGTTTCGTCCTTGTCTGAATTTCTATATATCCGTGCTTTGCCCCTCAGGTACATTTTTGGGACTTTCTTGCTACTTGAGAGTTGAATCCAATTATACAGATATCAAGTAATACATATTTGTACTAATCATATTACTTTTACGAAATATGGCTAAGTGTATGAATCTGGTGGTGAGGGGACCTTGCAGTGGTCAGGTTATGCTACTGCATGGCCTGTAATATATATTTTGAGGGTTCTGTTGTCCGTTCGTACAGTTATTGTTTTGGAAGTTTTTGTAAGTGTTTCTTAAAATCACCTAGGGCGTTGACAGACCACATTTTCTAGTGTTTCTGTAGTATTCAGTTCTCATTGTCGTTTCGACCCTGTTAACCCCGGCCTAAAAAATTACCTTAGTTCAATACATTAAATAAAATAAATAATTGATTGTATATTCCATATGTAATTTCATACAATCGACATAGAAAACAGTCACAACAACTGTGTTTGTGGTATGATTATTTCATACGTTCACAAATATTTGTTTTTTCGAGACTTTAATCTTGTTAATTAATAAGCTGTGTGTCGAGTATTTATTTTATTTCGATTATAATTTCTTACAGCCTCTACTAGACGAACCGTCACTGGAATTTGATGCTGATTAAATTGATTCGTTCAGCCAAGATGTGTGTTTGCAATGGAGTGTATTGAGCACGTAATTGAAGTCTCAGAGTGGCATTATTATCTATTTTGATTGTATATAAGTTATACAATTCACCGTGGAAAAAAACCATTTGCTTAAACGAGGCTTACGGTTGTAGAATCCAGTATTATTTTTTTTGATTGTATGTAGGTAATTTATTTCGAACACATGTAATTTCAGTTCAATTTACAATGGAAAAACTATAACTTTTGACTGTGTTTGATTTTATTGAAATTTCACATGTTCTCAAATACTTGTTAACTTTGACTCAAAGTTTAGATCCAGTATTATTTATTTTGATCGTCTGTAATTTCATACAAATCAATGGAAAAACTGTCACTTTGACTGTGTTTGATTGTATGAAATGTCATACGTTCGCAAATACTGGTTTATTTGAGATTTAATGTTGAAATAATTGTGATTTTTTAGTTAGTATGATAATTTCATGGCAATTGCCATTTTGCTGACATTTTGTCTGTATGAATTTTCATACGTTAGCAAATCATGACTTGTTATTTGAGTTTTAAAGGTATCGAACTTTTTTTGATTTTTTGATCGTATGTAATTTCATACAATTATCACTTTGACTTAATATGATTGTATGAAAATTTTCATTACGTTAGCAAGTACTGGTTATTTGAGATTAAAGTTTGGAAATCCATTATGATTTTTTACGATCGTATGTAATTATATATAATTGTCTCTTTGACTGTATCTTTGTTTGTATGAAATTTCATACGTTCGCTTAAACATTGTGATATGTTTCTTTCCCCCCTCCGCTGGTTCGTTTCTGGACTTTTGTCGTGGATTGTATTTTATATTGAATTTTATGTGATAAGCTTCAAAATTGTGATATTTTTCTAACAGGGGGGGGGGGGGGTTCTGGTTGTTGGTTTCTGCTAACCTTTTGTCGTTGATTGTTATATTATGTGATATTATGTGAAAAGCATCAATATTGTGATATTGTGATTTGTTTCTCACAGGGGGGGGGGGGGGGGGGGGGAGGGGGGGGGGGAGAACCCCCCATCCGCTGGTTGGTTTCTGCTACTTTTTGTCGGCTGAATTGATGTTATGTGAATATTATGTGAAAAAGTTCAAAATTATGATATGTTTTCTCAACATATTTTTCTCACCAGGGGAGGGAGGGGCGTGGGGGGGTTGGGAAAAATTCCCAATCCTCTGATATTGGGTTCTGCTACTTTTGTCTGTTGATTGTATGTTATGTGATTATTATGTGATAAGCATGTGAAAAGCATCAAAATTGTGTTATGTTTCTCACATATGTTTCTCACAATGGGAGGGGGGGGGAATTTTCCCCCCTCCGCTGGTTTGGTTTCTGCTACTTTTTAGTCGTTAAATGTATATTATGTGAATATAAATGTGGAAAAGCATCAAATTGTGATATGATTCTCACAGGGGGTGGGGGGGGGGGGGGGGGGAGGGGTAATGGTGGGGGTGGTGGGGTGTGGGGGGGGGGGGGGGGCGGGTGGTGGGGGGGGGTGGGGGGGGGGGTGGGTTTTGGGGGGGGGAGGTGGTAGGGGGGGGGGGGGGGGGGGGGGGGTGGGAGGGGACTCCCCCTCCATTACGCAAACATTGATTAGCGAGCATACCTCACCAACCGTGGTTACCTTTGTAAACAGAGGGTTTGTGAGGTTGCAGCAGCAATAGTAATGCGGTCCTAATAGGTCACGATGCATTGACTATTTTCAATCAATAACTTATGTGGTAAGCGATTGTAATGTGTATTTTCATTTTTTATATTATTAATATGTATCATATCGGTACCCATTAAGTAATATTTGTATATTTTATATCGTAATGATGTTGTCATGAAGCGCGATGAATATAAGTATTATTAATCCAGTTTATATTGAGGCAAAATCACACAGCCTTAAAAACATAGTGCTGGGTGTTAAACATTAGTTAGTATCGATATATTATTCATAAGTATATCACTATTAAACATTAATTACAATAATGTATGCATATTATTAAAAACAGTAGATGCTACCGCTGTTTCGCTGTATGTGATATTTATAACAAAATATTTTTTTATTCGTACGCGTAACGGATTTGTCTGTCACACAAAGCTGCATTTTCAGTTCATATTTTGACATGTGCATCTTGAACGGGACTAAGTTTAAACAACGCTCGATCCGTCCAATTTATGATTGGTCTGCAGAATGTTCAGAACTAACTTCATATTAAGTTAATGTTGCTAAAATAAGTGTGTTTAACGGCTGGAAACATGGTTATCACTAAAGAAGAATAATCCACAGTCGTATTATTGAAAATAAGATTTACCTGAGACCTCATGGAGGCCGCCATTAATCAGTGTAAAATAGACCGTGTGATCCATTTCCTGAGTAACCCCCGATTAGTGAAACGATGTGCTTATCATGATATTATGTTCCCCACTAATGGATCGGTTTGAATTTCTCGGTAAAAAACTTCGAAAGTCATAAAAAAATAACGTATGGATATTAACATTGGATTACGCTTTTTTAAACCCGGTAATACTCTCTCATCGGTCCGTCAGTTTTTCGTCGATAGCGATTTATAGTACTGATATGGTCTTAATGTTTTGTCAAATTTCTACGCCATTTACAGAATATTATGGTTAATTTGGATATAAATAACGGCCAAATTACGATCGACGTCTGCTCTGAAATATCGTCAAAATGCGGACGTAATTTAAGGAAATCGATATATTTTAAATGGCTACTTCTGGAATAATTACGTATTTATGTATGGTCTTTGGCTTCACCGACACTTCATTACACAGATCTAGTTGTAAATAACGTTCGCTCTGTGTGGGGTAAAAAAAAAAAAATTCGATAATTCGTAGTGTGGTGTGAAGAAGGTTGTTTGATCTGATGGACACCACCAGCTGTGACCCTTAGGCAATGTTTGAAATTGACGTGTCGTTTGATGGGTGCCGCAAATCCTCACTGTCGGAGACAACATGACAATAACAGATATACTTCGAATTTAAACAGATCTTATCAGTCGGCTGGTTATTTAAAAATAATGATTTTAGTTCAGTACACCTTCGCCGATTTGTTTTTTTTGAAATCAGTAATTATTTTCCGTAAATGGTTGTGAAAAGTTGACCAAAAAATTCTATCATCGTATTTAGTTGTGCAGAAATTTGTTTTAAAAAATCAGTGAGTTTTTTCCGTAATTGGGTGTGATAATTGACAAAATTTTTATAGCAGCATTTCTGCGATATTCGTTTAGAAAATCTCCAATTATTTTCTGTAAATGGTTGTTGACACAAAATGCCAGCGTTCAGCGGAATTCAAATTAAAATACAAAAATAATAAAATTTAATAAAATAGACGCCGATGGCTACTGTGTTTTTTGTCGGCCAGTGGAATCTTGGTGTTGGTTAGCCACGGCGGAAGAGTTGAAACAGTGTGTGAGCAGATGGAGGAACTATAATTATTGCAAATTCATAAAAAAATTGTTTGCTGGTCCGAAAATTAATAATTGTGACGCCAAAAAAAAAAAAAAAAAGTTTTGGGAACAGTAAATCATGTATATGGTATAGACAGTATAGACGTACCTCAAACTTAAAAAAAACAGTAAACAAACTGTCTGTGTTTATATTTACTTAAACTTAAATCATCAGTAACAAACTGTCTGTGTATTTATTACTTAAGCAGACAACTTTAATTGTGTACAGTTTTCTATCAATTTATAGGTATTTTTATTAAAATCATAAAAATTGTGAAAAAATATTCTAAAAAATATTAAAATCACAAAAATAATATATATGGAGAATTTTTTATTTTTTTTTATACCACTTCGGGTTTGGAACCCACGACCCTTTCGGGAAGCTGTAATTAAATCATTGAAACCGGCGACTTAAACCTCACGGACTGTTGCACCATTTATGACAATACAGTTATACTGAAGTGCTATCAGTATTACGCACCATTTGAAACGTAATAATTATTAAATTATTTGCAACTCCATCTACAACATTACGTTACAGAGATACGCTATTGAAACTTCATGTTTAGTACCCATAACATAAAAAGTATGGTTCCATTATATATTCACAGGATGATAGCTTAAAATTTATATTCTTAATCATAACAGAAACAATCCGCTTGGCTCGTATGAAAAATAGTTCGTGTGTTATTGAATTATATCCCTTGCGAAAGTAGTTTCAGTGATTTATTAATTCAAATAAGACGTGTTTGCGTAATATCCTCTCTGGTGGTTTTTCTACTTTTTAGTCGTTGATTTTATGTATGTTATGGGGGGGGGGAGGAATGCCCCCCCCTATCCTTATATCTAAAAGCGTTAATTTTTAGTAGTTGATAAAATCACTACATAATGGGAGGAAATCTCCTCCCCTGGAGGTCCAGAAATGAAACAAAATAGTGCAGTAAAAAATGCAAATCAGCCTCCGAAAAGAGGATATGTTATAATTTCCGCATTTGTATTGGAGCCAATTAAAGAGTACTAATATTATACCAATAAAATCCACGACCGAATGTTATAAGAAGCGATATTACATGTTTCTTAATATACAGAAAGGTTGTGCATAAAGCTAAGATAAAATGGGACGAAGAATTCGCGGAACAAAAATATAAATTGGAATGGTGTATGCACAAAATCACTTTACAAAAACTGAAGTTCTAAGCTTTAGTAATTTTCAGAACAAAGTATGATGAGAAAATTGTCGCTTAAAAACGATTATTTACATATAGTGTAACATATTTTGCTCTTATTGTGTAATTTTTGCGCCATGGCTCCAGGAAACAATTTCAGCACTTTTTTTTGGAATGCAATAGAAGCCATACACAGCTGAATACCTAATTAAAAAATAATAATATTGGACATGTTAATTTTTAGTAGCACACTGTACTGCTTCGATAATATGGGTAGGCAACAATTTTTTCAACTTTGTATCATTCTAGGAAAATACTTGTAACTTTATATACTTGTAACTTATAAAAACAGAGTTTATGTCTTACCAAAGGGCAACACAAAATATTGAAGAAAAAGAAATTGCAATGAATAGCAATAAGACTCATAGTTCTTGAGATACGAAAATGGAATGTTATATTCTATTAATTATTTACGATAGTCGTAGTTGATTGTTAAACAAGGTGTGCAACCTATAATTAAATGTTGTTAAACTGCGTGGTTTGTACTCATGTATTGTTAAAGTCTATGACTATTTATGGTAATACAAACTTAAAACTGAAACAAATAATTAATATAACAAACGTAAAATTTACATTACAAATAACAAAAACAGTGTATTAAAATGCTTTACCAACTTATTTTAAACAAGCATGGATTACTGTTATATAGAAGACGAAGAAGAAGAAGAAGAGTATATTTATTTGACCTTTAACCAAACAGATTCTGTCTAACACAATAAGGTCAATCGATATAACACAAGCATTTTAACCGTAAACAAAGTATGTGTATCATGTAGTGTTGGACATATGGTTGAGTCTAATGTATACTCGAGAAACATCCATGGTGGCTCAAGACATTACAGAGATTGTTGTAATATTGTCCTAATGCCTCTTACTGTACGCCAATCATGCCAATATGATGCTGCTGCAATACAATCATAATACTGATTTACGTAATTCCCAAATGCCACATATTGTTAACATTGCTAAACTTTTTTTATGTTTCTTATGTTGGGATTGTAGCAGATCAACATCTTAAATACATACACCTTATTTCTATAATAAGCAGGTCTATATATATTTTAACAGTAGGTCTCTGTAAACCGGCAAAACAAAATGAAGTGAAAAATTCGTCATGAGCAATATCATAAAGGCACAATCGCCTTCGTGTCAGTCTATTCTCGTTTCTCCCATACAGACTGTGTCGAATATGTAGTGAGGCGATGACGTCTTATTTTAGAAAACACCATTCATGGTATTTCGGTATCGTACTATGTCAAGATACGACTCGTACTGAAATGTCGCTTGAAAACCTTTCATACTGAAGTTTATTGTTATCTTGTAAACCTCTGTGATATGTTTGTATAAAGTTGGTCTCTCAGTCTTTTTTAAATCTTTACGTTCGCATTCACCGTCTCTGGATGTATTCCACACGAATCCAAAACCGTTATTCCACAGTAATGATTTTACAACAGTTACCCAATTAAGCCACACGCGTTTTTCACATTTGAAAGTTTCACGTCTTTCAGAATAGCTTTATGAAACTTCAGATGTATCGTTTCCAATTCCTTGTTTGACTCTAGCACGTCCTCCAGCTTTAATCTACCACGCTTACGGAAAACCAAAGAATTATCTTTGTATTTTTGACATTTACTTCATTGGCACCTTTTTGGCAGTACAGAAATAATTGTCAAGAAATTTGCTGCTGATAGAGGCGAGTTTCACCAAGTATGGTCCCATTATTGTCTGCATATAGTAATTAACAAGTGTGATATCCTGTAACGTAGTCCGTTGCTTCTATTGTGTTTCTAAACAATTGCTCCAAGTCCAATTATCTCCCCTTGTTGAGGCCGGTGATATGTTTAAAAAGTTCCGAACACATGACTTTACATGAGTGTAACTTGCTCGAATAAAATTGCGCGAATCATATTTGGAATTTTGCTCATTTATTCCTTATTTTGTAAAGTTTTGAAACCACAGGAGCATTCATTAAAGAGATAGAAGGCCTTTGTCAAGTCAATGAAAAGCACTAAACAGTTTGTTATTTTGGGTTAAATATTTTTTCGATAACACATCGAAGGGCGTTGTCGCATTCACAGTTGATAGATTTGCGGAATCAGAACAGAGAGTCAGAAATGCACATTCTTTTATACAAGTCTTGTCTTGTATTTAACACAACTAGTAAATCGTTTCGAGAAGCACCTACAAGCGTAATTCCTCTGTAGTTGTGGTACCGTCATTTACATCCCCTTTCTTGAAGAGTGGATTTACTATTTAACCGTCCATTCCTCTGGAAAACACAACGAATCTAATAACAACACTTTAAACTACTATGTTAAGTGGGTTCTAGGACTATCCTCTGAGGACATGGGAAATATTCATTTAATTTATAAAACACTCCTGCACATGATTTCAACACTTAAAGTCTTGATAGTACTTAATACTTCCGCTTCAGATTATACAAGGGCAGGCGAAATGTGGAAAACGAATTCGACGAAAGTACAAGTTACATTGAGATAACGTTAACTCGCATAAATTGAAAAAGCACTATAAGGCTCTAAACTTAGAAATTTCAGTATATTGTGCAAAAACGATTTATTTATAATAAATGTAAAATTGGTAAACACAATGTGTGTGATTTCTTCGCAATGGCGCAGAATCTAATAAACATTTGTTGGGATGTTTGCTATGTACAGACCTTTTTGGCAGTTATTTTATTTATTAATGAAAATAACATTATACAGAAATTGGATTGGTACACTGTTTAGTTTTGGAATATGACAAACTTAGTTATTTTAGATTATTTATTATTTAGGGAAAATACTACATTTGGGCGACGCTCTGTGGATAACAGCTTTAATGACATCGTCATTTAAAGCCTGAAAATGATCGTCGACAAGTTACGCTTAAATTTTACCAACGTCACGTCTGATTTTGACATTTTTGGATATCGTTGCGTTCATTGCAATAAGTTGTCCTATGTATAGCCGTACGCTTACTAATTGTGGCTCAAAAATGTTTTAATGTTGGATATGCGTGGCAGAATTTTACAGGTTGTTTTCATAGTGGTTCTGTTGTCTGTTTTTTCGTTTCCTTCAAGGAAACACGTAGTGTTTTTGTTGATATTATTTTTATACAAATGAGCATATTTCAAATGATTTTTAGATATATTATATGGACGATTGTAAATGACATTTAAACTTAATAACCATATGACCGATATTTTTAGATAACACATCACAAATCAGTATGATGTAATTCATATTGCTAATATTTATTTTAAACTTTACTTATATAACAATACAAACAAAACGTGAGAAACATTTTTAATCGGCGTAGATGGAGGCGTCTGCATGTTTCATAATTTGGGTTGAAACCGGAATACACAAAGAGAAACAAAAAAAACTTATCCTGTTTGGCGACCACCATGAAGATATACATGTCATAGGCGTAACAACGGGTGCGGCCGTTTAAATTAAACCCAACATTTTAATGTAGAGCATGAAAGAGTTGATTTTTCCAATCGGTTATCTGGCGATTCGGTTGTTTGATATTTAGCATATAACAACTGTCAAAGCTGTATCAAAAAAGTATTACTAAGAAATATACACATGCAGAAATTGGGTTATTTACCGTCTCAAGGTGTTTATCTGACATTTACATTATACTTTGTAAATTTGAAAGCTTCTTTACGTTATAGTGATGTTGAACACAACTAGAGAAAGGATGGATTCCGTGGGAAAATGAGTTCGCTGTTCTATTATTTTGGCGCAATTTACTAGCTCTACATTCAAAGATTATTTGTTTTTAAAAGAGTATAAAATATTACAGTTAAAACTAAATTTTGAACATTTTGATGGGTCAAATTGTTGCCGTAATTAAACATTAGGCAGGCGAAATATGTGTAGCGAGATCTGTACGTACTGTCCCGTGAGACCTAAGATATAGCCTGCTGTATCAATAAGTACGAACTGTCTTGATTGTATTTTCCAAAAATTTAACTGATAAATGAGCCTAAAACGGTGAAAACTGTAGAGAATAATTATGTAGAGTATTAAGATACAAAGCAAGACTTACCATAACACATTATGAAAAGTTGGCACATGACACTTATTTTATTGGTCGTACTCGCCTTTTAGACGCAGCACGACAAATGGCTCCCCCATAGAAATTTGCGTGACATAATATGCTTTCTCAAAAGATTTATCACCAGGTGAAGGACTGGGACTTAAGGCACCTTTTCGCACGACGCGGGGGCTCCTTATAATGTTTGAAGAGGGTAAGCCGATGTTCCTACTGGTTGTCTACGTTTGGTGGAGTGCATTTGTGGCACTATTTTGTGGGGGCATTTTAATAAAATATAACGTATCCAATAAAGGGCGTACTGTAATAAATGATCAGGGTCCTACCACTGATACTTAAATAGGTTATACAAATTCTCTGATAACTTAAGTGAGAGCATACACTAATAGGTTTTGGGGTGTAAATTTTTGTGGCATATTTATAAATAGTAAACTATATCTGCATGTATTTCAATATTATTGGTGATTCAATGTGTTAATCGAACATTGGCCAATTACTGATTTATTTGACTACATATGTCAATTATATGATGTGTTTTGTGTTCAATATATGCTTTACACTGATATCTGACACTATCTTGGGTGTATTTGTGGTATATTTATATGTATTTAAATCTATATTTGGGTGCAATTGAGTGTATTTTTGTGTTTCGTGTAATGTTCCACCGGGACCCGCTAGCTTTGCTCGTTCGTCGGTATGGCCGCTCCTACTTTTCAAATACCCTCCTACGCCGCTGCGTCCAATTAATGTTACGTAAAGGCGTCATTAGATTCTGAACTAAAAATTCTCCAATAATTACAATGAATCTTTCTATGAGGTACATGTATATAATCTTTCATAGTTGCGATGTAGCAAAATTGCGAAAAGTCACATGCGGCTAATTATAAGATTTAAAATCGATTAGTGGTGGTTTGGTTTGTTCCTACATGTAATATCATAATTTTATTCTGTTCAAAGGTTTGATATTATACATTCTAACACTTGTAGATACATTTAGGTGGTACCTTATCAGCAAATACTGTTTACAGCATGCACAGTCATAGGTTACGAACACGCACTTTCTACTGTAGGTGTTTTGTTGCACTGTAAACGTTGGCGTTCAATATCGTCATTTTCTCAATGACGTTAATATTTGTTCCTTGTGTATTCACATGGTGTTACAAAATCGTGAGATAAAACAAAATACTTATGTAACATATTTGCATTTTCTTTTCAGCATATTGTTTTTGAAAGGGGTCCGCAGCCTAAATTGTAAAAAAGTGCAATCGAAATTTTGTCATTTAAGGACTGGTTGTTCACACCAATTTATAAATTTTCGATTATTAACCAGAGCCAAGATGTGAATATTTAATTGATTATTTAAAAACGAATAAAGAAACATAACTAAAATAGCGTCAAAGAGAAATAAAAGTGAATTATTCTAAAACGTAAATAGTATGTACACCCAGTATCCTAACCATGTATATGTATTAAATTTATAATTACAATATTATTTATATTTACTAACTTCATTTCCTCGTTAACAAGCACGTGTTCGCCAGCGCAGGGCTTAGACGGAGGGTCACAAACTATTTTCGACATACCAGATCCGTGATCGAATTTTAACACCGAGCAAACAAATATTTTTATTACAATTTTCATTTGTTATTTGTATTAATATATTACATGTATTTAGGTATATTACAAGGAATCATTTTTACTAGGGACATTATCTGATTTGCTTTTGAATTCAAGGCAGTATGTTTTACTTTCGGACGCAACTAATGAAATGTTAACAAGGGACACTTATCTGAATTCATGTTATATCAATTTAAGGTGTCTTAATTTTTGAACGCAACATATTAAAGAAGAGAATGATTCCACAGCATGTTATGTTTTATCCCAACACAGTTACGAAGAAATTGTGCACGAATATCGGATGCTCAGGGGCCCACGGGTCATTCAAGTAAAATGTATTACAATGTATATGGACTTGGTTTTAAATATGGAGTGGGGTCAATGTTGTGTTAAATTAGCATACAAAAGCACATTGAATTAGGCGTGATACAAAAGAGAGCAGCGTTTTTTATGTCTTGCATCTCCGGAATGTATCATCTGAGAACACAGAATCTATAAATAGAGAATGCCAGGGCCCCGGTTGTCAAAGCTTCAGTTAACTTAACGGACTGTTATATCATTAACGGAATGGTTCAAATCTCTGTTCCACATATATTTTATCATTCTGTCAAGGATTTAACATGAAGTTAGCTTACGGACTGTTAAATCCTTAACAGATATGGTTTTAAATCTCTGGTAAATGACCATTCAGTTAAAGGATTTAAAGTCCGTTAGCTAACTGAAGCTTTGAGTAACCTTACAACCAGAGTTTTTAAAAACCATTCAGTTAAGGATTTTACAGTCGTTAAGCTAAGCTGAAGCTTTTTGTGCAACCGGCCCAGGCTAGTATCTTTTGATCAATTTTGATCAAGAGAAGGCTAAGAAACGCGTAGGAATTCGAGGCTAACATGTTTTTTATTTATATGATAACGTTTTTGGCTAGAAATATGATGCAACTGTGTCGCGGCTTTCTTTGAAAATGTACGCTGATTTGTTGCTGTGATGTCATTTACACTGAAGTAGTTGGGTTCCGTTCACGTTGGCGAGCCGTCAAACCAAATACAAATCAGATTTCAATTAGTTGTAAACCGGATGTTCGTATAGGTCAATGCTGATACGAATCATATATCAGTCGGTACGTATATCGACCAATACAAACGCTCGTTACATGATAAACGGACGTATTCTTTGAATCAAAGATAGATTTAACTCGTTAGGTGGGCAGTAGTATAATTTGAATCATGTGTATTCAAGAGAAATACCTGCTGTATGTATGGTTGCGGGATGTTGTATTCATTACACTGGATGTATACATCACAGTACATAACACAGAATGGTACCTGTACCTCAAGTTCAAGTAACTGCTACAGTTGTGAAGACAATGGGGACGCGAAGAAAACACTTCCATACTCCTGTTCCACAGTAGACGTCGATGATGGGTAAAGTATTGCGGTCTATTATATGGGCCCGCATTTAGATAAACAAAAATGCCAATGACAATTTAATTGTCCGTGACTGTAGAAATGGGCATATGGAAATTTTTACCACTGTTATTTAGACGAATAACGGATATTCATTGACTATAATGGCGGAACAGTGCAGCTCTGATCGGGAATGTGCGGATTTGTAATGGTGAATCTTGATCGACACTGGCCACTAAAAAGCATTAGCCCCATTTATCCAGTCACAGTATATTTATGACCAGTGTAGATGCATGGTCTAATTTAATCATTATTGTGAAAGAATAGTGATCAATAAACTACGTACTAAAGTATTGATTGGCGTACAGAGGGTTCCTGGTTATTGACTGTGCATGAGCATGATAATCTGCAGTTGAGTCGTTGGGAGCAAAGTTGTGAAATGTATATTTTGGGTATCCATAGATGATCTCACATGGAGGGATGATTTAACATTGATTATTTATTAAACGAGGACTGTTGTGTTCAAGTCCAACTCAATGAGTTTTATAACTATCGATGTTTTAAATCAAGGACATATGTAAGTTTACTTTAATAAATAAGCACAGATAATGCATTGATGTTTTAATGGACTGACATGTTTTTTCAGAGATTCATTTTCATGTCTATTACAGTAGTGTATTTAATACTAGTATTATAATACATTGTATTTTAATTTCAAATGCTCTGAATAAGAACTGCTAATTAAATTACATTCATTGGCTCGTAGGTCATTCGCACTACACTGTCGGCATAGTCCATGATGTTTAGTAATAATTACAAAAAAAACTTGAACACAAATTATACAATATGCTGTGCTGAAAGTCAAATGTATTTTTGTACGGATACTGGAAACACACATGTAGCTTAGCAATGCCTGGCCCACTTGCATTTCTCAATTATTTATATTTTTGCGCTTTTAGTATTAAAATGATACTTATTGTGCATTTATATTTATATTACTGGTACAGTGCCGGAGGAGTAATGATCAGGGGACCCCAGTTCCCCGCCCACGTCCCACACGCCCCTCCACCCTCCCCAGTTTCACCCCCTCCCGCCATCCCCCCGTCCCGTCCGCTCCCGCCCCCCCCCCCCGTTTACCCCACCCCCCCGTATCCCCCCACACACGTCCCCGTTCCCCCCCCGTCCCAGCCCCCCCCCCCCCCCCCCCTCACCCCCCCCACGTCCCTCCCCCGTTCCCACACCCCCCCGCCCCCCCCTCCCCGTTCCCGCCGTTCCGTCCCCCCACCGTCTCCCGTTTCAACTCCCCCCAGCCCCCCCCGTTTCCACCCGTTCCGCACGTTAACTTAAACTTCATACGATAAAACTGTTCGTACAAAGAGTTCTATGAATGTGTTTCTCACATTAAACGTGTTTCGCTAATTACTGCCATTGTGTACAATGTAATCAGGGGTCATGTAATTAAATGGAGCTACATGCACGAAAAGTTTTTCCAATATCAGCTGTCGGAAACAAATGTTATTGTGGGGATTTCATGTTGCATCTTCTTAGTCATACGAACTTATAGTGAAACGGGCCCATGATGAACATTCGTTAAAGTACTCGATGGGCAGTCATGAAACATATACATGTAGTAAACATGACATTTCAATGTGAAACACATTCCATTTAATTGCCTTTCATATGCGCTAATTTGTCTTAGGGCATTTATATTATGCTAAAATTTAGGAGTTAGTATATGGGCTGTGACTAGATACATGAGGCTAATTGGTTTTGTGACCAGTGTAGATCAAATCAGTTTGTGCATTCGCACACTCTGATCAGAATTTGCACTGTTCGAAATTCCTCATTGAATACACCCGCACTGAAACAAAGCAAATGTTATCAGGGCAACACGAGTTGTGCTATTTGATCCGGAGTACGCAGACCAGAAATCCATAAACTCTATTTTACGGTAATATTCACATTGTCTGTATATTTCAGCATGTTGATGTACAAATTCCAAAACAGACACTTCATGACGGTGACTGTTACCGGGTCGCTCGGGCTAACAAAATGTTTCCAGTATGCCATGCTGCTGGGCGACAGCCCGCAGCAATGCTACACGCCGTACATCAGCATGTCTTACCGTTGCTGGAGAGTGCATTCAACCTTACCGGACTTTCGTAGTCACTGCACGGACGTTCGCGGGGTGTTGAACAATCGTCAGTTACACCGTGAGCGGGGCTGGATACGTACGACAATCATGTGGATTCGCTAGCCCACGACTACCAATTGGTTCTTCTGTTGTTTCTATGAATCGTGGAGGTTACTTTCCACCTAATGATCAGGAAGTTATCAGGTTCAGCGTTCACATTCAAACTAGTATTCAACGTGATGTTTGCGAGATTTGTACGTGGGAGCATGTAAACCTAGCGACAAGTTAGGCGCAGATTGGGGTCACGTGCGACGGACAGATTGACAAGTGTCAAACTACAAGCAGACGGTTTCGGTGTTGCGAACAGTAGTTACCATACATAATGCATTGGCTATTTTCCAGAAACAGTTCAAAACTTAACATTTATTATCGAAGCGATGATTTAACGTGGTGTAAATATGCTATAAAAAGGATGTGTCAGTTGTTGTCATATTAGTAATTTCAAAGCTGCTGCTCTAGATCTCGCGTTGATTGCCAATGTGACCACGTGTTCATTACCTCAGACATTTCGGTGGTGGGGTGGGTGGCTAAGGGGGGGACTGTCGTGTACTTTGAGGATTTCCGGACACCAGGGTCAAGGATGAAAATGAAATTCAATGTCAAGATTTTTATCCTCCAAACTGGATTGCGATGCATAAACATACTATGTGAAACCTCTCTAAACCTGACACCTGGAAGGCCCTCAGGCTGTCCGGCTTAGAGAGGTGTTACTGTAAATCAGGCATTTGGATCATTCCGAGCCCATATGTGTGTGCTTTGCGAAGAGACCATTATTGCGGAGATTAATGACCATGAATCTGATAGAAATAAGATCACAAGGTTTATTGTGTCGGTTTAGAGAGTTCCACTGTATATGTCTACCACTTCCTCCGTTGCTCGTCCGCCGCAATGGCGTCAAGAACATTCTGACTGCGGATTCTGGCATAGACGGTTTTGTCATATTATAAAAAATGTGGGTTAGGTGTACAGCGGAAAAGATTTGTTGAAGGTTTGCCAAACGAAACGAATGAAAACAAAGTGATAACCCATTGTATTGTTACAACGATATGCATCATAAACGATTACCGTTTGATTCTACCGTTTTAATACACATCAACTGGAAATGTAAGTTTCTTTCAACGGGTTGTCTTGTAGTGTTTAAAACGGATGTCATGTCTTTTACACATGATTTTCATATCGAATTGTTCGTTTTAATTTGAAACCGTTGTTTACGATGTTACACGTTTTATACTGTGGTAGAATTAAATTTTTTGTAGGTTGAACTAATTGGGGAACGATGTCAGATTTAGCAAAGACTATTTCTCACTAAAAATACATGTTCTGCTCTTTGTGGTGTTAGCAGAAACATTAAAGTCTGTAAATTCATCGGACATTTATCGATGCCATTGAATGTATAAAAGGTCAATGTCATCGATAAATAGCCGTATTGGATTACAGAATACAGAATGTCTCACTATTGTACATATGAATAAACATCATGCATGGTGTATTATTTTCATAATAAAAAAATAAATTGATCCTTACATTTCTCCCTCAATGTGTACTTAGCAAGATATGTATACTTTGCATTTTGATGAATAGGCTACAGAGTATTTAAAATGTGCTCTCACGATGTATTAACACATCGTATTAAAATCATAAAACACTAAGGGTGTAAATAAAAATTCAAAATATGAAGAACTCACGAAATACATGTTAGGTTATCAGTACACTACAACACGTGATTATGTTGTTTTTATGGTACTGATATAATTTAACATGTGTGTTTTTTTTCCAATATGATATTATTAAAACTCATTGGTGATTTAATAAGAAACAATGTTAGATACTGTGTAGTGCATAACCCTAAACATCATTCATTTGAAGCTGTAGCGTATAATTAACGGTTTTTTTTAGCTGGCTGATTACGTAGCATATGTAATGCACTAGTGAAAATATGTACCTTTGTATTAATACATGTGTTATTATACACTGAAACATATAATTTTATGTAGAATTTTGAAGAAATAGAATTAAAAACAGTATTGTCAAATTTATAAATTATATTCATGTGCATGCATTAACCTTACACTACGAATTTATTTTTGCTATCATAGTTTTGTCAGTTACGTTGGAATTCTCTAAAACAACAGTGAAAGCCTCTTAAAACGGACACCCTGGGATGTCCCAGTTTTCCGCTTTAGAGAGGCTACACAGTAAATCAGAATCGACTATGCAAAGTAGCGGAATGTGCTTTCTGAACCCTTGGAACAGGCATATAAACATCGGTTACTGTGGCAATGAATCCCATACAACATGTATACATAGATAGTTCTACGTGTCGGGTTGGACAGGTTCTACTGTACTGCCAAACCGTGTTTCTTTTTATCGAGGAATACAAAATGTAAAACAACAGCAGTGACAATTTTCGTTTCCGATGCTAAGGTTAATATGACAGATCACTGTGATTATGTTTTAACTTACCATTTTGTATCAACATGGTTTGTCAGCACTATTATACAATATGAAACGACAGAGACGACACAACTTTCTGCCACACTTACATATGGCCATTTATGAAAAGGGAGCGTTTTTGCTGAGAAAAACTATGAAATTACTTGCAAAAAAAGTGCAGATTCCTGATGAGGCGGCTCGTTACGAGCCGGCTCTTTGGAATCTGCACTGTTGTTCGCTTTCACGGGAGCCGACGGAACACCAAGTGTATTATTTCGCTATTCAAACATGTACAATGGAATATTATTTATCTACACTTCCATGGCGGATTTTATGCCACATTTAGTCTATTTTTGATGTTGTGATAATCAATGCATTGTGATGTGCGTATGAATACAATGACATGTTTTCCCGCGTTTTGACGTTACGTTGTGTGGACGTCAATGTGCATCATGCTACACTTTTTGAAATCCAAAATTACTCAGCTGTTCTATGAGCCAGATGTTATTTGAGTGCATACTTTGGAATTTGTTCAATCACATTAACATTCTAGATTAGTCGAGACCCTTTCCAATTTTCAAATAACTTTATTTTGACGTAATTACAAATTAAACATTTTGCCATGGTAACTCGTGGTTTCCAAGAAAACAGGCGTCAATTACGGGTGTTCTCTTCACGGTGTATTATTTGTAAGGAGTTGGAGTCTCACAGCGAAACCCGTGCAAATCATTTGCAAGAGTGTAATAATTTGTTCTAACGGCCAAATTACAAACCCTGGGAGTTAAAGGGAAAATGCTGTCCATATTAACAGAAGCACATAGCGAGATGTCCAGCTGTGTCCTGGCGAATGGTTAATTCCGTCTAAAACATTTCCTGTATTGCAGGAATCCGTCAAGGGAGGAAATAATCTCTACTTGGATTTATAACTGTTCCTTGGACGAATTGCTTTGGCATACTCCAACGTTAGTATGCTCGGGTACCTCACTACTTAACACTTCTCCGGGGGAAACGTAACCTCTTGCAGATGATATAATCTCGCCGCTACCTGTCTCTAAACTTGCAACGCTTGCTTGACATCGTATACGTTACTCTTGTATGATACCGTTTATGTTTGAATGCTTCTAAAGCTCTTCGTTATTGCGTTTGGTTTAAAACAAGCTGACATCAATGAGTTACAATAACGAGGGTCCGAACCAATATCTCAAGGTGGTAATATCAGACATGTCGGTATATTTTTTTAATCAATAAAATGACAGACACTGATAAAGTTGTTAATGCCTGCAAAAAGCAACATCATACATATACTCATTGCTGTCGTTTAACATTAAACCTATTAAGATAAAATCCGATAACGCAAGTGAGCTCCTGTCCAAAAATATGTATGCGCGCTTATTATTTGTGCTGAATTGTCGTCCGGTTGTTTTAAAGGGAAGATATTAATAAGCTGGAACGCTTCCAGAGAATGCAGTAAAAAAGCTCAGGGTTTTCCTATAAGAACGAGAACAGATAATGTATAGCTGCCTTGGCTGGAAGGAAATCCGTCGCCGCCCAGTATTGACATGAAAAAAACTTTCAATTCCTGGGCGGATTATGTAACATGCCCATGTCTGTTCTAGCAAAAACCTGTTTTTAACATCGATTATCCTTAAACACTTGTCAGGCATGAAAAAGAATCAAAAAGGATTATTCAGAAATCGTTCGCGTTTTGGATAATATGACCAATTAAGCGATTGATGAACCTATACAAACCGGTATATTCCCAGACAATAATAGGTGGAAAATCACAATGTAAAAGTTTTATACATATAACAGAACCGTCCCATTGGAATCATAGATTACAGCTGATAATTGCTGTTGAGCGGGTTTCGTTCCTAATACAAATATCGAAAGGCAATACTCTGGGAATGTGCCCAACAAACCGACAGCGTACACACGTCGTATATGCGAGTCAGTTATGATAGAAAACTAAATCAGCTAACTCGAGAAAAAAACACCTCTACTGTTATCATGCGTTGGCTGCTTCTTCACAGATATTGTGGCTCATACTGTTGAATGTAGGCAAAACAGAACAAACAAGACGTATTTATATCAACAATCGAAAGAAAAATTCGGACGAGATTTACTGTTAGAAGTCATTGAACGGACCGTGGTGAAACGAAGCTTCAAAACTTAATCGGAAAAAAAGTTCGTTGCCTGCCTGACATACGCTCCCATAAACACTTCTTCGAATCGCAATTTCATTACGTTGCAAAATACATGGCAGAAAATCAAGTGGTAATAATTAAACATTGCATATTTAACATGTTAAAACAGTGAATAAATTGATTGTGTTTGCTGATACAAAATAAAAACTTCGACTTTCGACATTCTGTATCGAGCGGAACAATTATAAGATATCCAAACTGATCCTTTACACCGCTTACATGTATCCGCAATATTGCACTTAGCTTTATTAAACACGTTGGTTTTATTATTACTAGTATTTATTGAGGAGTCTTGATACAAAACATATTACGCGCATTTGCGAGTGCGCGCTGATCAGCATTACGCGCCATCTAGTGAGTAAGTAAATGCTTTATGGACAAGCAATTTAGTAACGTTTATAACCACTGATATTCAGTAAGTGTATGCCAACATGCAGAATTTGTTTTTTTTACACCCATTAAGTAACTTGCCAATTTTCAACCTTCTCGAGTTTGCTTTATGAGAATACAACGAGATCGCGTTATGCATTAATCGACATAATAATTATTACATTTCCAATCATGTAGTCATAAGGTGTATTATGCCAAATGTCAGCATTGACACACTATCGTCAACTTGTAATTCTCACCTTTTCGTTTTCGCGAGAACTACAACGAGATGTTGTTTGCCTATTTATCGCATACATTAATACATGTCCCAATATTGATATTTATTAGGTAAAATTATTGCCATTAAGGCAGTATTTGCACCTAAAACTAACTCAACTTGTAGTTTCCATCCTTTCGATTTCGCTACATGAACTCAACGAGACGTGTAGTTTTCTCACGCAATAATTTGAATGTTGTACACAATTCCACCGTTAAGTATCGATCGTAGAACGGTACGATAAACTTACAGATTGATTATCTCCTTGTAATCAAATGGTCATTAGTACATGAAAAGAATTATACACTGTAAAAAGCATTATGATCTCCGTGATCAAACAGTGCACCGTGTTACAAAGCGCAGGTGACATGGGCCTAACCCCCCCCCCCCCCCGGGCTGGGTCGCACATGTCTTGGGCCCTTTTTAAGTCTGCTTGTCCCGATTATTTTATATAACCATTAATCGAACATGAGTTGTGCGCAGTGCTGACCCGTCCAGACTGGACATGTACATCTAGTATTGAGCTACAATTTCAATGATAATAACCGGTTTCTCGACAAGTAAATGACCAAGTTTTCATTGGTTACGATAGAATCGTGTGTATAGAACAGGCAATGTTTGTTAGCAAAGTCTCTATTCATGTCTAGGTATGTATGTATGTCTTGTATGTTATGCATGAATGTCTTGTATGTATGTTATTTGTAATGTTATTTGTTATTCACCATGTAATCTCTTAATCGAGGAAATAAAGAGTATATCTGCTAACCACTTATTAAACACCATTATATGGTTTACTGATGTACGTAACTATTGGTTTATGAGTCGGGAGTTTTATCTAGATTTCCATATACTTTTACATGGGGCCACAAGAAGGGAACAACAACCTTACAGATGTTTTATTTCTATTATTTTCCTCAGTATTAACCCTTTCACCCCTAAGTAACTGGAATGGATATTGATATGTTATTTTGCAACCAATCAACCGTCCACAAAATGGTTTTCAGGAATAGTCCATTTATGAAAAGGGGTATATTCTGTTCTCAAAAATATGAGAATTACTTTCAAAAAGTGCAGATCCTGATGAAAGCGGCTCGTTACGAGGCCGGCTCCATCTGGATTCACTGTTTGCATAAACCGCTTTAGCTGGCTTTAATGATTTATGATTTTCCTCAGTAGCTATTTCACCAAAATTGAAAGCATACTTAATAGCAAGTATACTTGAGAGATTGATCATTTATTTTTCCCGGACTGCAATTATTTCATATAGAACTAACGTCTCCATATATTTGATGATAAACGTATGCAGAATTATTCTACTGAAATTTATTACATTATCACAGCCAAAATGGCTGTGAAATGTAAATAAATTCCGAATAAATAAAAATTACTAAATTTATTCTGAAATGAAAATTTCTCCTCAAAGTACTTAGCAAGGGTAAGTTACTTTGCAATTTTTGATGAAAATAGGCTACTGGTCTCTGAACATATGTAGGGTGGTTGTAACCATCTTTACTAACCTGCTACGCCGTTCGCTAGTTCACATGTGCTTGCCATTGGTCACTCAATGTATTATTTCATGCAACAACAAACGCTATGTGTTGTAGAAACTTTCTCATTTCCATTGCACTCTTGTAATTGGTCAATTAAGGCTACACGTTTTTTAATTAACTCCGCTTTGACGTTCATTTCCCCACCCTATGTCATCGGGTATCAAGTAATTTGTTTAATATCGTGAATGTGTAACGTACAAGAAATAAATATAACATTTGTAATCATACTAAATTACACCCGGCCATTGGACCTATATGTCACCTTTGTTGCAACATAAATGTTTCACTTGATTCAAATAATGTCTGGTGTTTGCAGAAACAATGAGTCTTATGGTTGTGCATTTGGCCGGACAATGCCGGACCAACGCTCAGCCCAGACCCACGGTCACAACCAGCTTACGGAACTTATACTATCATACTGGACAGGCATTGATGTCTTAATGCGACCGTATTCTGTACAAATGCTGTGAGCAGGGTGGATTAGCAGGTTCGGGATTTCCAGCAACATTACATGCGACCGAATTATACAATTTGGGGCTTGTCGATGGACCAGTGTAGTTTTTAATCGATATGCGTGTATACGCAGTTCGATGCGAAGCAAAACTGTCAATTGGCTATTATTATTGCACAGAGCAAGTTCAATCATTGCCGTTGTTACTATTCGCATAATCTGGATTTACTCTATGGTCCAAAGGAAAAATAAAGAAATAGGTGTATCGTCTGTCTCTGAGTGATGGTATTGTGGAATAATAACTGGTGAGTAAATGTGTGTCATCCGTAGTTAAATCACATAGCTTTGACGACTTTCACTTGCGATCGTGTAACATGGTACTTATATTGTTCCAAATTATGGGTTTATTTGTGAACAGTGTATTTGCTTATCAGCTATTAAGGATCACGCAGTTGATGAGGAAGAAATAAACTGCTCAATAAATATAACACATTGACACACAGTCACAATGCGATGCGATATGTTGGCCTACAATATTTACCCTGACCAATCGCACTGGCACGCTGGCAGACGGGTTACACTGGTTGCCTGTTGTATGTAGCCTCATTTTCGGTTTGATATTTATTGATTTAAGATGGTTATTGTGATCAAAGATTGTAGGATTTAGTTGTAAATGTGTTTCGGCATCTCAGATATGCTTTCACAATATATTTGCTTATTTGTATAGCACAGTTCTGAATAAGAAAGCGAAGTTTATCTGTATCACTTAGAGTTTGTGAAGTTAATCTGCTGTCTTTAGGGTAATTAAAAAGGTTTGTTCTTATGTCTGTATACAGTTCACAGTGTAGAATGAAGTGAGTTGCTCTCTACTGCCTGCAGATCACAAAAATATGCATAGCCGCAGGTCGGGGGTTTCACTTTTTAATCGTCCTATTTCGATTCTTAGGCGCGAGTATACCGCACCGGAAATTGTGTCAGTATGGACCGTTCCTATGTCTTCATGGAGAGCTGCAGGTACTGTTCTTGTATAACTGTTCATATCAAGGGGTTATTCGCGTGTATCTTAAATAATAGAATGGATTAGAATTTTCAGGCGACTTGTAGATCTATACATTTTCTCGTCTACACTGTTCGTACATTTGTTCACGTGTCAGTAAATACTATTGCGATAGTGAGAAAGGAATATCGTACTGTAGTAAGAACCTTATTTAGCCCGTCAAACAGTGGTATTGTGTGTCGTGAAACACGGTGCCGTGAAACATTATTTTGTTAAATCGTCAATAGACTCCTAATCATGCGTATGGACTATGTGCGGTTGCCATCCCAGTGGATTCTCCGATTTTGAGGATGCGGCTGGGGTTATGATTGTGTTTTATTTTTGAATTTTAAAGTATTTGTATGTGTTGACGGGAAAAAATAGAATAGTAGGTTAGTGCCGTGAATGGAACAATATCTGGCGCGGCACGGAAAACGGGATCCTAAGCCTTGCCAAAATATGTTTTCCCATTCACGGCACTAACCACTATTCTATATTATTACAGCGACATCCCTGACAATGGGGAACAGTAACATCAATGGATACACTATTTTCATCATGGTGAATTCTGAGATGTTTTTCCAGCAAACGACATTGCCCTTCATGATTTGGAACACGTGTAGAACATGTGTTCGCAATTGACATATTTATAACAGTTAAATCCACTGGAATTACACCAAGCGCTGCTAGTATTTATCAGTTCGTAATATGTTGCATATATATGATACACGCCATGTGATTCTGTACTTTGGAACTCTGGTAAGCAGTCCGTACACATGAATTATTTTAGGGGGGGGGGGGGGGTGGTGGGGTGGGGGGGGCGTTATCGACGTCGCGAAAGGGCTAAACATTGTTTTTTGCACATCCACGGAGGACAGACCTCCGCGATTAACCCTTTCACCTGAGACATTTTCTGGCCAAAATAAAATTCATTCACCTTAGCCCACGCATTGATTGGACATTGATTATACATTTAATATCAGACGTAAAATTCCACACTGATATCAGGGCGATTAACCGTGTTTCCTTAAAATGTTAACGGGACCTATTATTTATTCTCTGTAATTTACTTTTTGATGTGCAATGATCATGCTTTAATATAATAATCAGTAAAAATATATTTGTTCAGGTGATCTCATTTAACTAGCATAAATAATTACAAAAATTTACTGCCTTCATTTGCCTATGAAAATAGCCTGTTATACCACCGGTGTCCCTATCGTAAAATAAACATTATTAAGTTATTATATCTGGTGTACCGGGCACTGGTAATTTTTAGAACTGGTGGGAATAGTGGACATGCGTATACACTTATTTAATTCCTATAATGTACATGTTGTGCCTGCTGATATGCATGCAATATATTGTTTTTATTTTATTTTTATCTTATTTTCTTATATTTAAGGGTAGGAAATGGCTCGAGGACCTTCCAAACCCGGGTATTTGTGCCCAAAAATGCAGGCCAATGACGTTGGCGGTTTGTTTCCGAATTTACTAATATCTGCCTTACAGTCGAAATATGTGCCATTAAAGAAGGAGGTAATGAGGACAGGTTTAACATAAGCTAGTTTCATTCTCCTCTAGCACGAAGCCGGTATGTAAGACGTGAAAAGGCCGAGGTTGTGAGTGCTGCATGTGAATCTATGGAGACTCAGCCGTAACAGTGTTACCCTATATGATAAATGATATTTTGACGGTTGGTCAAGGGAAAAAAACATATCGTGCCAGGGAATGATCTGGTTATTGGGCTATGCAAAGTACGTGTTAATATGTTTCGCGGCTTATCGTTGTATACGAGATGCTATTTTCGAGTTCAGGTTGTGGCGTTTATTGTTGTTAATTACAATAGTAATTTCAGAAGAGACACATTATATGTAGGTGTAATTGCCAAATTACATATCGTGGAAGGCACTTAAATGAATTTCAATGAAACACATTATAATGTACCACACACGAAACCACACTTGGCAATTTAGTTTTTATCCACTAACAGCGTGTTCCGAATTGTCCATGAGTTGACATTGTCTGATACAAATACAGTTAAATAAAAATTAGTGTCGACCATTATGAAACCAGCACTAGTGAAGTTATTTTGATTTCACAGGGTTTGCATAGTTAACCATTTATTCAGCAAATCATTGACACTATGTTAAGTTTTTCAGGATTTTTGTTTTATGGCATGAATAAGCCTGGTCTTGATCCATGAAGGCCTTCTTTTTTACTGAAACGTTTTTGTTTGCTTTGTCACTTTCTTAACATTTAGAGCATTTTATTTTCTGGGAAAATTTAATTTAATTGCTTGAAATGCAGTACTTATTTACTGGTTACTTCCTTCGGGATTTGTTTAAGTAATTATCTGCATGTGGGTTATTATTTATGTCACGACTACAAGCAGAATTGTTCCGTTAGAAAATTGTATAACCAGTATAATTATGTGTCAATAGTTTTCCATAAGTACAAGGGCCTGTCTGAACACTGATTCCGTATAGCCCCATATCAGCCTGTACATCCTCTGACTCAGGGTCTATGTGCAATACTATCCCACCATTCGATAATTGGGATTAATCCCGCTATGCAATCAATTAACAATAATTTACCATCTGCCTAGTGACCAAGCGTAGCGATTTTCCACGAAAAATATGAAAATATATTTTGTAACGAATACGGATAAAATACGATATATATACAATTTTTGCATGTTTTATTAAAATTATATTATAGTTCATTATTTTTCATATATACATCTATACAAAACTATGTTACTATCAAAATAATCTTATCAATACATAAAATAAAAATTATACCTGATTTTTTTTTTTGGGCCGTTTTGACCAAATATGGGCCGTTTTGGGAACCCCATTTATTTTGGACGGGGGGCCGTTTTGACTAATTTAGGGGTCCGTTTGTTTGACCAAATCCGGGCCGTTTTGGACCTGGGGCCGTTTTGACCAGGGGTCGTTTTGACTGTAATCCCCCGAAACCTAGGCAAACAAGTCCCATCTGGGGTTTCAATGTCAAGCAGCATCTTTTTTGGAGTTTCTGTTTGTGATTACCAGAAAATTAAAAGGTGAACTAGTACTGGTTTATTTTCTGACATTTTTTGGGCAGTGGAACTTTTGGTCAAAATGGAACACGACAGTCGGGCTAACCGACTATGGTATTCCGGAAAAATTAACACGACCGCGACCAAATTTTTACTAGACTCGGTCGGTCGGACGTGCCTTAGTGTTGAGCCCTGCCACAGGGACGATATAATTGCGGAAACATTGCTGACTTAAAATAAATAATTAACAAAACAACATGGATTGACAACAACTTTAGAGACATTTCCAATGGAAATGATTCTAAACGTGCTGAACAAACCGCATTTTCATTGAGAAAGAAGACACAATAGAGAAGAGAGCAGTCGACAAGTTTCGTTTCCCGGCATTCTCATGTTTTTTTAGTCTAGTTGCGAAATCAATACGCGTGACCAAATTACAAAATAACCTAGGCTGTTGGAGAACGAAATGTCGTTGCTGTTGTTTTATATTCTGCCTTCTTATAATCTCTGGTTTGACAACACTTTAGACATCATTTGGGAAATGATTTCTGAAGTGCTGTCAAAACATTTTTTCTATTGAGAAAGAATGCAGAATATAAAACCAAAAGCAGATGAAAACATTCAATTCAGCAAATTGTTAAGGAATCTACCGGTGTGGTTCCAAGATTTACACCCAGGTATAACAATTACAGGGAAAGACGGCGAAACACGGTTCATTGCACAGTTCATTAACCTGGTGCGTTTAATGTGAAAAATGAAAAACACTAACTAGGAAGCTAGAAAATAAATTATGGGGGGGGGTGGGTGGTGTGGGGGGGGGGAGGGGGGGGGGGGTGGGTGGCACAGAGAGGGACATGGAATATGTTTTACTTTCGCGTGCGTACGCGATAGGGCTTTAGCGGGCGCACGCGATAGATTTTGCGTGGCGCACGCGCTAATGTTTACTCAAAACCTATTGGTGCGCACGCGAAAGTAAAAATATTATTTTCCATGTCCCTCTGTGTGACACGTAGATCCCGTAGTGGATGAATGGATGGACGGGAGGAATATTGGTCGCACGAAAAATGCCTTAACATTACACGAAACTACACAAACATAGAGCGACGCCATAGCAAATATGTTTTAATACCCACAAACATTAAAACATGAGAAATTAAAGAAGCAATAGCATAGTATATGTCGCCCGCCCTTATTTGTCGTTCTTTTCATGTGTGTTGTTCACCATCGGTGTGCCGCATCGGTGTGCGACCCGTGTCAGATTAGACCAGCTGTGCATCCGAAACTGATTTGCTACTGTCGCTATTCCATCAAAGAAGCACCCGTCATGCTCTATAACAAGCAAATTATGGATGGTTATTCCGGGCTACATGACGGTGCTATTTGATCAGGAGTCCAGGCCACATTGTCAACATCGTGTTCTTATTTGTTGTCTCCATGTCAATTTGCCGTTACGAAAAGAAACACTACACAGTAGTTACAGTCGAACCCTCTAAACGAGGTTCCACTGTATTTCCTGGTGCTACACTTCCACGCCCGTAAAATGTTTCGTGTAGTCATAGGCGCCGGATTCCTTGGACGAAATTCTCATTCAATGAAAACTATGACTACATAAACACATTTTCTTTCTAGTAACGGCGCAAGGTTACTAGGACGAACCATAGTTTATGTGATTAGGCTCTAAGTAGAGCTGAGTGGCATTCTCGATCAGGAATGGTGTCTTTTTCTATGTGAAACATTTTTCCTTGTTTCCCATGTGTCATTGTTATGTTTTCTTGTGTAATTTTTGGTACTTAAAAAAATTAAATGCTTTGATTTAACGTCGGCACTGGCTCGATGACCTTGCATGTCGTCTCCCAAGAAGGGAGAAAGGAAGAGGTGGATAAGAGGAAAATGGTCCCAGGGGTGGGGGGGGGGGGGGCCTATCCGATAAGGACTAGTAGAGAGGAATACAAAGTTCTCAGATAATACTGACGTCCTGGACCTGTACCCTGAATCGAACCGGGTCGCCAGCGTGGCCCACGGACTGTTCTTCTTGCTACTTCGCCATGTCTCCAATATGATATGACAGAAATGGGCTACCATTTTAAAAACAGCATTGAATGTTTCACATTGAAATTAGCCGGATGACTATTTATGAGTAGGTTTGCACATGATGTCATTCGGCGTTTAGATTCGATGAAATTACAGGTGCGGTTGACCTAAATTTAGCCTGAATTAACGTTGATTTGTATTTGCGGAATTTTCCTAACGAATTTTGAATGATATCGACAAATATAAGAGGACGGTGCTGTGCAGGACGGTCACACAAACTGGAGTTAGGGAGTATACAGTAAGCGGATATATGCGACTATGTAAAATAAATAACTCAGTCGTTTTTTTCATTGAGCAACATGTAATAAAGTTTGAAAACCTTTGTTTATTCATATGAATTTTGTTTCAAGCATTACATGCGGGACTTGCATTTGAAACTGTATAATAATTGTATACATGTTACTTAGATGTTTTACGTTATTGTTTGCCAACAAATTAATTTCCTGCTAATTTCGACAATGACTTGCTGTGCATAGATCGATCATATTTATATAACGGATACGTCACAGTACAGCTATTTACCACATAAATAATATTAATATCGAAAATCTAAAAAGTACACTATATATGAACCAAACTGGTGCTGGATAGCAATGCTTATTTTCGAAATGCATACAGGGATCCTAGATTATCGGCCAAAAATGGCTGTTTTTTTATGATATTTTTCTTAAAATAGCAGCTACGGACAAATGTTATAACCGTCTTCATAACTTGTATTCTCAACTTCAAATCATAATTGTATCGCTTGAAAACCTGTATAAACAGCATTGTGTTTGTTTTGCAGAAATAAAACAAATCCACCATTCGCTTATTGGAAAACATCGTATTTATAGAATGTATTGTATGTATAGTACAACTCTGCAATGACGTAATGGGCGCACACTCGATTGAGCTCTTCATAATTTGGTGGAAAATCCGCGGTAATGATCGTTTCGTACACTGATGATTTCGCACCTGTCCGAATTTTACCTAACGGAATTAATATGGGTGCGAAATGGGTTTAATGGCTTTGTCCGAAAATGGACTTCGGGCGAATTTGCCCTTGAAACAATTATTATTTGTTTTGAATAAGTGCTCTTCGTTCTTTTTCTATCATGTAAGAATTTTGAAATCTTAATAAAGAACGCCTTTTGGACCATTTTCGGCGGCCATCTTTGGATGACATAGCCATCATATTTCGACAAAAAATGCACCTGAGTGATCACATCGTTGATTCCTTCGATTTGATCATACACATGACCATATTCGGTGCAAAAATAAAATTTGACCCACCGACAATTCTCATATGGTATGCTGCCCAAAACATGTTTCTTAAGAAAAAAATATATTTTGACAAAACTTGAAATCGGGTAGAGATACATACTTTAACTTGATCTTTTACATCAACATAGGTATTATAAAATATGAATTATAACCGTTTATAAAAGTTCCGTTTTTTTACCACATAGTAAGGCACGAGTTCGGGAAATAAACCTTTCCCAGATGTTTATACAAAAATGGCTTCCCGAGAAATGTGACTGTGCGATTAAATTGTCTGGTTCGTGACGGCACAGGACGGGATATAAATGTAGGTTTGATCAAATGTTCGATGTAAACATGTTTTCTCTAATGCAAAATGTTTCTGTTACGGGCCGGGGACGACGTAAAAGTGTATTTTGAAACCCGATGTTTCTCCGTTATAGAGCAGTATCGGCCTCGGAAATGTCGTCGTTCTTTTACGACCTAGCAAATGATGATATTTTTGTTACAACAAAACAATCGATAGCTCGAAACCGTTGGACATAGCGCATCGGGGAAATATATCGTTGCGGAATACTAACATATGTCCCAAATTCGCAATAGGCGACAATGATCTAACTCGGTTGACGTTTGTGAAAGTCAGTTGTCTCGGGAGCCCGTGCGGGTTCGGCCTATAAAAAGTTAGACCCCTTCCTATAATGATTAGATGGGAGGGGTTTTAACATTATTTTTTCTTATTTATTGATGTTTTAGGCATATTTATGTATTTTTATACCTCGGTTCCCGTTACTTCAACGGTGGATATGCGTGGCAGAATGGTACCGATGTTTTCTTCGTTTGAGTGGTTCTGATATTTGTCTTTTTTTTCTTCGGTTTCCTTCAAGGAAATTAGCGTAGTTAATTTTTGTTCGGATTATTTATTATACAAAATGGGGCATATTGCATTTATGATTTTTATAATAATTATATGGACGACTTGTGAAATTGACATTTGAAACTGAATAACCATACGACCGGTATTTTTAGATAACACATAACAATATCAGTATTATGTAATCATAATGCTAATATTTATTTTAAACTTTATTTATATAGATATAACAAATTACAACAAACGCGAGAACAATTGTAGTCGGCGTAGGTGGAGGCGTCTGGCATGTTTCTTAATTTCGGGTTGAAAACCGGAATACTCACAGAAAACAAAACTTATCCGGTCTGGCGACCACCATCAGATATACATGTACTTACAGATCGACCCGGGGTGCGCTTGTATGAGCTCTTATAATTATGCTATACGGTCCGTTCAGATTAGAAGCGGGTCGGTATTTTCGGCCGCCTAAAGCGGATCCGTACACGCTGTTTACAAACCAGTTCGATTTTTGGGATTTTTTTTTATAGATTTACACTGCATTACGCATTTAGATGAGTAACGCTAACATTCAAAATTTTGAACGTGGACAACCGATTTTCGAAATCTGTGACACCACTCGGGTCACGCTGCAATTATGTATTCATTATATAATTATGTGTCTACGTACAGTATTAGCGCTTTTTTACTCCTTACCTATTTGTATTTTTACTAATATCGTTTATACATTTCGTAATCGTATTGTATTGATATATTTATTGAGCATATCGTATGGATCACATACTATTGGTATGTTGTACCGTATTATCGTATAGTACTAAACGTTACGATATTATACAAACATTTACTATATCCGTTCGTAGATTACGATTATATCGTACGGATATGTTATGATATACATAATTGGTACTGTTTGTACGATACAAAGTACCAGGGAATTATACACATGTTTACAAATCGTATTAAACGTACGTTAATTGAATGGTTAATCTTATACGATATTGTTGGTATGTACGGTGTACAAACATACCGTACGTTTATATTATATGCAATATCGTATAGAAAACATATCGTATTGTTATAGTTTACGTATAGTTATTGGTATTGTACGTATAGTTGACCTGCAGGGATAAGAGCTACTTGTAACATGTAGTAGAGTCTACTTATTTGCATGGTCATATTTAGGGAAAAGGTCTTGATTTACAGATGTCGTTCTATGGAAGAAAGCGATTTAATTCGTAATGTCATTATTTCTGCATGTTCTGTCTCGCAACTTTAAAACTCACGGGAAATGACATGCGCAATATAGATATCAGCTTAGGTTGTAAACGTGTTTACTGATGGGGGCGGTTAGTGCCGACGGCCTGTCGAACCCGGCCCCGCTCTACGTTGAAAAGTGTGCCCGCAACACGTTACTTTATTAAAGAAAATGTAAACAGTGACTCATTAACTGTGTGAACAAAGTTTTCTGGATACTATTTGCCACGGATAGAACTGGGCTTAGGTCTTAATTCATTAGATGTATGGTTCACCGTCGAATGTTTCGAAAATCAACATAAAATAAAATTAGGAAATTGTCAGAAAATAGTCGTTAACACTGATAAAAAATAGGGTTGTGCTAATAATGTGGTCTTGACATATCGCTATCATGTTGACACTGGCAAACACGTTTTTATTACTTAGTATTTCGGTGTGTTGGTATTGTGTCACAGCCATTATTTTTGTGCGAAATAATTGTTAGCCAACCGGGGGCCGTTTCACAAACTTCGTAACGACTAAAATGTTCGTCAGTGCAAAAAATCTAGGATCGTCTGGGAAATGTCATTTGATTGATTTACATTTATTGAGAATAGGGGTCTGGCTCAATAAATTGTAAATCTACTTATTGTTTACAGGAAAATGTTGTTACTGTGGAAATTTCAGATATTTTGTACTTTTAGTTTGAGTAGTTTAGTGAAAACGGGCCCCAGGTCGTGCCTACTGATTTGTATCTGTATCTGCAACCACTTGCATGTTACCATCTAATGTCAGTAATTTTTAGCGACTTTAAAAAATATCACATTACATCAGGCGTACGAGTGCCGTTTGTGACTGTTAAATAGTATTTATTGACCACTTGGAAATATTGGTTTTATGAATTGGATGTTATATTTTACTAGTATTTTTGCAATCAGTGCAGACCTCTGAACAGGCTGCGCAGATGCACAGGTCTCCAAGATTTACAAATTTAAGAAGTCCTACTTGGATCGTTGTTATTTACTTACTACCTTAAACACTGGATGTCTGCGGCTTTTTTGTTGTTTTTTTGTTATCAAAGGGACGTTCTAGTCGGAGGAGTGTAAATAATATAAGCTAATACCAGGAGCGGATCCAGGATTTAGTGTTAGGGGGGAGGGGGCGGTGCGGGCTGGGACTTTCTTAATTGAAAAAGTTTACTATATTTTAGAACTAGCACCGTTTGGTTGTCGACCAAGCGGAGCTCGGGAGACTGCTAGGTTGGTCCGGCGGTATGCCTCCTGAATGATTTTTGATATATCCACCCCATTTTGCTACGTTATACGCATTTTAGCGCAAACATATTCTTTACTCGCAGACTTTTTAGGGGGCACGCGCGCGGTTTTCCCCTACGTGAATCAGCAGGAATACAAATCTTCTATATTTGCAGATTAAACGCGTCTAAAATTGTAAAAATTTAGTGTGAAAATCACTGACTTGATTAAATGATGTACGATATGACTTCAAAAAATACATATACATACGCACGGTGTTGTTAGGATGGGTTGATTGGTCACTAATTTCTTGCTTTACAAAGTTAAGGCGTTGACTACCTTTTTTCTGAAACACAACACATTAAATTGCAAATTTCGTTTTCAAATTAATTATTCCCGACGAACTGATACAGTGTATACATATACATGCACAGTACTATTATTGCTTTCTGCCAGTTTTGTATCTAGAACATTTTATAACAATTAAACAATCGTGTATGTCACTCGACACATTTTCCGACATTGACAGGTTTATGTACAATGTATATATATTTGTTTTCAAATAGTAAACCCATTTATCAAAAATTCAGAAAAAAAAAAAAAAAAACCCGACACACATCTAAAAATACACATTAATGTTATAATTTTTGCCTGAATGTTCTGTTGTCCGCTTTTAATTTAAAAATATACATTCCACTTACTAAATAAATATCGCCCTGCTGTTCGCGCGGGCATCAGTCACGCAAATTACAAATATGAAGGAATCTTACAAAGTACGCTTGATTAAATGCGTACATTTTTAAAATGTGAAGAAATTTACATAAAAAATCAGTACTCGGCAGTAAATTCATAGACGATCGAGACGGTAGGCCACACAATAACTGTTTTCAAGCGGGAACCCTAATATAACAATATTCTGCCATCTCGCGTGTGGGGGCGGCCAGGTGGCGCGGCGGTGGACAGCCGATGGAGTGGGGGTCAGCGCAGGATTTTCCCATAGACCTCCTTGCCTGCTAGTACAAGGTACATGTACGCAAGACCGGTCGACGTATTAATTGATACACAGGAAACTCTCGGTGTGCTGTCTGACTACCTCTCTATACACCATGGCGTAAAAGTCATTGATATGTGCAGCCATTATAGGCCTATCAATTCTAAACTAATTCAGCCATTCAGTTCTACGATTTGGGTCCAGGATGTAGATTGTTTCAATTTCCAAACACCAGGAATGTCATATAGTTGTTTGTGTGTTTTGGTCATTGTATGAGTGACGTAATGTCATACATCAATTAATGACGTCACAATAAACTGTTACGTACATTGTAAATAACGTCAATTAGATTCTGAACTAATTCTTCAACTAAATACCAATGTATCTTTCTGACGGTACATGCATATGCATAATCCGTGATAGTTGGCGATCGTAGCAAATTACGAGGTACAATGTCGGCTATATATAGATTTACATTGATAGTGGTGCGTTTGGTTTGTTCACTACATGTACATATCATAGTTTATTCTGTTCGATAATGATAGTATTCATAGTAACAGTTGTAGATACATTCAGTGAAACTTATCAGCAAATACAGTTTACAACAAGCACAGTCAATGAGTCTATGAACACGCATTTCTACCGTAGACTGTTGTGTTGCATTGTACAAACGTCAGCGTTTCAATAACGTCATTTTCTCGATGACGTTTCTTTTTTTTCCTTGCTTAATTGACATGGTGCTACAAAAAGTGAGATAAAACAAAAACTATGAAACATATTTGCATTTTCTTTTCCGCATATTGTTTGTGAAAGGTGTCAGCATCCAAAAATGTAAAAAAGTGCAAATCGAAAATTGTGTCATTAAGGCCGGTTTTCATAGAGCGCGACCCATATATTAGCATTGGCACCAGGACGCTTCCATATATATTTCGTCGCATGTATCAATAAGTAACAAGAATTCCGTTCAGGCGCTTGTTATTTCGAATTACGCCGGTATGGTGGTTTTGTATTTGAGACTGACCAATCGGCTGCCACGATTAGGTGTTACGTGTAGAGGTGAGACTATAAAGGCAACATGGTACTTTTAATTCGTATTGTCAATGTGATCACGTGGTTACAACAACAACAACACGTGCTTAACTTCCAGAAGCCTTCCGTTTCAAAGTAGGTATTCTTTTATTTTGTCCTTATTATGTATGAAATATGGCGCATCAAACGCGTCTTGTTAAGCTGCATTTGGTGGTCTCTGTACTTTGGCCCAAACTTATGTCGTTTGTGCGAAGAATCGATTTCCGTGTCTACTGACACGGAAATCGATTCTTCGCAAAAACGACATAAGTATGTGCCGAACTCCCGGGACCACCAAATGCAGGTCATGAAGACGCGTCTGTGCCATATTTCAATCATTTTCATTTTCAAATAATACTATTTGGAGTGGGCGCGCTTTCAAACACTTTCAGCCATTGTTGTGGTTGTAACCACGTGATCATGCACCTTGATTGTGTGACTGTTGAATTGCGGTAGGATAATGAAATAGCTAGGTTAAATTAACCGTCTCATTATGTCCTTAATTTAAAGCACACATTTCAACTGCATTGTAAGTAACTAATTCTAAATTTGGAAAGAAACACGCCATTGGCTTGGAAAATGTTCTGGGCTTATATGCCCGAGTTTGGAAGGTCTGCGAGCCAATTCATACCCTTAACGGTACATGGTTACTCATTAGGCACAAACTGTTCTTCATCGGAATTAAATAAGTGTATAATTGTGTCACTATTCCACCAGTTCTAAAACTTACAAGTGCCGGCTATACAGATATATATGTAATTATTTAGTAGCACTTATTTTACTGATAGTGACTCGCCGTGGCATCCGGCTATTTTCATATTCAAATGAGGCATGATCTTTTTTAATTATTTATAGTAATTAAATGCGTTACCTGAAAAAATAATATTTTCTACAGATTACAAAGTATGATCATTGCACATCAAACAAGAAATGCATCTGTCGAACGTGGATGCCACCTGCAGCATATTTGAGAAACTGTGACAAAGTGGTTAACCGAAAATTGTGACGGACACGGACGGACGGACGGACGGACAGACAGACAGACAGACAGACAGACAGACAGACAGACAGGCAGGCAGGCAGGCAGGCAGGCGCAAGCAGGCAGGCAGGGCAGCAGGCAGGCAGGCATGGCAGGGCAGGCAGGCAGGCAGGCAGGCAGGCAAGGCAGGCAGGCAGGCAGGCAGGCAGGCAGGCAAGGCAGGCAGGCAGACAGACAGACAGACAGACAGACAGACAGACATATGGGGATTATGGTTTTTGCGACCCGTGTAGATCCAGACCAGCCTGTGCATCCGAACTGATCAAGACCTGTACTGTTCGCTATTCCATCAAAGAAGCACCTGTCATGCTTCTAACAAGCAATATGGATGGTTATCAGGCTGCATGACTGTGATATTTGATCAGGAGTCACAGCCACATTATAATCATCGTAGTCTCCGTGCCAATTTGCCGTTACGAAACGAAACACTACAAAGTAGCTACAGTCGAACCCCTCTATACAGGACACAGATAAAATTTAGTTCTGCTTAATTGTAATTGGGTTTAATTGTCATGTATCTCCATTGAGTATATGTTCGTGATCGCAAAACGCACACGCGTGTCTTGAAGTAGTTGTCTGTCTGATTTAGTGTGGAACCTCTCTAAACCGGACACCCTGGGGACCTACCAGCGTGTCCGGTTTAGAGAGATTCCACTGTATTTCACTGGGACTACACTCCGCGCCACCGTAAACTGTTTCGAATTCCCATTCAACTGCAAATATATACTACATAAACACATTTTCTTCTAGTAACCGGCGCAAGGTTACTAGACGAATAATTTGTTTATGTGATAGCTCTAAGTAGAGCTGAGTGGCATCTCGTCAGGAAACTGGTGTATTTTTTCTACGTGAAACATTTTATCAGCTTCATTGTTTGTGTATTTTTGGTACTTAAATAAATAAATGCTTTGGTTTAACGACGGCACTGGCTCGATGACCTTGCATGTCGTGTCACAAGTAGGGGAGAAAGGAAGGAGGTGGATACAGAGAAAACCGGCCCTAGGGGGGGGGGGCTAACTCTTATTCGAATAGTCCCCTCTGGTTATTTAACGTGCCTATACTCTCCATAGGCATTCGGCGTGTTTCGGCTTTCATCGGTATAGCTACATATATGAACAAGGCGTATAGCTTTGGTCGGACACGACCTCGTATCACAACAAATTCCGCGATTATATTAATGCCAATGTAAATATTTTGGCGGAATGTGCACCTGTTCATCTGAGAATTATTGTTATCTTGATGAAATAGCATAATTAGAACATAATTATACAGAGAATATCAAATTACAACTGCTCTAACGTCACTATTGTAGTGGCAAGTTCATACGTTCATTTGAGAATTATAGTTATGCTGCAGAAGTACATATACTACATAGAAAATTACCATTTTAAACATGTTATTTTGTTATAATACGAGCTTAAGTTCCATACCTTATAATAAATACCAAAGCAAATGGCGTTATTTAATCTCAAGGGAAGTAATCATTGTAATCATTGTAATGTGTTCAGTATTACCAGTGCCGTTAAAGTATTGTAGTACCGACGAAAGTCAAAACACGCATAATGCCTGTGATACTCTCCTTCAAATCTAATACACGAGACCGCCGTTTAAAGACCAAGGACTAGTAGAGAAAACAATTCAAACTATCTCAGAAATACTGACGCCCTGGAACTGAACCCTGAATCAAACCCGGATCGCCAACGTGGTAGTCCGGCGATGTTACCCCTCGACCACGGTCTGCTCTTTTGGTACTTCGCCATGTCTCCAATATGATATGAAAGAAATGGGCTATCATATTACCAACAACATTGGATGTTTCACGCGTGAATTACTCAATGAATATGTAGTTTGCACGTGATATCATTCGGTGATTGGATTCGATGAAATCACCGGTGCGCCGACCTAAATATAGCCTCGTGACGTGATTTGTATGCGTATGTTTGGGGAATTTCCGATTACAATAAATTATATGACTACAATATAATATAATCTGCGTGCACGACGTCGCCACAAACTGGATTGTACAGGTAAGCTCAACATGCTGCTATGTAAAATAATAACAATAAACGTAAACATATTTTGTATACCTTGTTATTCATATGACATTTGTTTACAAGCATTACATGCGGGACTTGCATTTGAAACTGTATAATAATTGTATACATGTACTTAGCTGTTTTACGTTATTGGTTATATTTATATACCGGATACATCACAGTACAGCTATTTACCACATAAAACTTAATATTAAATATATAAAAGTACACTATATATGAACCAAACCTGGTGCTGGAATAGCAATGCTTATTTTCGGAATGCATATACATAATATAAACAAGAAATGCGTCTGTCGAACGCGGATGCCACCTGCAGCATATTTTAGAAACTGTGACAAAGTGGTTAACCGAAAAGTGTGACGGACCGACGGACGGACGGACGGACACGGACGGACGGACGGACGTCCTTACGTGACATCCCTTAGGTGGTTTTTACTATATAAAAGATCAAAGGAATGACCACCTAAGGAACAATAGGCTTAAGTGGTCAACGGAATAAATCTATTGTATTCTTTTGTCTTAGGCCACGCCTCTAACCACCTAAGACCCTGTATGTGTGCCCGGACGGACGGACGGACGAACTTACATTTCGGACCTTAGGGGGTACTTGCTATATAAAAGATCAAAGGAAATACCCCGTAAGACACAAAAGGCTTACGGGGTACGGAATAAGTTGCATTGTCTTCTATTGTCTTAGGCCAAGCCCCCTACCCCATAAGTACCCTCATGTGTGCCCGGACAGACGGACTGTCCAAACACTATTTGCGACCCGCTTCTTCGAAACCAGGTGGCTTAAACACATATTTAAGTCTGCTTGTTTCATAATATAAAGTTGGTACAAAAGGCTAGCCTGATACTTTGCAATATGTCCGCCACATCGTTTACATCACTAATCCTGACCTTATATGCGTATACGCCTGCTGCCTCAACAAAGCCCTGAATCTATTATTGTTGATAATAGAACTTAGATGATATCAACCTAATCATATTAACCCTCAGGCTCAGCTGTTGCTTTTATATATTGCCTTATTTCTCAATAAAAACATGTTTTGACAGCACTTCAGAATCATTTCCAATGGAAATTATTCTGAAGTGCTGTCAAAGCATGTTGTAAATTATTCTAAAGTGCTGTCAAAGTATGTTTTGATGATAAAAATGGAAAACAGAAAATAAACAGCAGGCGACAAAAATAATTAAGATAGCGGTGTAAGGGTTAATGTTTAGTAGGAACTCGTCTTTGTTCACGTCCCAAAACTACAATGCTAGAGTTCGACCAAAAAGATGGCGGACATACTCTAAAGTCTAGACGCTCTATACAATAAAACTCCGACAACTTTATTTTCAACCTGTCTTTACAAAGCATATTTTTTGCGCGAATCAAAAATAAGTTGTATCACATATATCTTGTTAATCAACATGCATGTACTATTTGTGTCTTAGCCACATTATTGAAATACAGACAGACAGAATACTGGTAACGTAATGACCTACATCACAAATAGCAATACACGGGTAACTAGCACAGGTGTGGCCATCTATATGTACAGTGGGGTCAGCGTGTAAGTGCACACACGAACGAACACGACAGGTTGGAACCAGCCTGTCGTGTTCGTTCGTGTGTGCACTTACACGCTGACCCCACTGTAAGCATATATGGTTTATATGGCAGCTAATTGCTAAAATAGTACGTATGAAGTGAACCTGCTGTCAGTGAATTGTTTATCCACCTCGGCTCACACGGGGCAGCCATCTTTGTTTATTTCATAAGTTCCGTCTTAAATATTTAATTTATAACTTAAGACTGCTAGCTACCTGTCTTAGTTTGCCATCGTAAATTTCGACTGTCGTTCTTGCTACGATGTTTTGTGAAACTTAAGTTATAATTTATGACATAAGTACTTGCTTAGTTCGTTAGTGAAACGGGCCCCCCGTTCTATACCTGATCATAGCTTGATCTAAAGATACTTGCTTCGTAAATGCATTGGCGTCGGAACAGGCCGGCAGATCCGACAACTGCCGGTCCAATAATTGTGATAAAAATATGATTGTTTATTGAAATATTTAGACGTCATATGTACACAATAACGGAAGGAATGAATTATTATTATTAAAGGTACATGCCCCCTCAGTTGGCACAAACTGTTCTTCATAGGAATTAAATAAGTGTATAATTGTGTCACTATTCCACCAGTTCTAAAAATTACGAGTGCCCGCTATACAGATATAATAATTTAGTAATATATATTTTACTGATAGTGACTGGCAGTAGTATCAGGCTATTTTCATATGCAAATGAGGCATGGTATTTTTGAAGTATTTATACTAATTCAGTGCGTCGCCTGAAATATATTCGACAGATTATAAAGTATATCAAAAAATAAAGACAGAACACAAATAGTAACGTCCGTTAACATGTTAAGGAAACACGGTTATCGCTCCTGATATCAGTGCTTAAATTGTATAAAATGATATAAAATGTATAATACTGTCAATCAATAGGTGGGTTAATGGTGAATGAATGTTTATTTTCCCAGAAAATGTCTTCGATGATGTCTCCGATATAAAGAACATTTTGCGCCTATTGAGTGGGCATGTACCTTTAATAGTAGGACAATATAAACATGCACTATCAAGGTGCATGATCATGTGGTTACAACAACAACAACGTCGCCCACTCCAAAGTAAGTATTATTCGATATTTTCCTTATTATGCAACGGATTTTGATGACATTTGGCGCAGCAAACGCGTCTTCATGAACTGCATTTGGTGGTCTATGAAGTTTGGCACATACTTATGTTGTTTTTGCGAAGAATCGATTTCCGTGACGACAGAAGTTTGGGCGAAAATAAAGAGACCACTAAATACAGCTTGACAAGACACGTTTGATGCGCCAAATTTCATCAAAATCCGTTACGTAATAAGAACACGTAATAAGGAATACGTACTTTGAATCGGTATGCATTTCCCATACTGTTGACTTGAACATGAATTTTCAGTTTTGTGTTTCGTGTCTGCTCGATCTCGTTTGATAATTTTATAGCAGCCGATAGACAAAATTCTGAATATTGTTCTGCAACTTTTCTCATTTCACCTCAAACGTTTGATATTACCACTCGACGAGACGGTTCAACTGAGTGGTAACAACATAAACTTTGGGTGAGGGTGGGGGAGAGGGTGGGGCATTCCATTCCTTCGCCCGAAAAATCACTTGATGCTTCCAACGCCCCTGAAATGTGATGGAATATATGTATAACATATATGTGAACACTGCCTCGTTACTATATCCAATACGGCACATGGAGTGGCGAACTCGGCCATCTTTGTGTTTTCCAGCCATCAGCCAGTTTGCTGTATGTGTCAAACGCTCGAAGTTGTGAAACTGTACGATGGCTTGTACATACACAGATGGAGGAGATGGAAACTCAATGCACCATATAGTATACAGTAACCAGACAATATTCACATATATTTTATTCATATATCACATTACTCTTGTGAAGCAACTATCATTGAAGCCAAGTGTATCTTTCTATGACCTAATACCTTAATACTATATGCATATGCTTGATTGCTGGTGTTCATCGTACACCGAGGCGGATCCAGGATGTATGTCTAGAGGGGGCGTGGACTTGAAATGAGACACATTTGATCGTCAACTTTCATAAAATTCGGATTATTTTCTGCATTTTTTTTATTTCTCATCAAATGTATATGTTGTTACCACTCAGTTGAACCGTCTCGACGAGACGGTTCAACTGAGTGGTAACAAGATACACTTAGGATGAGAACTAAGGAAATAATCAGATCTTTCCACGTAACAACGTGATATAAATCTAAATCGACCAACTTAGAGGGGGCGTGCGCCGGACACGCCCCGCCTGGATCTGCAGCTGATACATGTTCTATAGGTATTTACAAGTATAGCGTATTACATGCATATTTTGTTCACCTTTGTAAAGTGTATATTTTGTTGTGCAAAATGTATAGTTTGTTTGTATAAGTATTTATAAAGGAAGACACTAGAAAACAAATGTTTGTACATTGAGAGATATTTTAATTGGTATCAGACATGAAGTGGGTGCATGCCTATTTATATACTAACTACTAAGGTACCAGTCCACCAATATTTGAGACTTTTTTAGCAATTCTTGGCCGAGCGAGCACTTCCGCAAGCTTTTTTCTCAGATATCCTCTTCATATATTTACAGAGGCTGTTTGCGATATACACCTGTTACATTTATGCCAAGAAACTTGAGTAGCTACACTAGTCAAATTGGCATACAGCTAAGAGCATTTATAATGTGCAAAAGTTAGCATGTGGTGGTCAATTTCTGCGCGTATTCCGTCATGGCCGCTGGACTAAAGGCGCCAGAAAGCTATGTGACATGCGGAGTTTGCACTAACAACTAATGTGTGAATCAATTATACATGTATACCTTCCCACACTGATCATAGTCTGTACTGGTACCGAGTGATTTGTTTTCCAGCTACAAACCTCTGTTTCAGGCTGTTAAAATTGTGCCCCAAATAGCAAACACATATTTCGAGCGGAAGATGCGTACAAGTTGAATCTGAATACGCTCACTGAATGTACCAGATCACAGTTTAGCACATACTTTTACAAAAACACTCTTTTGTTAGCTGAAAATAGCATAGGATGCTGAGTATTTAATTTTAAGTCACATTCAATCACCACAGACAAGCAGTTTTGGAATGTTCAGTAAAAAGCCCATAGGAAAACTACGAAACTAAACCTTTTTCAAGTGGACTGGTACCTAACATGTCGGAATAAAATTAAACCCTATACCACTTGTTTAAGTGTTGCCTAAACAAAGAATCGCATTTAGGCTGAATCATTTACTGAACATATTGGCAAACGTCGAGCGGTACAATACAATTGAGCGATCCGACTGATAACTCTTGGGTCATGTGCTCAGTAGCCTATTTCACCAACATTGCAAAGTATATTTTTCTAGCAAAGTATACTTTGAGGGAGTAATCATTTATTTTTCCTGAAATGCATTATTTCATATAGAACTAACGATTGCATATATTTGATGATTGCATTATTATACTGAATTTATTACATTATCACAGCCAAAATGGCTGTGATAATGTAATACATTCAGTATAATAAAAATTAATAAATGTATCCTAAAATTGAAATACTTTGCTAGATAAGTATACTTTGCAATGTTGGTGAACACAGTTACAAACTGTATGCAATTATATCGTTGCTGATTCGTGACTGTGACTGAAGAAATGGGGCTAATTGCCTTTGCGATCAGTGCATACCCCGACCAGCCTGAGCATCTGCGCATTTTTCACTAAACGTCATATGACTAAAATGTTCGTCAGTGCGGACATTTCAATTGATTGATTTACATTATTGAGCATCGGCAGCATATGCTCATTAAGTGTAAACCCAATAATTGTTTACAAGATAAACATTGTTAACGTGACATTCACATGATTTACATTATTGAGCATCGGCAGCATATGTCATTAAGTGTAAACCCAATAATTGTTTACAAGAAAACATTGTTAACGTGACATTCACATGATTTACATTATTGAGCATCGGCAGCATATGCTCATTAAGTGTAAACCCAATAATTGTTTACAAGAAAACATTGTTAACGTGACATTCACATGATTTACATTATTGAGCATCGGCAGCATATGCTCATTAAGTGTAAACCCAATAATTGTTTACAAGAAAACATTGTTAACGTGACATTCACATACTTATGTATGCACTTGCGAACATTTTATTCGTATTAAGTTTAGTGAAACGGCCCCATATTCGGGTCTGAGGTGTTTCGCCATTCAGTCACTGAAATGCCTGACATACTTCTGACAAACAGCATAGGTCCTTGTCGAGTTGAATGAAATGAATGAACTGACCACAAATTCCGCAAGCCCCATGTTTCCAGTCACGAACACACACATATATGCCGCCGTTCCCATTTCACAACTGTGTCATTATATATTTCAGTGATAAACAGAAACAATGTCGTCAGAAAAAGCCAGATATCCCGCAGGTGTAGGCTCGTCCGCTCGGCCTCCAGCGTACGCCGCATCATCGCCAGCGTCGAATTATGGGGGCCAGTACGGGGGAGACTATAATACGCAATACGCACAACAGTCAAATGTTCAGGTAATTTATATAATTTATATCGTTCCATTCTATGAATTGCGAATGATTCTAAAAAGCTGTCAAAGCATGTTTTGCTGAGAAAAGTGGATACTAAAAAGTAACCAGGAGACAACACGGGTTACTAGTCGTTGTTTAATAGACATATCGACAACTGTTGACGTCATTTACGGAAAATGTCGTAAATGTTGTAAATAATTTGAAATATCACACATCTTCCTACAACATTACATGGTTTATATCAATGTCATTTTCCATGTATTTTCCTCAGCAAAACATGCTTTGACAGCACATTAGAACCATTTTCAGTTGAAATGAGTCTAGAGTGATGTCAAACCATGTTCTCATTGAGAAAGAAGACAACATATAAAACAACATCAGACGACTATTTTCGTTTCCCAATGTGTGAAACGAAAGTTGTCGTCTGCTGTTTTTAAAGAAGAAATGCAGACGTTTTCGCATTGCCTTTATTATTATTTGAATGAATAGACGCAGGAATTCCAACATAAATGTAGAAAATCCTATCACCAAATAAAATGGCAACCCAGTTAAAGGGTTTAAATATCCATCTGCATAAATTTATGCAAATTAACAAAATTATTTTTTAAAACATTATTAAAAATATATTCTGTGACTAAAATAATTTCTGTTGTGGAAATAAATTAATGTAAAATAATTTCTGTTGTGGAAATAAATTAATGTAACTAATGTTACGATATGCAATTTCTCATATGACGTCATTTGAGTCCATGATTTTTTCAGCTCATTAAAATTTCATACTATGATACATATAATTGTCACTTTTAAACCACATTGTATTTTCAAATACAGTCTTCAACTTTCTCTTCATCTTATCAAGTACTAACACTAACAGTAATAAACAAAAACAATCAAAACTTCTGCACGTCTACTTTAAGATAAAATATATAACAACAACAGGCGACATTTGTTGTTTCCCAATGTGGGAAACAAAAATCATCGTCTGCTGTTGTTAACCTTTTCACAAAAATCATCGTCTGCTGTTGTTAACCTTTTCACCTCAAATCGCATTACCTTTTTTATTATTTGAATGAATAGACTCAGGAATTCCAAACTAAATGTCGAAAACCCTATCACGAAATAAAATGGCAACCCAGTTAAAGGGTTTAAATATCAATCTGCATAAATTTATGCAAATTAAAAAATATGTATTTCTTAAAACATTATTAAAAATATATTCTGTGACTAAAATAATTTCTGTTTTGGAAATAAATTAATATAACTCTAAGTTACGATATTCAATTTCTCATTTGACGTCATTTGAGTCCATGATTTTTTCAGTTCATTAAAATGTCATACCTTTGTCACTTTTAAACCACATTGTATTTTCAAATACAGTTTTCAACTTTCTCTTGATTGTATCAAGTACTAACAGTAGCAGTAATAAACAAACAATTTCTGCACGTCTCATTTAAGAAGATAAAATATATAACCACAACAGGCGACATTTGTCGTTTCCCAATGTGGAAACGAACATTATCGTCTGCTGTTGTTAACATGTTCACCTCTAAGTAACTGGAATGGACACCACATGCTATTTTTCAGATTATTCCAGTTTTCAGAACGGTGTACTGTTTTTTTTTAGGAAAAAGAATATCCGTCAATAGTGCAGATCCTGATGAGTCGGCTGTTAGCAAACATCATGATAGAGGTATACAGTGTTGAAATGGTTAAGAGGCCACCCCGGCGTTACAGTTCCTTGTGTGTTGCTATCCACGTTTCACATGTTTCAGGTGGTGCAGACGCAGCCAGGGGTGATGGTGCTGCGGCGGAACATAGAGGCCGGGGAGAAGTATAACGGCCTCTTATATGGCTCAATCCTGGTCACGATTCTCTGCTGCTGGCCAATCGGAATCTTCGCCATATTGCGTGCGCGAAAGGTAACTGAAATAAGCCAATACGTCACTTTACCTAGGTTGGCGCTAGACTTTTGAAAATTACAGTGGAACCCCCAGAAAACACCTGTGATCTTATTTTTTTCGTGAGTTTTTAAGTCATTTATCTCATGTGATGTCTGTTAGTGATCTCTTAGCACATACATATGGCTCAGAATGATCCAATGCCTGATTTACAGCGAAACCTCTCTAAGCCGGACACCCATTAGGGACCTCCCAGGGTGTCCGGCTTAGAGAGGTTTCACTGTATAGCCAAAATGAACTGATTTAGCATTACATTTGCTCCATATTTGTAAATATATAAATCACCTTTTTCAAATAATGTCTGAAATGTTCTGTAGCCAACATGTCCATTTGCGAAATATTAGCTGTCACATGGAATATGTTAATAGTCAAATGGATACTGCGACCACCAGTAGTGTCAACCTACTGTCTGTTTCACGAAACCTGCCTGTCAAGATGATTACCAAGGTCAGGAATGATCCCCTATTATCATATGAACCAAGTATACTTCAATTGTTATGACGTTATGGCCAATATAGCTTGATCTGACAAACAAAAAGTTGTAACAATGCAGTTGAAGTGTAAGGGATAGGCCAGAGTAGATAAGTACACGTAGTCACTTAATCACTTATAATGTACACTATATTACATGGGGAACACACAGGAATACATGATACTTTGATATGTGAACATCACTGTACTGTGCATGATACCATTCAATTACAAGGTTGTAAGCCAATCGACTGTTATACTTTAACGCAACTTAAAAAGCTATAGACGAATAAACTCAGTATGTGGTATCTCAATGGTCCCGTAGTGGACAATAGTATGAATGCACAAGTACTTTGATGATCGCTAATCAAAGTGAAATAACATACAAGTATAACATGGGCTGAACGAACATTGGAGACAAATGACAATCATCTTAGCTACCCCAGTGCTGGCGTATCTCAATAGATAGTGGCAACCTCCGAGTATTCAGGGTCCCAAGGTCTGCCTCACCCGCAGTAGGAGGTCTAGTCAACAATATGGCTATAATCCAACTTCAAGTGGATTAATCAATAAACAATAAATGTAGTCTTACTACAATCCCTTAGCCATGATATGCCATGATAGGAGTATTACCATACACTATCAAAGTATACATATGTATTGCCTATGCAATATATTTCCAAAGTATGAATGTCAAAGTCAAAGCCGGATGTGGTTACATCACATGGTAGTCAATAACGATAATGTTCCGGAAGCTGGTACCGGAAGTAAAGTTCCAAAGGTAGTATTATTTCCGGAAATGGTGGACCAGATGTAAAGTTCCTATGGTATCACTCGACTGTAGCAACCCGGATGTGGTGGACCGGATGTAAAGTATCCATGGTGAATCAATGGGTTGTAATACCGGAAGTGGTAGACCGGATGTAAAGTTCCGATATAATACAAATGGCGATTATCACGTTGGCTAAGACGCCGGGAAAAGTTTCACTTAGGCGACATTCAACTCGGTGGTAGTATAATGATATGATATGTGTGTATGGCGTTTCACTTCACTAATCCATGGCTGTGACTGTCTGCTGAACGCGATGTAGCTATCACACACTGCTCTATACAGGCCTGTACCGGGAGCTGCTACACACACTGCGCCAGACAGACGTACGGACACTCGGACGACCCGGTACTCTGCACTGACTGGGGTTTGCCCTCAACGAGTGGACCAAAACGTCCAATGTGGCTCGCTGGAGCGTTCTCAAGAGGCTACAAAAATGAAATGTGTCTCCAATTACTGGACGAATACGCACAGACAGACAGACAGGATGCACAACGGACTAAAACCGGAATCGAACAACGGCAAATCACAGCTGAAATAAAATGTTGTAGGTACATACCAAAATCCTCCGTGTCACTGGTGAATACAGTACTATTCTTCTGTTACCAGAAAATATGTGTCCCACCAACACATAGCGAGACATCGCTTATATACGCACCAGTGAAACCATGCACGGAATAATGAATATGCCTACCCCTCGTTCGACATCTCACATAAATATTACAAAACCATGGCTTTTACCATTTCACCCGTGGGTTATATTTGGCATAAATATATGTTCCCACGCCATAAATTCAACCAAACCAGTGTACAGCCCTCGCGGAATAAATACCATCCAACATGGTATATCCCACACTACCATAAATCTACACACTATAGACCCAGATCTCATAATCCGAAATCTATTCGACTGGTCTCGACATGCGAAGGTCGCTTTTTGGCCCCGCCAAACCCCTCCATATCGGTCCTACGCGCTGTACACTCAAATGAGAGTGTAGCACATACTAAACTCAAATATCGTGGTCATTTAAGGAAATATCACGACACAAAGCATCACCATTATGGGATCTCATATATCCGTGTTGGCCAGTACACCAGGCTATGCTGAAACACTAACCCGTAGCATACATAACATGGCAGACCATGGTATGGTCTGCGCTATATACTGGCTTCACCTACAGAAGGTCCCTTATCTGGTGAACAACTGACAGGCGGACAAACTCGGCTGGCACGGATAGTGGACATCCGTAATACTAAAAGGGGTCTTTTCCCTAGCGAAACCAGCACACGCAGTCAACGAGTTCTCTACCACACACATGCATAGTCTGTGGCAAATATGGCGTGACATCAGTAAAACATTGCTCATAAAATCGACGTGTATTTAAATCCGCAAAAAGGACACGCATAGACGTATTTCCACCAATACAACATAAGCCCCCTTATTACACGCACATTGTACATGGGAAATGTACATGCTAAATCACAGGTATGTAAAAATCACAGGTGTGTGAAATCACAGGTATGTGGAATCACAGGTATGTGAAATCAATAGTACGCACAACAATACAACACAGTACCACACATCACAAATATACAATTATACGGAATCCAGAATGTACAAGAATGCACGTGTCACGCAACACTGCCCGAATTTTACGGCTATATAAATAATGAAAAATATATTGTTCGATAATATTGAATTATAGCAAACTTTAAGAATGAGCCTATTTTTGATATATTGATTTTATTGCGAAAAAAAAATATTTCCACATGATAAATCCCAATAGACATCTACAAATAGTCGACCGATTTTCAAAATGTAACTTTTGTTTTCTTAGTTAGATCATTCCAAGCTATCTAGCTAGATTTCAGAATCAATTTCCAAATTATTTGGTTTTTCGACTCCTTCTCCAGGTTCTCCATCTTTTCTTTTCCCCAATGTTAAATTCTCATAAAGAACTAATTTTTAGTAATAAAATCAATATTTGACCAAATTTCACGAAATAAGAAGGTTCATTCTTAAATTTTGATAAAATTTAATATTATCGAAAAAATATATTGTTTTTGCATTGTTTATATGGCCGTAAAATGTTGGCAGGTTTCGTGAAACAGACAGTAGTTTTACATGCAGGTGCCACACTCATTGTTCGTGATATCTTCCCATATATATACATGTACTGTCTGTTCCACGGCGACTTTTTTGTTATTGATGAAAAAGTTACTTACTTTTAAATATTTGTTTAGACTTAATGTGTTTAATGGCCAAATGTTCGTCGGCAGCAACACGTGGAACAGACAGTACATTTGTACGGCATAATATAATATGCGTATGAATAGAAGATTTCACTGAACGAGTTTCCATTTGATATATGATTTATGACACGAACTAGGAACACGTTATGCACCGAGGCTCTGGCCTTCCCATATATACTATCTGTTCCACGTTTTGCTGCCGACGAACTTTTTGCTATTAAACACATTCAATCTAAACAATATTTAAAAGTAAGTACTTTTTTATCAATAAAAAAAAGTCTCCCTTTTAGAGTTAATGTGTTTAATGGCCAAATGTTCGTCGGCAGCAAAACGTGGAACAGACAGTACATGTGTACGGCATAATATAATATGCGTATGAATAGAAGATTTCAAACGAGTTTCCATTTGATATAGGATTTATGACACGAACCAGGAACACGTTATGCATTGTGTGTAATAGTTATAGTTCACATATTGAATTTTGAATAAATTAATTTCGTAGCGAGCGCCCAGCCCAATCGCGAAACTCAGCTCCTAAATCGCTATACTAGTACAGTGGAAGATCGATCTCTCGAACCGGCAACGGACTTGCATAAAAGTTTAAGTCAGGCGTAGTTCGAGGGCAAGAAAATAAATACTATTCAGTATTTCATTCCATTTAGTAATGACACCGTTGATTGATGTTTGTATGGGACTATATGGCCTTCTGGAAGAAATATCAAGTAAACAAATATAAAGAATTAATTATTTTATTTCAATATGTACATGTATGCATACGTAAATAAATAAACTGTTAATTAAACTGAATATCGAAACAGGAAGTTGTCGTTAGCAACATTCCCATTGTAAACGTGTTTATTTTACTATGTTATAATTAATTAAAGCTTGACAACCACAACTTCACAACCATGGACCATTTTTATTGTTAGTGAATGTTTTTTTATCACGGATCATTTGCATACACAAACAGTAAAGTGTTTGCAAAAGATCGGCGTAAAATAACATTCAATAAACGAAAGTAGACAGGTGCGAAACATCATATCCCAAGAATGTGTCTATAAATAGCACACTGGTTTATTAAATATACAAACTGTACAAATAAAATTTAAACAAAATTGCACAATTTGGCATTTAAAAATGTTAAAGGCGGAATATAATTTTCTAAACATTTTTCACTCAGGAATACAAATACGAACATGTCCCTTCATATTAAAACGTCCAAGAATATTTCTAAAAGCGAAACAAATCAAACAGACCGTCAATCGTGATATTCACACCTTGTTAGGCAAACAGATCAGTTGGCTACAGACTTACCTGTACGAGCTATCAATAGCATTTTACGTTGATTGACTGACCAAGGGACCGTAACTTCGGTTCGAGAGTTCGACTTCACACCTCGTTAGGCAAACAGATCAGCTGGCGACAGACTTACCTGTACGAGCTATCAATAGCACTTTACGTTGATTGACTGACCAACGGACCGTGACTTTGGTTCGAGAGTTCGACTTTGTCGTAGTTCGAGTTTTAGGTAGAAAAATATATGATTTATATACGGAAATTTGTCGGGACCACAGGACGAATTCGAATTTTCTGGAGTGTTCGACAGAGACCGGTTCGAGAGATCGATCTTCTACTGTACATGTATGTGATTGGCTGTGTGACACGAAGTGAGCGCGTGAGTGGGCGGTAATATGCTTTGCGTCTCGTAAACTGATGACAACAAGGCATAAAATCAGTTCTAAATATGCGATTAATTGTGACAAAATGCCGTTCTTTCATTGGTCGAGAAACTAGGGTAAACAATAAGAGTAGATACGGTCATTATGATTTACACTGGGCACACATATTTAATATCCATTTTTTTCAGCCTGTTAGCCTAAATATAAATTCTGATTGTAACAATATATATTGCGACAGGAATTTTTCAGAATCGCTGGTTTAATTTAACAATTGTCAGTTGCCGTTGTTTTATTGTTTGTCTTCTTTCTCAATAAAAACATTGTCTGTCAACATGATCGATTGTTTCGTTTCAGGCGAAAACTGCGGCGGAAATGGAACGAGTAGAGGAAGCCGAAAATCACGCCAGTTCCTCCAAAGGCTTGATGATTGCATCCGTTGTTTTCGGAATTATCTTGATGGGGCTCTATGTGGCGCTGAGAGTTATGCAATATCAACAAACACGTGTAGAAGACTGTTATAACTGTTAGTACCTACTGCTGATGGGCGACTGGTAGAGCACGACTATATGCACAATACAGCCCTCATATTTCTATATTTACCAACAAACCTTGGCTACTTTATTTCGAAATAAACTATGTTAGCAGTGTAAATATATTGTCCTTTGACATTTTGTCTGTGATTGGAGGAATGTAACTTATTGGATGTGTTACCAGTGTAACTCCTGACCAAATAATGCACACCTATAGTCTGATAACCATCCGTGCTGACAGGTGTTTTATTGATGTAATGTCGAACAGTGTAGATCTACACTGATCGAGAAACCCATAAGCCCCATTTCTCCAGTCACAGCCACATGTAATATCACGTCGCCATTGTTCTCCCATGTTTATATAGAAAAGAAAAGGCAATACTTTCCATACGTGACATCTAATGTTTGCAAAAAAAGTCAGAGCTCATCTGGAAGGAAATCTGCATGAGCTCTGATAGTTTATCAAGTTTTGACGTCATTTGAAAAATATCAATGCTCCAGATAAGCTGCGTATTTGCTTAAATACCCATTCTAATGCACCGAAAATAGAAAGCACGCATCTGATCGGTCAATTTAAATCAGAGCCTATGAAATATTGAAAATCACAGTATATAAAATCTCCGTTTTACCAGCCTGTGTTTTACAACTTGACAGATTTATGTAACCCTACGCGCTTTTGTAAACAATAGCCAGCGGCGGGGCTTGCAATTATTTCCAAATTAATGTCGGTACATTTTCGGTTATCCATTCTGCCATATTGACCTGTACAACCCAAAGCGGAAAAGAAAATCTAACAACGACTGACAAACGTGACTTCAGTGTGGTGGCCCTTCAACAAATTCCTAAAAATATTATCCCACCCGCCCAAAATACAGAACAAATTAATAAAGTGTTAAAAAATCACACGAACCCAATACAGAAATGTTTGCATTTCTTTAAATGAATAAAAGCAAATAACTGTTGCAACTACACATATAAAAACAATACAATTGTTAAAATAAACATTACAGTTGAATAAATGTATAGATGTCTTGGAAAAAGTCCCGTTAATCTCTATTGAAATGGGAATATTCTTCGGCGGAGTTACATTTATTTGGTGTGAGGCGGTTATCGATGACGACAACAACCTGCTGACGTAATGAAAAATATCACTGTTCGTGAAATGCTACGACGTTGCAAAAAGCGGGGAGCACACTAGGTGCATTATAATGGGGATAACCATGCTTTGTTTTTCGATTTGGAGCTAACGCGTCGCCGTAAAACTGATTCACAGACCATAAAACCTCCCACATACCGCTCCAAATCGAAAAACAAAGCATTGTTATCCCCTAAATAAAAATTGCGCAAAATCCAATTGAAATCAGAAGTAGCGAGTATCAAAAATCAATACAAATTCTATGGTACCTTTTTCATGCTGTAGAAAACAATAAACAGACCACGCATATTTTTCTTATTTTCTAAGAAAATACATCTTGTTATTTCATTAAAATTGTCTCCAAGCAGACAATTCTAATGAAATTCCAATACTTGTTTTCATTTCGAAGCAAACTATTCAATAATTGCTGTCTGTTGATGTGTAAACAGTAGTGTTATTTTATTTTACCCAATTAAAATTTTGAAATACCCAATTGCTTAAGAAATGATGGAGTGACAATACTCAATTACTAATTCCTTATCTGGCTCCCTGAAATATAACTGTTTTTCGAAATCAATATTGGGGAAAAGTAGATGCAATAAGGCACTTAATTCGAAAGCTGCATCATATTGATACCACGTATCTCGGGTTGCAATTTTATAACACAGTGCGTATGTGCCCTGAAACACGGTGCCGTGAAACATTTTTGATATCCTGTCAATACGACCTAATCACTGCGTATGAATATTTGTGGTGATTGGAGTTATTTTGTAGGTGTTGACGGGATAAATAGAATAGCAAGTTAGTGCCGTGAATGGGAAAACTATCTGGCGCGGCACGGAAACGGGATGTGCTCGGCAGAGCCTCGCCCATCCCGTTTCCTAAACCTTGCCAGACATGTTTTCCCATTCACGGTACCAACCTACTATTCTCTATATGTACACATGACGGTGTCCTGTTGCAGCCAGTTTACGTTCTCGCATTCTAGACTTAGAGTTTGCGAAAACACGAGGCGAGAACGCGAGGCGAGATCACTAATCGAAATGGCGTGAATGCGGCGAACTCGATGCGAGATTGATCTCGCTTCGCGCTCTCGCAATCTCGCCTAGCATTATCTCAATTTGGCGATTGCATTGCATTCTATGTTGATTTGTCTCGCACCATCGCCTGTGTTCTCACAAACTCGAATTATCGCATTCTCGCCTGTGTTCTCACATTCTCGAATTATCGCATTCTCGCCTAGCATTCTCGCGATCTCGTCTCCCGTTCTCGCAATCTCGTGTGTAAGTCGAGAATGCCAGAATGTAAAACGCCACCGCCACACACACAGTGTAAATAACGATCGGACTGTGCAGAACAAAGGCATATGTGATTTAAACATTCGTTTAAAGGAGATATAACCAGCTCCTGTTTTCGCGATACGCTTATGTATTCATCATTTATATATCAAATAAAACAAATTGTACAGTAATCCGACCAGTATGTGCCGTTCTTTTACGGATTTCATATTCCGGACAGCAGTTTTTCAAGCCGTCACTGCATGACTAACTTCCCTTTATTTTGTTTACCACAGTTATTTTCTTTTGCGGTCACGTGGGTACATGTATATGACGTATCAGTAGTACTTCCGAAATGTATGCATAATACGATTATTACACGTAATAGTTCAACTGACTACTTAGAACTCCAGTTTATTAGACCGCTGATAACTGTCATGTCACATGTGTATTAAATACAGTCATAATATAACATGTTTATTGCATTATCTTTCAATCTTATATCAGGTGGATTAAGGCCCAAACATTCAAATAGCGATATCTCACAAACTATTCAGTATAATTGATCATACTATTACTGCATGATATTGCCTCATGTGCCATGTTACCTCCGTGGTGATAAATAGAGAATACCAGGCTAGTGTCATTTGATATCAAGTTTATCAGGCAAGGCTAGGAAACGTGTAAGAATTCCGAGGCTTGCCGACTTGTTTACGTTGCGTCATTACACTGACGTCATTTGGTAACGTCACTTGACGTCATCAGACCAATGGAACGTCAGTTTTTACTTCGTTGTTACCCGGATGTTTGTATCAGGTTAATGCCTGATACGGCAATATGATGTACTTCTAATTTAGTGTAGTTTCATTTCTAGTGGAATTCGAGGGAGGTGACGTAAATTGTATGTCGGTAACAATGCACCCAAAACCAGCAGATATACAGAAATAACCCATAAAACACCGAACCGTTCTTCAATTACCCGTGGTCCGTCCATCGTCCGTCCGTCCAAGCACACGATATTTGTCTTAGGTGATTGGAGGTGTGGCCTAAGGCAAAAGAAAACAATGCACCTTATTCTGTAACCACCCAAGCCTATTATTTCTTACTGTCTGTTTCACGAAACCTGCCCAAATTGTACGGCCATATAAACAATGCAAAAGCATTTTTTTTTTGATAGATCTAATATTAAATTTTATCAAAATTTAAGAATGAGGCGTTCTTTTTATTTCGTGAAATTTTGTAAAATATTGATTTTATTACGAAAAATTGATTTGTCTATTGAAATTTAACATGGGGCAAAGGAGGTGGAGGAGCTGTGTGAAGAGTAAAAAAACGAAAAAAACGAAATTGACTCAGAAACCTGGCTAGATAGCTTTGAAATGATCTAACCAAGAAAAGAAAACAAGAGTTAAATTTTGAAAATCGATCCAGTATTTCTGACATTCTAAAAATGTCCCCGTGTTAAACCCCCATTTCGCAATAAAAATCAATATTTGACAAAATTTCACGAAATAAAAAGAAGGCTCGTTCTGCCGGTGGGCAGAGTTCGAAATATGTTAGAACAAATGATCAGCTGGGGACTGACTGTCGACCAAAATAGTGTGGCGCAGTTCATACATAAGCTTTATAGAATCAAGCTTCTGCTCTGAAACCACCAGTCAGACTTGAAACTAATTTAGCAACATTAATCATCAAAGCAACCTCTACCAAGTAGATAACATGTGGAGAAATGGGGCTAATTGCTTTTACGACCAGTGTAGATCCAGATCAGCCTGTGCATCAGCAAAGTCTGATCAGGATCTGCACTGTTCACCGTTACATCAATGAAACACCCGTAATGCTTCAAGCAAACAATATGGATCGTGATCATACACACATGATCTACATTGGTCACAAATCCCATAAGCCCCATTTCCCCAGTCACAACTGAAGACGGTCCGTCAAAAACCGAGGCCTCCAATGGGTGGGACAGTTTGTCCAGTTGTATGTGGCTGTGACTGGAGAAATGGAGCTTATCGCATTTGTGACCAGTGTAGCTCCTGATCAAATAGCACACTCCTTTAGCATGATAACGATCTATATCGCATGACCGGTGTTTCATCGATGAAATGACGACCAGTGCAGATCCTGATATGACTGTTCTGATGCACATGCTGATCTGGATATAGATTGATCGCACAACCCATACGTCCCATTTATCCAGGCACAGCCAAATACACAGGCATGCGGCGTATTTCGGCTTTCATCGGTATAACTATATATGGGCCGCGCCATACGAAAACCGGGCTCAATGACAACGTCATGAAAAGCGGTAAACGAAGTCCGAAAAACGACGATTCAAATGTCTAACGTCGCCGTAAAATTTCACATTTTGCCCTCCCATTTACGTTTACTGGTGTCAGTTAACATTAAGTGTGAACAGAAAACGGAAAATTATAACTTATTGAAACTTTCACTAATATGAAACGCGATGCCTTGTACCTCAGTACACATATTATGACGTCATTGTGTGACGTCACTTAACGTGAATCCTTGTTTGACGTTATGGCCATGGTGTCGAGACAAAATATTATAGCAAGGATACTTGCACAAGTTCCTTACAGCATCAATAACTTAGAAGTGCTTGAGGTGCTGTACATTGTCGCCTACATGTAGCTGTCGTTCTTTGACATTGTCTCTCTTTTTCGTCGGTTGTCCTTATGAATTCAAAATGGTGAACGCACAATTTAACTGGCTTACATATCAGCGAAGTCTTCGCTTACACTGCACTTTGATTCCTAAATAATCTTAAATATGAACAATCTAGTGTATGTCAACGATAGTACCATCTATTATCTTCGTAAATTGAGACTTTTGATCAATTATAGCCAGTACTTAGCGAATGATATGCCATTTAAAGGTACATGCCCACTTATTAGGCACAACTCGTAGTTATAATGGACTATTTTGTGTGTATTACTGCGCACTTAAAGTGCGCTATTAACCGTCTTCCGGTTGTGCATTTTTCACACGTGGGGTCCCCCTAGACATGTCAACAGAAGAAGAAGAATTGTCGACGGAAGGCGAAAGGACAATCAATTATAGTAGTGGTGGTCCAAGTATGAGTGATTTATCGAAATATATAGACCGGCTAAATCAACGAATCCATTCGTTAGAGGCAGTAATCGGGTCACGAAATAACGAAAGTAGTTCCCAGTTCGGGTTGTTCAATAGTAGACAACAACAACAACAACAAAATTTGCCACAACAGGCAATTGTTAATCCAATTTCGGATTCTCGCGCTGAAGGCGCCATTGGTACAGAGCAATATTGTGAATGGAACTCAGCCAATAGTCAACCAGATCTTGATAATATTCAGGATATATTCCAGGTACACAAAAGTACGGTAGACAAAGTTCCCCTACCAACAAGCTTAAAATTAAACGAGTCTCGCTCAGGAATAAAAAGAGAGGACCAATGAACTCTTAATGTCATTACAAAGTGCGGTAGGTATGTATAAAACCGCGTTGAAAATTGTTAAGTCAATGTGAAGAAGGGAAACCTGCAAATTTGGAACCGGTCCTAGAAACATTAATTTCTAACATAAGGTACTTACAGGATGAATCAGCCGCGCTTTTGGTGAAAGGACGTTTTCATGCACCGACAGCATCGTTGTTTAGATCGCTACAGAAGAACAACTCTGGTTTTGATAGTAAAGAATTCTTCATAACGTTAAAATTGCTGCAGAATTATCGAGTTTGTCGACACGCCAGGCAGTACCACAACAGGGGCAGTACCATTTCAGGGGCAGAGGTTACTCAAGACCTACAGGTTTCCGGGGACGCGGCGGTGTATATCAACAGTTCAGATTTGGCGGTTAAGACCGTTAATCACTTATTTGAGATCCCGTGGAATGCGTTTGGTACTATATGTCGATGATTTTATAGTGTTTGCACCAGAAGAAGATATAAAAAGACATTCAGACATATTGCTACAGACGTTGAATAGTTTAGGCTGGACAATTAATTATGAAAAATCATCACTAGTACCCAGCCAGTGCAAAGAGTATATTGGATATATTATTGATAATTCACAGGGTAAAACTGTCATTAGAATACATAAAAGACGTATTACAAAACTTAAAAAAGACATAAGGCGCGCTTTAAGTAAAGGTTATGTGTCAGCCAGAGGACTAGCCAGGATTGCCGGCCAGTGTGTTTCAATGTAGAAATGTGTGTTTCCAGCAAAACCTTTGTTGAGAAATATTTATAGACTTTTGAACACAAAGCAGTCGAGTAATTCAATTTTAACACTAGATAAGTGTACAGTGAATGATTTACAGTAGTGGTTATCTTCATTATCACAATGGAATGGGTACATAGTGACAAACACTGAGATAGACATACAGTTAACTTCTGATGCGTCTCACATTGCATGGGGAGCATGGATACCAGGTCATCAGGCACAAGGAGTTTGGGACCGCGAGATGTTGTACAAACATTGAAACTACCGCGAACTGTTTGCTGTACTAATGGGCTTAATGTTTTTAAAAACATTCCTCGAAAACAAATCAGTGCAGGTAATATCAGACAATATTTCAACTATTGCCTACCTAAAGAAGATTGGGGGAGGGAGGGGGGGGGGGGGGGGGAAGTTCAAGGGACCTGGACGAAATTGCTCGGTGCATTCATCAGGAAGCTTTGGCATCACGGGACGGTTCAAAATAGCCAAAATTGACTGCTTTTCTGAGGACGGCGGGTGACTTATAAAAATCACCGCCTCTCACAATCAGTTAAGGAGGCTCTTGCGACAAGTATTGAAAAATACTCGCAAATGAAGTACAAATCGCGCGCCACAATAAAAATTCAGTAACCGCATCAGATGTGTTCAATTAACATTTTACAAAGTTACCCCACCCACCTATTTTTGGCCAGAAATTTCAACACGACTGAATTTATCGGAATTGTTTTCATGAAAATATGAGGCACAGATACTTTGTTATGTCTTGTTCTATCACTTGTAACACCACACCATTTTCTGAAAATGATTTCAAAGCGGGGTCATAACCAGCTCAAATTTTCGCTACAGATGCCCGAAAAATACCTTAAATTCTGACGCGAAACCGTACCGGCGAGACAGCATAGCAGGCGACATTTTCCAAGATGTCAAAATCAACCAGAGCTAACATTCAGTTTCGTATAATTATGAAATACTCTATAAAATACACCTAGTCAAGCCTCCCTAAGTCAAGAAATATCCATAAACCTATTTTTCTAGACACACTGGTGTAACTTACAGGGTCGGTAGTGAAGTATATAGAAAATCGTCCACCCCCTTTTTAAAGCTAGCTGCCCACTGTCCCGTGAGACCTTTGAACATGAACTGCAAAATAAGTGCAACCTATATCTCCGGAAAAGAAAACTGGAAAGCGGACCATCTTTCCCGTCTACAATCGTCGAATGAATGGCAAATTCACCTCAATATTTTCAAAATGATCGACAGTTTCTGGGGGCCACACCAGGTAGACAGATTCGCGTCTCTGATGACCACACAGTTACCAATGTACAACAGTCAGTATTGTGATCCGATGACAAATGGAGTGGACGCGCTAGCACAACAGGATTGGGCAAATTACAACAACTATGTCAACGCACCATTCTGCATGCTCCCAAGAGTGTTAAACATCGTACAGCAACAAAAGGCAGTTGCGACAGTTATAGCTCCAAAATGGCCAAGCCACCTTGATATCACCAGATGCAGAAAATGCTAATAGACAGTCCGATACGACTACCAGTTTCCAGCAGAACTGTTTGGTCAGTAGGCAGAGTGGCATAACCATTGAAAACAGACAGTGGCAACTATGGGCCTGGAGAATAGATGGGACACAATGTTACGTTGTTTAGGTTGGCCGCAACGTGCAATTAGACAATCAAACATGTGTTTGGCAGACTCTACATGGCGTACTTACAATACACAGGTGAAGAAATATTTAACAGTTTGCAAGTTAAGGGATATAATTTACAGAGGAGAGTCATTCAAACACAATAGCAGATTGTCTATGCACTATAGCAGATTCCTCAAACAGACCTGATTCACAGTTGAAAACTACCTCAGCCGCGCTCACATGCTTGTTTGAATCGATATCACCGATGCATAACATGAACATTAAGCGATTAATTACGGGAATAACAAAATCTGGAACTTCACGTGTAATGAGACGCACAAAACCAATGCCGATTGAACCATTTACAAACGTGTTCAATAGTTCGGGTGAGAACTCGAATTTGATTATAAAACAATTACGGTTGAAAATTGTAACCATAATAGCATTAGTGTGTATGACACGACCATCAGATCTGGCACCAAAGGGAGTCCTGTTCAACAAAGATGATTTATCTACAGACAGCATATTCCTGACAGTGGATGATATTGACTTCTCTACAGATTGATCAGTGACTATTAAATGTTTCGGCATAAAAAAATGATACTAAGCGCACAGGTTTTGAAGTTAACGTACCTCAAAACGCGGAAAACAAACACATGGACCCAGTACAGTGTGTAACAGACTATATTGAAAGAACTGATGAAGTGCGGCCTCGGGACACAAAACCGTTATTACTCACTCTCCATGCTCCACACAAAGCGATCACAGCATCTACAGTGGCTAAGACAATGGAAGAATCCATACAACTAGCAGGACTCGCAGGCCAGGGATTTACGGCAAAATGATTTCGGCCAACAGGTGCTACGTTGGCTATGAAAACTGGGATAAGACCAGAGACAGCAATGCAGATTTGGAGATGGAAAACTAAAGAAACATTTTTCAACCACTATGTGTACCCGGGAGCACCACAGTCTTATACAGCAGATATGCTGAATCACTAAAGTGAAAACAAACATTGGTTGGGGATACAGCATTAGGGATTCGTAAATAGAAAAGTTTTCTATAACTCGTTTTATTGGAACATTCCATATCTATTGTGAATTAGTCTAGTCAAGACAATCAGTATTGTTTCAAATCAGTATTGTATTGGAACATTCCATATTTATTGTGAATCAGTCTAGTCAAGACAATCAGTATTATTAGTATTATGATGATGTTGTTGAGTTCTATATGCACTGGTATATATATGTAAATCACAAAACAATACATATTGTTGTTATGATAAGGAAAAACTCTAAATAAAGCATTACACAAAATAGGTAAGTTAACGTAGGTTTAAACTGAAATCGTAGTTATATATCAGCGAAGTCTTCGCTTACACTGCACTTTGATTCCTAATTAATCTTAAATATGAACAATCTAGTGTATGTCAACGATAGTACCATCTATTATCTTCGTAAATTGAGACTTTTGATCAATTATAGCCAGTACTTAGCGAATGATATGCCATTTAAAGGTACATGCCCACTTATTAGGCACAAATCGTAGTTATAATGGACTATTTTGTGTGTATTACTGCGCACCTAAAGTGCGCTATTCACCGTCTTTAGGTTGTGCATTCGGTATTGAACAAGACTATTACACAGACTTGGGCGAATATTCTCCAGTATATATCATGGCGGGGGACCCCTAGTGCACAGGATTATTCTGGAGACAGCATAAGCATTACACAACATAGGTAAGTTAACGTAGGTTTAAACTGAAACTGTTATTTATATGATTTAAATAAGTGTATAATTGTGTCACTATTCCAACCGCTATACAGATATAATCATTTAGTAATACATGTATGTATTTTACTAATAGTGACGCGCGGTGGTATCAGGCTATTTTTATATGCAAATGAGGCATGACATTTTTTAATTATTTATACAAATGAAATGCTAATATTTACGACAGACTATAAGGTATGATCATTGCACATCGAAAAATAAATACAGAGAATAAATAGTAATCATGGTAATGTCCGTTAAGATTTTAAGGACACACGGTTATCGACCCTGATATCAGTGTGGAAATTTACTTCCGATATAAAATGTATACTAGTGACAATAGGTCGGGTAATGGTGAATTAATGTTTATTTGCCAGAAAATGTCTCAGCTGATGTCTCTGATATAAAGAACATTTTGTGCCTACTGCGTAGGTATGTTTCTTTAATGCCACTCATGTTATCATAAACAGAGGCAAACACGCAAATATATAATAACATATATATCCTGGATTTGTATTGAACTTGGCAAACTAAATGCATCAAAATCTCTCTAATAGATTCAGAATCAATGATTTCAATGCAGCTTCTTGATTGTTTGTGTATAAGCAATACATAATGCACAAAACACAGTGAGGTCGGTGGAGTTTTCGGAAAATTCTTGCAATTAATTGGAAATTTGATGGTCATAAACTTGCTTTTCGCACGATTTGTAGTATCAAATCATCAGATTATCACCTGACTACATAATAATGTATGTCTGAATCAGGCGATGGTAATGCGATCCTCAAGAAAGACACACGGCGACAATTATAAGGTATCATGCTACAAAATCTGCCCGACGTCGTGTTTTGTCACAAAGTTAATGTCATAAGCGGCCTACTGCAGATGTACACGTGCAATGTCTACAAAAAAACTCCATTTGCAGTAATTCCGTACACATCCTTATGATATAATTTTGTAATAGAAAACAATTATCGTGAAAATTACATGTGAGCACAATCATATGATCCGGCGACCAACGGTGGGGATTGGGGATTCTGGGACAAGCGCCCCTTGGGAATATAGTTCATCCCTGAATGCCAATCGGTCTGAATGTATTTCATATTGAAATGAAATGAAAAAGAAGTTGAAAGTTTTTACGTGATCTTTTTATCACTTCTTTCTATCAATGTGGGTCTGTAGTAATTAACTCTTTGCATGCTAGCGGCGAAAATATCTGCCAAACGAAATAGGAGTATATGTTTAAATTTCTCTCTGTAAATATGTCTTGAAATTTCATTAGAATTGTGTCCTCCGGACACAATTCTAATAAAATTCCAAGACATATTCATGACATTTATAAGAAGAAATAAATGAAAATATAATGAATTGTCATCTGCTATTTTTTAACTATTTATAGCCCACAAATTTCCCAGCATGCAAAGAGTTAAAATAACACAACGTTATCATGCTATGAAAGTCATTCGTCACATATTCATACGCAGTGATTAGGGCGTATTGACAGGATATGAACAATGCTTCACGGCACCGTGTTTCACGGCACATACGCACTGTGTTGACGGGATAAACCTAAAATGAGATTCCAGCTGTGGCGGATTTATATGGGGGATGGGCATCCCATATGCATAACCTGCAACTGCAACATCAAATTATGTATTATATTTATGCGGTTTTGGTTATGATCCCGCGGGATAATTTTAGAAAATTTGCAAGCACAATATGTAAATAAAGTTGTACGGTCACTCGTGTGGCTAATGTTGAAACTGCCAACACATCAGATTATTACCAGCCACCGATCATCGCGGATAGGTTGCTTGTAAGAGTTTTCAATTGGACAAATATACAGATGTCACTTCAACTAATCCTAAAATCCAAGAGATAAATTGGTAACAACTCGGCTGGCCTTTCTGCTACATGTTCACCATCATCGGGATCCATCTAGCCATAACGTCTCCTCCTAATATTTAAATCTTTTAATTAATCACACAATGAGTTTCACCGATCTGGTAATTTCACGATTTTTCTGACCAAACTGCACAGTTTTTATTTTTAAAATGTTCCGTCGCATACGAAATGTTAAATAATGTCGGTATTATTCCCCAATTTTTTTTTATTTCAGACAGCAGCAAACAACAGGGAAACACTCACTCTGCCTTATTTAAAAATTATTCATACGAAATTACGTTACTTGGGCCTCAATCCAAAACATAACGTTACATTAGCAACCGCAACACGAGCCATGCACATTATTTTCATACTTTGTCTTCGCCTAATGGGAGACACTTGGCCAGGCTACGAGATATCCAAATTTGGTTGACATGCGATAAAAGATGACAAATCTATAGGACACCCCTTGTATACGCCGTTGATAAAAACGTCGTAATTTCGACGTCATTGATCTAAAACGTCATATAAGTTTTTAACACGCGTCATAAAAATACTTCTAAAATTAAAAATAATTGGGATACATTGATAATTTTGGCGGCATATGGATTTTAAAAGATGTACAATTCAGAATACGCGAAAAAGTATAAACTGAAAATGTTGTCATTAAACCCGATTTTCGCACGGCGCGGCTCATATATATATGGGCCGCGCTCTCTGAAAACCAGCATTAATGACAACGTCATGAAAGCCTGAAAATGACGTCGCAAAGTGACGCTTAAATTTACCAACGTCACGTCGGATTTTGACACTTGAAATAGTTACGTCATTGCAATAAGTTGACGTTGTCCTATTTATAACCGTCGTACGCTTTACTATTTGTGGCTCACAAACATTGTAATGCTGGATACGGCATACGCGTAGCAGAATTTTACAGTAGTTTCCATAGTGGTTCAGACAGTTTTTTCGGTTTCCTTCAAAGAAACACGTAGTGATTTTGTCGATTATTTTTTTATAATATATGGACGACTTGTGCCCTGACATTTGAAACTAAATAACCATACAACCGTAATTTTAGATAACACCATCACAGAAATCAGTATTAGTGAACAAATAGAACTGGCACAGGGCTTATTTCGTTTTAATTTACTGTTTCGCCTGTCGAATGTTTCAAAAAATCAACATAAAAATAAAATTTGGAAATTTTCAGAAAAATAAGCGTATCACAGAATTAAAATTATTGTAGTGCCAAAATATATATACGCCGCTCCTGGCATATCGCATCATGCTGACACTGGGCCAAACATGTTTTAGTATTTTGTGTTAGTTAATGTGTCACATGCATATTTACTGCGACACAATAATCATGATACTTGTAACTACATAATTGTAGCCACCAAGGACGTAGCCTACTGATTTATATCTGTATCTGCTACCACTTACGTGTACGGTTTCAAGTAATATTTTAGCGACTTTCAAAAATATCACATTGAATCAGCCGTACGATTGCCGTTTGATAACAATGTAAATATTCTTTAAAATGACCACTTGTAAATATGGTTATATGAACGTATAATAATTTTACTAGTATATTTGCACTCATTGCAGACACTGATCAGACTGCACAGATGCATAGGTCTCCAACATTTACACATTTAAGAAGTCCGACTTTGCCAGATTGTTGTTAATTTTCTTACATTGTACTACATTGTACTAAATAATGCACGTCTGCGTGCTTTGTTTGTTATCAAAGGGCCGTTCTAGTCGGAGGCGTGTAAATAGTATAAAGCAAACGCACATGCACACATTAAACGAGTCTGAATTCATGGGCGTGACTATGCGAATATCCTTGTCTCGGACACCTGGTGGGCGAGAAATGATAATCTGTGCGTTTGAGCCTGTGTATGGCCAAATGCACAATCATTCCCTAAACCATGGTTTGCAGCTTAAATCCTCAAAGCTCCTCAAACCCTAGTTTGGGCTTAAACTGTCATTTCAGATCCCAAATGGTAGTTTTCTTAAACCCTGGTTTGGGCAATTATTGTGCACTTTGAGGCTCAAACCACCGTTTATACTCTCAAACTAGGGTTTCTGATCGCCGAAACAACGGTTTGAACTTAAACCCCAGTTTATACTGCCCAACCCCGAGCTTAGGCTCGCCAAATGCACAATAATTCTCCAAACCCCAGTTTGAGAGTCTAAACCGTGATTTAGACTCACAAACCCCAGTTTGAGCAATTATTGTGCATTTGGCCAGAAACTGCCATTTGCGATCATAATTCAATAAAAAGCATAAACCCTAGTTTGGACCCAAACCATAGTTTACCAAACAAACTGCCAATCTTGATCCCAAACGGTAGTTTTCTTAAACCCTTGTTTGAGCAATTAGTGTGCACTTGGCGGCAGAAACCACCGTTTATACTCTCAAACTAGGGTTTCTGATAGCCTAAACCACGGTTTGAGCTTCACCCCCAGTTTAGACTTCACAAACCATAGTTTAGGCTCGCAAAATGCACAATAATTCACTAAACCCCAGTTTGAGAGTCTAAACAATGGTTTAGGCTCCCAAACCCCAGTTTGAGGAATTATTGTGCATTTGGTCAGAAACTGCCGTTTGAGATCGTAATCACTAGTTAATTTACGAAATCGGCCTTAAGGGTGGTTTCTGCTACACGTCACAACCCGAGTTACGATTGGTTAATCGATCACAAAGCCTAGTTATCATTCGCTGATCGCTTTTAAAACTGTGTTCTGGCATCCAGTCCAAAGCCTAGTTTCTATTAGTTAATCGATCTCAAAGCCTAGTTACCATTGGCTGATCGATTTAGTCTACGGTTATCGGAGGCATGGTAATGCACGGCGTCACTAAATTGCGTAATGGTCGATTATTTGGAAAAAGGTGAACATGCGGCGTAATGGGGAAAAGAAGTTTAATTATCGGAGAGAGGTGAATGTACATCCTTCCATCTTTTCTTTTCTTTATTGATTTAAAAGATTGACCTAAAGCCAATTGCGTATAGTACGTGTGATATGTGTCATGTGGTATGTGGCACTTACTTTTAATGTGACATATAATATAATACAATACTCCGAACGTATCGCATAAAACCAGTTACCATTTCCACCGACCGGCGGTGTTTAACTCATCCATTCATGCACGCAATACGCGCTCACCTCTACCCATACCCCGTTCCACCACACCCCACATTTAGAGTGCTTCAGTGGATGTCAATGTGCTTGAGTTTTTTTTACACCGTGTGCTATTTGAAATTTAAAAATGCTACATACGTTGAATGTCAAACTATTAATTCTCACATGCTTATCAATTGGCAAATAAAACCCAGACGCAACGAATATCTGTCATGTAATGATATTTTGTAATGATTTTAGTTGAAGGTACATGCCCACGCAGTAGGCACAAAATTTTCTTTATAGGAATTAAATAAGTGTATAATTATGTCACTATTCCACCAGTTCTAAAAATTACGAGTGCCCGCTATACAAACATAATCATTTATTAATTTCAATTTACTGTTAGCGACGCGCGGCGGTAACAGTCTATTTTGATAATGTGCGGGGACGACGACTTTCACATCACGGCTTGCGGTGCGCATGCGCAGTATACTACGCGCGCCAGTAGGCTTCCAATATGTAAACAAGAATATCAACATGTCGAAACGTCCAGGACGGATTGTATGAAACAGCGTTGGCCAAAAGAAAGGAGAAAAATATCTGAGGGACAGGCAGTACAGAGAGGGAGAGAGTGGTTAATATTGGCGACCAGATCATCAATGGAAAGAGTTACGTGGAGAGATTTTAGATTTGGACTCGAATAGAGATTTTTCTTCTCAACTTCCGATACTTCACTGCGCAGTCAAAGATGTGATATGATTGACCGTGTCACGTGAGCGTTATTGGTAAAAATAGCACGAGGTCGGAAAATACCCATTTTTGGTCGCGGCATATAAAATGCTATTTAACGCCAATTAACACGCGCCGTAATTAAAAATAACTCGTTAGTGGGTAGACATATGGCTCTATAAGGCATGACAGAAAATGAAAAGTTGTAGTACAGTGTAACCTGCTGCTGTGGGCATGTACATTTAATATAACGTGATATAATACACATAGACGACCATTCATTAATTCTGATTGTAAACAAAACATATCCAGCAAACACACTGTACGGCGTCGGATATAAGTCGGATCCAGGTCTCTACGTCGGCGACTTATATCCATCATCAGTGTGACGTTTGAACACCAACGTCTACGCGATGTCTGTAGCCGATTTCATCAAAATTGAAAAGTATACTTTTCTAGCAAAGTATACTTTGAGGGAGTAATCATTTATTTTTCACCGAAATGCATTATTTCATACAGAACTAACTACTGCATATATTTGATGATTAAAATTATGCAGAATTATTATACTGAATTTATTACATTATCACAGCCAACAATGGCTGTGATAATGTAATAAATTCAGTAAAATAAAAATTAATAAATTTATCATAAAATTTCTTCCTCAAAGCATACTTTGCTAGAAAAGCATACTTTGCAATGTTGATGAAATAGGCTACTGGTTACGACGTCGATTCGATGTTGTATGGTCGTCGAAGTTCGTCGTGACATAAGCACAACGTCGGTACGATGTCCGAATCCCGACGTCCCCCCGATGTCTAGTTACGACGTCAGTTTGACGTTGTATGGTCGTCGTAGTTCGTCGTGACATTAACACAACGTCGATACGATGTCCGAAACCCGACGTCTCCCCGATTTATTACACTCTTGCAAATTATTTGCATGAGTTTCGCTGGGAGAGAAAACCCGTAATCAACTAATAAAAAAACTAAATAATACACCATGAAGAGAAACACCCGAAATTGCGAGTCTGTTTTCTTGGAAACCACGAGCTACCATGCAAAATGTTTAATTGTATCACAGTCAAAATAAATTTATTTGAAAATTTGGGAAGGGTCTCGACTAATCTAGAATGTTAATGTGAATGAACACATTCCAAACATGTACTCAAATATATCTAGTTCATAGAAACAGCTGCGTAATTTGGATTTCAAAAAGATTACATGACGTCACATTGACGTCACATAATGTTAAACGTCAAAACGTGGGAAAAACACGTCATTGTATAACTATTCATGCACACATCACAATTCATTGATTATACTTTCAAAAATAGACTAAATGTGCAGAAAATCCGCCGTGGAAGTGTAATAAATAGGGTATTCCATCGTACATGTTTGAATAGCGGAAATAATACACTCGTGTCCGTCGGCGTCCGTCCAAGCAACTCGTTCGCTACGCTCACTCGTTGCTAAAGCGAAAGCCGACACACACTCGTGTATTATTTCCCGCTATTCAAAATGTACGATGGAATATCCTCTATGTCTTCTTACGACGTCGGTTCGACGTTGTATGATCGTCGTAGTTCATCGTGACATAAACACAACGTCCGCACGATGTCCGAATCCCGACGTCTCCTAGATGTCTAGTTACGACGTCAGTTTGACGTTGTATGGTCGTCGTAGTTCGTCGTGACATTAACACAACGTCGATACGATGTCCGAAACCCGACGTCTCCCCGATTTATTACACTCTTGCAAATTATTTGCATGAGTTTCGCTGGGAGAGAAAACCCGTAATCAACTAATAAAACAAATAATACACCATGAAGAGAACACCCGTAATTGCGAGTCTGTTTTCTTGGAAACCACGAGCTACCATGCAAAATGTTTAATTTGTATCACAGTCAAAATAAATTTATTTGAAAATTTGGGAAGGGTCTCGACTAATCTAGAATGTTAATGTGAATGAACACATTCCAAACATGTACTCAAATATATCTAGTTCATAGAAACAGCTGCGTAATTTGGATTTCAAAAAGATTACATGACGTCACATTTGACGTCACATAATGTTAAACGTCAAAACGTGGGAAAACACGTCATTGTATAACTATTCATGCGCACATCACAATTCATTGATTATACTTTCAAAAATAGACTAAATGTGCAGAAAATCCGCCGTGGAAGTGTAATAAATAGGGTATTCCATCGTACATGTTTGAATAGCGGAAATAATACACTCGTGTCCGTCGGCGTCCGTCCAAGCAACTCGTTCGCTACGCTCACTCGTTGCTAACGCGAAAGCCGACACACACTCGTGTATTATTTCCCGCTATTCAAAATGTACGATGGAATATCCTCTATGTCTTCTTACGACGTCGGTTCGACGTTGTATGATCGTCGTAGTTCATCGTGACATAAACACAACGTCCGCACGATGCCCGAAACCCGACGTCTACCTGATGTCTAGTTACGACGTTGTGTCGACGTTGTAGGGTCGTCGTCATAGTTAGCCGTGACATAAACACAACATCCGTACCAAGTCTGAAACCCGAAGTTTGGCCTATGTCTGGTTATGACGTAATACCGACATTGAATTGTTGTAGAAGTCTGTCGTGACATAAACACAACGTCGGTACGATGTCCGAAAGTCCGTCGTGACACAACGTCGGTACGACGCTCGGAACCCAACGCCTACGCGATGTCTGGCTACAACGTCGTACCAACGTGGTATGGTCGACATAGTTCGCCTCGCCGTGACATATATATAAACACAATGATGTCCGAACCCCGACGTCTACGCGATTTCTGCTTACGACGTTGTACCGACGTTGTATGATTGTTTTAGTTCGTCGTGACATGAACAAAACGTCGGTATGATGTCTGAAATCCGAACGCCAGCCCGTCAACTGTATGCAGCATAACTAGTTGAATAACCTACATATACATAATTGTTTATGTATTTGAAGTAAAGTGACAATGATGAATATGTGACCTGATCATCTAGCGCACTCACGGAGTATGATACGGCTCTAAATTGTTCATTAGAAACATCATGAATGTGCCAATGACCAATAACGAACTGTGGGACCGTTTTCTGGCGCGTCACAATTATTTGATGTCCATATCCCTCACATCAGGTGTGCTCGCATTTGGTTCACATTGACAGTTCATAACGTCACCATTGCCATTGGCAATGCATGTATTTAGCAAACAATCTTCCATGGTCGACTCTGGTCTACATTGTTTGCACATGCCGCTAACAAATGTCAATATAAGCAATGCAATAAACAATGGTCAACTCGCTCATCAATATAATGTATGTCATGAACATGGCACATACGATATAGCAGCGAACTTGGTTAAATGTAGTGTGATTCCTACAATGAAGGCTTCTAAGCCTGATATGTCCGTTTCATCAAACAACTGAAGTGTACCGATTACGGATAGTCTGATCAACCTAGCTAGATATGTCGGCTGCCACCGGTGTACAGATTACCGATAGTCTGGTCAACCTAGCTAGATATGCCGACTGCTCATGAACTACTACCCTGGTGTACATTTCTGATGGTCTGATCAACCTAGCTATATATGCCGACTGCTCATGGACTACTACCCTGGTGTACATTTCTGATAGTCTGATCAACCTAGCTAGATATGCCGACTGCTCATGGACCACACCGGTGTACAGATTACCGATAGTCTGATTAACCTAGCTAGATATGCCGGCTGCTCATGGACTACACTGGTGTACAGATTACCGATAGTTTGAACCACTTAGCTACATATACCGGCTGCTCATGGACTGCACTGGTGTACATATTACCGATAGTCTGAACAACTTAGCTAGATATGCCGGCTGCTTAGGGACTACACCGGTGTACAGATTACCGATAGTCTGATCAACCTAGCTAGATATGCCGGCTACTCATGGACTACACTGGTGTACAGATTAACGATAGTCGGAACAACTTAGCTGGATATGCCGCCTAATCAGGGACTACACCGATGTACAGATTACCGATAGTCTGATCAACCTAGCTAGATATGCCGGCTGCTCATGGACTGCGCTGGTGTATAGATTACCGATAGTCTGATCCACGATGATACATATGCCGGCTGCTCATGGACTACACCGGTGTAGGTTAGACACCACCAAATAGTTTTACTATATAATTTAACCGAATGCCATCCAATAAGGCCAGTCTCTCCTACTTTCACTATTCGTATGGATGCTGTGGGACCCACTTGTACATGACCTGCAGCCAGTCTGTACTGGTTCTGCATGAACTAAACAATAGGTTCACTTACTCCTAAGAAAGAAAAATCCAACCTTGTCATATCCTCCAATATTGTGTACATTTTTTGGCCACGGAAACTCCGTTTACATCAAGTGACCAACAGGGTCAGTGTTTTCTTTTAAATGCTACAAATATGCTGAAAACTGGTGTTGAAGGCACCCCAAAATGTTCCTCAAGTGAAACTGGGTAGTAATGGATCAAGATTTGCAAGCAAACGGTGTCTGTGACCTCAAAACACCCGCACTATTTTTTTATACCGGACTACTTTTGCACCATTTGGTGTCTTCTAACCTGTACAGATTACTGATAGTCTGGTCAACCTAGCTAGATATACCGCCTGCTCATGGACTACACTGATGTACAGATTACTGATAGTCTGGTCAACCTAGCTAGATATGCCGGCTGCTCATGTACTACACTGGTGTACAGATTACCGATAGTTTGAACCACTTAGCTACATATTCCGGCTGCTCATGGACTACACAGGTGTACAGATTACCGATAGTCTGAACAACTTAGCTAGATATGCCGGCTGCTCATGGACTACACTGGTGTACAGATTACCGATAATCTGATCAACCTAGCTAGATATGCCGCCTGAACAGTAATTACTCCCTTAGTGTTGTTTCCGGATGTCACAACATGTAGGTACAGGCATTAAGTAGGTATGCCTAATGACATAGGTATCACTATTCATAATGACGCCGCAGACAGCTTCCACACCGGATTAGTGTATAAAAAAAACGTATTGAAGACACCAACTCGACCACGCCGCCTCACATATATCGCGTATAACCACATAACATTACTAGGCTCAGTCAGTAATAATCACCCCAAGCCTTAGCCTTGGTATATAACATATACGATAAGTCAAGTTTCATCTTCACAATCTGGTCCATGTACATGCTAAATGTGAAACATATGATTGATACCATGTAAATAATAAACAGACACGCCTAGTACTGTGTCTGTGTCTGCATGAGTGGCCAACATCCTATGTTCATATCCAAACAAGACATATACCTGCAATTCCGGAGATAGTGTGACGAATATCGAGACCAATTCATTTCCACAGTTTGTGATTAGATCACGCCACAGTTGTGTCCTGACGTTATCTGAATATGGACACTCGTAAATACAATGGAAATACAATGGAATACAGTGGGGTCAGCGTGTAAGTGCACCCACGAACGAACACGACATGTTTATTTTCCCATTCACGGCACTAACCTATTGGTTTCCAACCTGTCGTGTTCGTTCGTGTGTGCACTTACACGCTGACCCCACTGTACCTTAATTTTCCGTGCTAATGCAACACCTGGGGCACTTTTGGCGTAAAACTCGGAGCATAATTTGCACATGAGCACAACTGCCGAACGACACTGGCGCATTGTCTATTGGAAGACACCCAAATTGTGTTGCGTTTTAGTCCGTCGCGGGATATCTTGAACATATTGTATACATAGTATATGTGCCCGTTCTAATTTCATAATGTCACTTGGCATCCAATTGTTCCAAAGTTCGCATCCGTATAAAGCTCTGGCAACACGACAGATTAGTATACGCGTTTGTATGTAATCGGGTGAATGTAATGTAATATCTGATAATGTCCTGTAAGCTGTACAGTATTTAATTACACTGACACTTACCTGCTGTCGTCCCGCGACGCCATCTTGACGACATGCATATACCCTGTCTGCATCACATCACGAAAACTCTCCACCATAACACAATACCGACAGTGCACATGCAGTCTCATGCAATTTCTTTTTCTTCGAAAGATACGATATTTTCTTTAACACTTTGAACCCGAAAGCCCGCAATAACGGTTTATGCAAACAGTGCAGATCCACATGAGCCGGCTCGTAACAAGCCGTCTGATCAGGATCTGCACTTTTGAAAGTAATTTTCATATTTTTCAAAGTTCAGAATAAATGCGGATTTCATTAACAACTAGATTGGTCAGTAGCGAGGCTTACAGAATACGCCCCGCGTGGGCCCAGGTACCCATAAATATGTAAAATATTCCAAGTGTGTGGGCTTGTGACCTTGACTCTGGGCTTAGCGGGGGTGGCACGAACGTAAATTTGTCACAGGGTGGTAGAGGTCCATTGGAGCAATGCGAGTGTGAAATGTGAAGCAGATCCGAGCAAGGAAGTAGAAGTTATAACCGATATCTCTGATGTTAAGTGTTGTAAAGAGACTAAGTATGTGACCTTGACCGTGAGATCAGCGGGGATATGTAACAGCATGATAGTAGAGCCTTAGAGGAATGCATGCATGAAATATTAAGAATCTGCAATGAAGGAAATAGAAGTTATAACATATTTCTCTGATGTTAAGTTTTGTAAACAGACTAAGTATTTGACCTTGACATTGGGATCAGCGGGGGTTGGACGGTCGTGGATTTGGCACAGCATGGTAGTAGAGCCTTACAGGAATGCATGTGTGAAATATTAAGCATTTTAGATGAAGGAAATAGAAGTTATAACAATATTTCTCTGATGTTAAGTTTTGTAAAGGGACTAAGTATTTGACCTTGAACTTGAGAACAGCAGGGGTTGGACGGTCGTGGATTTTGCACAGCATGGTAGTAGAGCCTTACATGAATGCATGCTTGAACTATTAAGCATTTTAGATGAAGGAAATATAAGTTATAACAATATTTCTCTGTTAAGTTTTGTAAAGAGACTAAGTATTTGACATTGACCTTGGGATCAGCGGGAGTTGGACGGTCGTGGATTTGGCACAGCATGGTAGTAGAGCCTTACATGAATGCATGAGTGAAATATTAAGCATCTTAGATGAAGAAAATAGAAGTTATAACATATTTATCTGATGTTAAGTGTTGTAAAGAGATTCAAGTATTTGACCTTGACCTTGGGATCAGCGCGGGTTGAACGGTCGTGGATCTGGCACAGCATGGTAGTAGAGCCTTACAGGAATGCATGTGTGAAATATTAAGCATTTTTGATGAAGGAAATAGAAGTTATAACAATATTTCTCTGATGTTAAGTTTTGTAAAGAGACTAAGTATTTTACTTTTACCTTGGGATCAGCGGGGATTGGAAGGTCGTGGATTTGGCACAGCATGGTAGTAGAGCCTTACAGGAATGTATGTGTGAAATATTAAGCATTTTAGATGAAGGAAATAGAAGTTATAACAATATTTCTCTGATGTTAAGTTTTGTAAGGAGACTAAGTATTTGACCTTGACCTTGTGATCAGCGGGGGTTGGACGGTCGTGGAATTGGCACAGCATGGTAGACTAGCCTTATAGTAATGCATGTGTGAAATATTAAGCATTTTAGATGTAGGAAATAGAAGTCATGACAATATTTCTCTGATATGTTAAGTTTAGTGACGAACGAACGAACGAACGAACGAACGAACGAACGAACGAACGAACGAACGAACGAACGAACGAACGAACGAACGAACGAACGAACGAACGAACGAACGAACGAACGAACGAACGAACGAACGAACGAACGAACGAACGAACGAACGAACGAACGAACGAAACGAACGAACGAACGAACGAACGAACGAACGAACGAACGAACGAACGAACGAACGAACGAACGAACGAACGAACGAACGAACGAACGAACGAACGAACGAACGAACGAACGAACGAACGAACGAACGAACGAACGAACGAACGAACTAACGAACGGACGAACGGACGAACGGACGGACGGACGGACGGACGGACGGGGACGGACGGACGGAAGACGGACGGACGGACAACCTGACTCCAGTATACCCACCCCCCCCCCCCCACAATTCGTTGCGGGGGGTATAAAAACATATTGCAGACTCTGTAAATATTTTCTTATGACAAATCGCACATCTTCCTAGGTACAAAAGAACATGGTTAGTCTCATATTCAATGTGTATGATCACGTGGTGCTAACAACAACAACAACAAGTACCGAATCAAAGTACGTATTCTTGTATCCTTATTACGTAATGGATTTTGATGAAATATGGCGCACCAAACGCATCTTGTTGGTCTCTGTATTTTCGCCCAAACTTCTGTCGTTTTTGCGAATAATCGATTTCCGTGTTTACCGACATGGAAATCGCTTCTTCGCAAACACGACATAAGTCTGTGCCGAACCCCCTGGACCACGAAATGCAGCTCGTGAAAACGCGTTTGCTGCGCCATATTTCATCAAAATCCGTTCATATTAAGGAAAATATCAAATAATACTTACTTTGGAGTGGGCGACGTTGTTTTAACATGGATTTAACATGGGGAAATTTCAGAAATAGTGGACCGATTTGTAAAATGTAACGTTTATTTTCTTAGTTTATATTTTAGAATCAATTTCCAAAACGTTTCGTTTTTCGACTCCTCCCTTCTTTATCCCCCCCCCCCCGCCCCCCCCTCCTTGTTAAATTCCCATAGAGAACGCATTTTTCGTAATAAACTCAATATTTGGCCAAATCTCACGAAATAAAAAGAAGGCTCATTATCAAATTTTTATAACATTTAATATTATCGAAAAAAAAATTATAATACTGTTTTTGCATTGTTAATATGGCCGTAACATTTGGGCAAGTTTCGTGAAACAGACAGAATCCAGCAGAAAGTCAGAAGAAAATGTCATGGATTTTTTTTTGTTTACATTCTGATGGTCTATAAACACAAGACGGAACTGGTTAACCATTTTACAATCCGTTCATTATCTCCCCTGGATAAACTCATCGTCTACGTACCGTATGTGTGGCTTTGTCTGGAGAAATGGGGCGTATGCGTTGTGCGACCAGTGTAGATTCAGATCAGCATGTGCATCCGAACAGTCATATCAGGGTCTGATCGTCATTCCATCAATGAAACACCCGTTATGCTTCAAGCAAGGAAGATATATCGTTTTCAGGCTAGAGGAGTGTGATATTTGATCAGGAGCTACACTGGACACAAATGCCATAAGCCCCATTTCTCCAGTCACAGCCACATACAACTGGACAAACTTTTGACGGACCGTCTTCAGTTGTGGCTGTGACTGGAGAAATGGGGCTTATGTGATTTGTGACCAGTGTAGATCATGTGTGTATGATAACGATCCATATTGTTTGCTTGAAGCATTACGGATTCTTCATTGATGTAACAGCGAACAGTGCAGATCCTGATCAGACTGTGCGGATGCACAGGCTGATCTGGATCTACACTGGTCGTAAAAGCAATTAGCCCCATTTCTCTACATGATAGCTACTTGGTAGAGGTTCATTAGACAATTAATTTTGCCGAATTAGTTTCAAATCTGACTGGTGGTTTCAGAGCAGTAGATTGATTGAACTTCTATAAAGCTTATGTATGAACTGCGCCACGCCCTGGTGCCCCATTATTGTGAGGGACAGTCTTTATCTTAGCTACACGTAATTTGGTAGACAGTCCCCAGCATTTCGATTTAAATTATTATGGATGGATCGAGATAGTTTAGCTATTTTGCTACAGGACCATCCAAGGATCATTCTATGAAATTGGCCTACTGGTATAGGAGGAGATGTCGTTTGAAGTAATTGTTTATTAAGAACGAGCATTCTTTTTATTTCGTGAAATTTGGTCAAATATTGATTTTTATTGCGATCATATTTCCCCATGTTAAATCCCCATAGACATCTTCACAGAAATACTGGACCGATTTTCAAAAATTAACATTTGTTTTCTTAGTTTCCAAGCTATCTAGGAAGGTTTCGGAGTCAATTTCCAAACTTGTTTGACTCCTCCCACAGCGCCTCCACCTCCTTTTCCCCCATGTTAAATTCCCATAGACAAATATTTTTTTCGAAATAAAAAGAACGCTAATTCTTAAATTTTGATAATATTTAATATTATCGAAAAACAATATTTGTTTTTGCATTGTTTATATGGCCGTAAAATTTGGGCAGGTTTCGTGAAACAGACAGTAAGAAATAATAGGCTTTGGTGATTACAGAATAAGTTGCATTGATTTCTTTTGTCTTAGGCCACATCTCCAATCACCTAAGACAAATAGCGTGTGCTCGGACGGACGGACGATGGACGGACCACGGGTAATTGAAGAACGGTTCGGTGTTTTATGGATTATTTCGGTATATCTGCTGGTTTGGGTCGATTGTTACCAACATACAAGTTACGTCTCCTCCTCGAATTGCACTAGAAATTAAACTACATTAAACTAGAAGTGCATCATATTGTTGTACCAGACATTGACCTGATACAAACATCCGGGTTACAACGAAGTGAAAACTGACGTTTCATTGGTCGGAGAACGTCACGTGACGTTACCGAATTACGTCAGTGTAATGACGCAACGTAAACAAATCGGCAAGCCTCGGAATTCCTACGCTTTTCCTAGCATTGCCTTGACTTGATATCAAATGACACTAGCCTGGTATTCTATATTTATCACCACGGAGGTAACATGGCACATGAGGCAATATCATGCAGTAATAGTATGATAAATTATACTGAACAGTTTGTGAGATATCGCTATTTGAATGTTTGGTCCGTATTTTTGAATCCATCAGATATAAGATTGAAAGATAATGCAATAACACATGTTATATTATGAATGTATTTAATACACATGTGCCATGGCAGTTGGCATGGGAATGCTACAAACATATAAAATAACGGATAAAAATCATTGTCATGTTGCATTAATTACTTAAAACACACCACATTACAGACTCCCGAAGGCAGCCACTTGGTAGCAAAATCAACAGAGCTTCCTGGTGCATTCTTTCTGAGAATGCGGGAAACATAATAGTCGTCTGCTGTTGTTATACACGTATATTTCTTCTCCATTCTCAGTAAACAACATGGTTTGACAGCACTTTAGAATCATTTCCAATGGAAATGATTCTAAAGTGTTGTCAAACCATGATTTTGATAAGAATGAAATGAAAATAAAAAATCAACAGCAGACGACAAAGTTAATACAGTATTGTAAACATCAAAGTGTATGATATGCTATGCGTATATGTACTAGCAAGTTTTAGAGGGGGACGTACGACGGACACGCCCACCCCTTGGATCATGGGTACTGTTTAAACTAATGTTAAAGCACATATGCCTTCGTTCTGCACAGTCCGATCGTTATTTACACTGTATGTGGCGGTGTCGTGCTAGGTCGTTTTACATTCTGGCATTCTCGACTTATACACGAGATTGCGAGAACGGGAGACGAGATCGCGAGAATGCTAGGAGAGAATGAGAGAATTCGAGAATGTGAGAACACAGGTGAGGATGCGAGATCAATCACCATAGAATGTACATGTATCTGTACATGCAATCGCCAAATTGAGATATTGCGAGGCGAGATAGCGAGAGCGTGAGACGAGATCAATCTCGCATCGCGTTCTCCGCATTCACGCCATTTCGCGTAGTGATCTCGGGGGGCAGTGACCAGTTAATTTAAAATCATCCATTTCACGCCCTCGGACAGTATGTATTTAATGCAATATTCCAAATAAGTGGGCAGCACGCAATATGCGTTCGACATTTGTGACCTAGACACACTAGAAGCTTTTAAATAAACACAAATATGCTGCTCTATTAGTGCTCCTTACCTATGCAGGAATGTGAAATATCTTGGTGCACAGCCTATTTAAAATCATCCAATTCTGAGGTAAAATAGTCACTTTAAAAACCATGCCGTGCCACGCTACTTGCGGAACTACAGATTGAATGTTGTATGTCTCAATCATCATCCAGAGGCAAATGTACTATCATGGTGCAAACCACGTTCCCATCCATGAGTTTTCTCTGAAATAAATTCTTGTTTGAAACTCCCAGAAAAATCTGTTGTTTTGATCAGTTTTGTCACAACATACCCTCAATTCGTATTTGCCCATTTCTGATCAATGGGAACAGGTCAGATGACCCTGGAATGAGCATTCATCAATTAATACGATGTAACATCTAAATAAAATATAAAATCAACTACAAAATAATAATTAAACAATTAAAATGAATTTTTATCAGCAGAAAGTGTAAATATTTCAATTTCATTTCACCGGTGCCATTATACGAAACTGGCGGCTAACTGGTCACTGCTACATCGCCTCGCGTTCTCGCCTCACGTTCTCGCAAACTCGCGATCTGGAGTAAAAGTCTAGAATGCGAGAATGTAAACTGGCTGCAACAGGACACCGTCATATGTACATAATTGCAACCCCAGATACGTGGTATCAATATGATGCAGCTTTAGAATTAGCTGCCTTATTGCATCGAATTTTGCCCAATATTGATTTCGTCATATTTTTCAAATGACGTCAACAATTGAATCACAATCAGAGCTCGTGCAGATTTCCTTCCATATGAGCTCTGTTTATTTTGCAAACATTAGATGCCACTTATGGAAAGTATTGCCTTTTATTATATACTTACCCATGAAATACATAGTTATACGATGTAAATAAAAGTTATATGTTCTCATTGATGAAACAAACATGTTCCGGTGAAAATACGACTACTTCCGCTATCTATATACGTAACGCGCACCTGCAGTGCCGGACTGCAAATACACATTCATTACCGTATACAGTCTAAAAAACTGCTAGTTTCCATGGAGTGGTATATAATAAATATAATATTCATATTTTTGCAACGAATATGACAAATATGTTCATCTCGTGGTATGAAATGTCCATATTTCACTCGTGCCTAAAGGCACTCGTGAAATATGGACATTCCACACCACCAAACTAAACTAAAAAAACTCGATGAACATATATATCATATTCGTTGCAAAAATATGAATATCCTCTATTTCTTTTCTATATAGATATGGGAGAACAACGGCGACGTGATATTATATGTGGCTGTGGCTGGAGAAATGGGGCTTATGGGTTTTGCGATCAGTGTAGATCCAGATCAGTCTGTGCGGATGCACAGTCTGATCAGGATCTGCACTGTTCGCCATTACATTAAGAAAACACATGACATTCTTCTAACAAGCAACACGGATCGTTATCAGACTACAGGAGTGTGTTATTTGGTTGAGTTACACTGGTAACACATCCAATAAGTTACATTCCTCTAGTCGCAGACACGATGTCAAAGGACAATATATTTACACTGTTGACATAGTTTATTTCGAAATAAAATCGCCAATGTGTGTTGGTCAATATTGAACTATGAGGGCTGTAACTTTAACTGTAACAACTGGACCACGCATCGGTAAATGTACACACGGAAACAAGGTGGCGTCGAATTATAGTCTCTGTTGTAAAGCTGTCTTGAAACAGCCCTCTAAACCAATCGTCGTGTAGTACCGGTACTCGGGTGACGTTCTATACAACCAACAATGGCGCACTATCAATACATGTTCTGCCAGTCTTATGCAAATGAACGACGTGTAGCACAAACAGTCGCACGTCACCAGTTATGATACTAAGTCACGTGTCATAACTACTGTGCATATAGTCGTGCTCTACCAGTCGCCCATCAGCAGTCGGTACTCGTGCGATAACAATCGTTTATTGCCTGTATTCGCACAGCTATGGCAAGCCAAATGCACAATAATTCCTTAAACCATGGTTTGGAGCTCAAACCCTAGTTTAGGCTCCTCAAACCCTAGTTTGGGCTTAAACTGCCATTTGAGATCCCAAATGGTAGTTTTCTTAAACCCTGGTTTGAGCAATTATTGTGCACTTGGCGGCAGAAACCACCGTTTGGACGCTCAAACTAGGGTTTCTGATAGCTTAAACCACGGTTTGAGCTCAAACCCCAGTTTAGACTGCCCAAACCCTAGTTTCGGCTCGCCAAATGCACAATAATTCCCTAAACCCCAGTGTGAGAGTCTAAACCAGGGTTTAGGCTCTCAAACCCCAGTTTGAGCAATTATTGTGCATTTGGCCAGAAACTGCCGTTTGAGGTCGTAATCGAATAAAACGCCCAAACCTTAGTTTGGGCCCAAACCACAGTTTAAGAAAAAAACTGCCAATCGTGATCCCAAACGGTTGTTTTCTTAAACCCTGGTTTGAGCAATTATTGTGCATTTGGCGGCAGAAACCACCGTTTGGACGCTCAAACTATGGTTTCTGATAGCTTAAACCACGGTTTGAGCTCAAACCTCAGTTTGGACTGCCCAAACCCTAGTTTAGTCTCGCCAAATGCACAATAATTCCCTAAACCCCAGTTTGAGAGCCTAAACCAGGGTTTATGCTCTCAAACCCCAGTTTGAGCAATTATTGTGCATTTGGCCAGAAACTGCCGTTTGAGGTCGTAATCAAATAAAAAGCCTAAACCCTAGTTTGGACCCAAACCACAGTTTAAGAAAAAAACTGCCAATCGTGATCCCAAACGGTAGTTTTCTATGGCAAGCCAAATGCACAATAATTCCTTAAACCATGGTTTGGAGCTCAAACCCTAGTTTAGGCTCCTCAAACCCTAGTTTGGGCTCGCCAAATGCACATTAATTCCCTAAACCCCAGTTTGAGAGTCTAAACCAGGGTTTAGGCTCTCAAACCCCAGTTTGAGCAATTATTGTGCATTTGGCCAGAAACTGCCGTTTGAGGTCGTAATCGAATAAAAAGCCTAAACCCTAGTTTGGACCCAAAACCACAGTTTAAGAAAAAAACTGCCAATCGTGATCCCAAACGGTAGTTTTCTTAAACCCTGGTTTGAGCAATTATTGTGCACTTGGCGGTAGAAACCACCGTTTGGACGCTCAAACTAGGGTTTCTGATAGCTTAAACCACGGTTTGAGCTCAAACCCCAGTTCAGACTGCCCAAACCCTAGTTTATGCTCGCCAAATGCACAATAATTCCTTGAACCCCAGTTTGAGAGTCTAAACCAGGGTTTAGGCTCTCAAACCCCAGTTTGAGCAATTATTGTGCATTTGGCCAGAAACTGCCGTTTGAGGTCGTAAATCGAATAAAAAGCCTAAACCCTAGTTTGGGACCCAAACCACAGTTTAAGAAAAAACTGCCAATCGTGATCCCAAACGGTAGTTTTCTTAAACCCTGGTTTGAGCAATTATTGTTCACTTGGCGGCAGAAACCACCGTTTGGACGCTCAAACAAGGGTTTCTGATAACATAAACCACGGTTTGAGCTCAAACCCCAGTTTAGACTGCCCAAACCCTAGTTTTAGGCTCGCCAAATGCACATAATTCCCTAAACCCAGTTTGAGAGTCCTAAACAACCATGGTTTAGGCTCTCAAACCCCAGTTTGAGCAATTATTGTGCATTTGGCCAGAAACTGCCGTTTGAGGTCGTAATCGAATAAAAAGCCTATACCCAGTTTGGACCCAAACCACAGTTTAAGAAAAAAACTGCCAATCGTGATCCCAAACGGTAGTTTTCTTAAACCCTGGTTTGAGCAATTAATTGTGCACCTTGGCGGCAGAAACCACCGTTTTGGACACTCAAACTAGGTTTCTGATAGCTATGGCAAGCCAAATGCACAATAATTCCTTAAACCATGGTGGGAGCTCAAACCCTAGTTTAGGCTCCTCAAACCCTAGTTTGGGCTTAAACACTGCCATTGAGATCCCAAATGGTAGTTTTTTCTTAAACCCTGGTTTTGAGCAATTATTGTGCACTTGGCGGCAGAAAACCACCGTTTGGACGCTCAAACTAGGTTTCTGATAGCTTAAACCACGGTTTGAGCTCAAACCCCAGTTTAAGACTGCCCAAACCCTGCCCAAACCCCCGTTTCGGCTCGCCAAATGCACAATAATTCCCCTAAACCCCAGTGTGAGAGTCTAAACCAGGGTTTAGGCTCTAAACAAACCCCAGTTGAGCAATTATTGTGCATTTGGCCAGAAACTGCCGTTTGAGGTCGTAATCGAATAAAACGCCCAAACTTAGTTTGCCCAAACCACAGTTTAAGAAAAAAACTAGCCAATCGTGATCCCAAACGGTTGTTTTCTTAAACCCTGGTTTGAGCAATTATTGTGCATTTGGCGGCAGAAACCACCGTTTGGACGCTCAAACTATGGTTTCTGATAGCTTAAACCACGGTTTGAGCTCAAACCTCAGTTTGGACTGCCCAAACCCTAGTTTAGTCTCGCCAAATGCACAATAATTCCCTAAACCCCAGTTTGAGAGCCTAAACCAGGGTTTATGCTCTCAAACCCCAGTTTGAGCAATTATTGTGCATTTGGCCAGAAACTGCCGTTTTGAGGTCCGTAATCAAATAAAAAGCCTAAACCCTAGTTTGGACCCAAACCACAGTTTAAGAAAAAAACTGCCAATCGTGATCCCAAACGGTAGTTTTCTTAAACCCTGGTTTGAGCAATTATTGTGCACTTGGCGGCAGAAACCACCGTTTGGACGCTCAAACAAGGGTTTTACTGATAACAAAAACCACGTTTGAGCTCAAACCCCAGTTTAGACTGCCCAAACCCTAGTTTAGGCTCGCCAAATGCACAATAATTCATTAAACCACCCCAGTTTTGAGATCCTAAACCATGGTTTAGGCTCCCAAACCCCAGTTTGAGCAATTATTGTGCACTTGGCCAGAAACTGCCGTTTGAGGTCGTAATCGGTAGTTAAATTTACTAAATCGGCCTAAACGGTGGTTTCTGTTACCCGTCACAAACACCCCAGTGACGATTGTTAAAGTGATCACAAAGCCTGGTTATCATTGGCTGATCGCTTAAAAAAATATGTTTTTGGGCATCCTCACACCCCGAGTTACGATTGGTTCATCGATCTCAAAGCCTATTTATACCATTGATGATAGATTTAGCCCACGGTTATCGAGGCATGGAAATGCACGCATCACTGAGTGGCGTAATGATCGATTATTTGGATAAAGGTGAAAATACGGCGTAATGGGGAAAGAAAATCGGCGTAATTATCTGAGACAGGTGAATGCACATCCATCCATCCATCTTTTATGTTCTTTATTGATTTAAAATACTGACCCAAAACCATTTGCGTATAGTACACGGATATGTAATGTGGTATGTGGCTCTTACTATTAATTTGACCAGAAACACATATTACTTATGTCTCTGATTGTGACATATAACATAATAATCCAAATAATTAATTGATTTAATTTCAAGTTATCAGTTCTACTTATTTTTGCTGACCGACAAAATTAAATAGGAATAGAGCTGAATTAACTTCAATTTCATGTTAGCATTACCAAAAATTACTTTCTTTTACTTAATTTAACTTGCAAAAATCTCCAATACCATACCGACCGATCATAAATAAATTTGAAGCCACCTGAATTTATAGCATAATTTAATTGAAGTAACGTGAAGTTACAATTCATAAAAATTACTTATTTTTTGCTGACCAACAAAAAAATTAATTTAACTTCCGAAATCTTATATCATACCGACGGAGAATAATTAAATTGGAATACAGCTGAATAATAATTGAATTAACTTGAAGTTCAAGTTAGCAATTCCTAAAAAATTATTTATTTTACCAGACCTGCCAAGAAATTTAACTTGCAATATCTCATATCATACCGACCGATGTTAATTAAAGTGTGATACACCTGAAATTAGAATAAATAATTGAATTAGCTTGAAGTTCAAGATAGCATTCCTCAAAATTATTTATTTTACCAGACCGCCAAGAAATTTAACTCGCGATATCACATATCATACCGACCGATGTTAATTAAATGTGTATACCACCTGAAAATTATAGAATAAATATTGAATTAGCTTGAAGTTCAAGTTAGCATTCCTGCAAAATTATTTAATTTTATTTTACCAGACCGCCAAGAAATTTAACATCGCGCGATATCACATACATACCGACCGATGTTTAATAAATGTGTATACACCTGAACTTATAGCATAATTAATTGAATGAGCTTGAAGTTCAAGTTAGCATTCCTAAAAATTACTATTTTTATTGCTGACCACAAAAAAAATTAACTTGCGATATGGCAGAAAATGGAGCTCGGAAAATCTCATTACATACCGACCGAGCATAAATAAATTTGAATACAGCTGAATTTATACCATAGGAATGAATTATCTGAATTTCAAGTTAGCAGTCCAAAAAATTACTTCTTTTTTACTGACCGCCAAAACCATTTAACTTGCGAAATCTAATATCATACAGACGGAGCATAACTAAATTTGAATACAGCTGAATGATTAAATTGAAATATTTTGAATTTCAAATTAGCATTTCTAAAAATTACTTATTTTTGCTGACCGCAAAAAGATTTAACTTGCGATATCTCATATCATGCCGACCAAGGATAATTAAATGTGTATACACCGAAATTATAGAATAATTCATTGAATTAGCTCGAAGTTCAAGTTAGCATTTCTCAAAATTACTTATTTTCCTGACCGCAAAAAAAATTAACTTGCGATATGGCAGATCATACCAACTGAGAATAACTAAATTTGAATACAGCTGAATAATTAATTGAAATAACTTGAATTTTCAATTAGCATTTCCAAAAAATTACTTATTTTTGCTGACCGCGAACAAATTTAACTAGTGATATCTCATATCATACCGACCATGTTAATTAAATGTGTATACACCTGAACTTATAGCATAATTAATTGAAATGAGCTTGAAGTACAAGTTACGCATTCCTAAAAATTACTTTATTTTTGCTGACCACAAAAAAAAATTAACTTGCGATATGGCAGAAAATGGAGCTCGGAAAATCTCATTACTACTGACCGAGCATAAATAAATTTGAATACAGCTGAATTTATACCATATGAATTGAATTATCTTGAATTTCAAGTTTAGCAGTCCAAAAAATTACTTCTTTTTACTGACCGCCAAAACATTTAACTTGCGAAATCAATATATCATACAGACGGAGCATAACTAAATTTGAATACAGCTGAATGATTAATTGAAATAATTTGAATTTCAAATTAGCATTTCTAAAAATTACTTATTTTTTGCTGACCAGCAAAAAGATTTAACTTGCGATATCTCATATCATGCCGACCAAGGATAATTAAATGTGTATAAACACCTGAAATTATAGAAATAATTCATTGAATTAGCTCGAAGTTTCAAGTTAGCATTTCTCAAAAATTACTTATTTTTCCTGACCGCAAAAAAAAATTAACTTGCGATAATGGCAGATCATACCAACAACTGAGAATAACTAAATTTGAATACAGCTGAATAATTAATTGAAATAACTTGAATTTCCAATTTGCATTCCAAAAAATTACTATTTTTGCTGACCGCGAACAAATTTAACTAGTGATATCTCATATCATACCGACCTATGTTAATTAAATGTGTATACACCTGAACTTATAGCATAATTAATTGAATGAGCTTGAAGTTCAAGTTAGCATTCCTAAAAATTACTTATTTTGCTGACCACGACCACAAAAAAAATTAACTTGCGATATGGCAGAAAATGGAGCTCGGAAAATCTCATTACATACCGACCGAGCATAAATAAATTTGAATACAGCTGAATTTATACCATATGAATTGAATTATCTTGAATTTCAAGTTAGCATTCCTAAACATTACTTATTTTTGCTGACCGCGAAAAAATTTATCTTGCGATATCTCATATCATACCGACCGAGGATAATTCAATGTGTATACACCTGAAATTATAGAATAAATAATTGAATTAGCTTGAAGTTCAAGTTAGCTAGCATTCCTAAAAAAATACTTATTTTCCAAACCGCCAACAAATTTTAACTTGCAATATCTCATATCATACCGACCGAGGATAATAAAATGTGAATACACCTGAAATTATAGCATAATTAATTGAATTAGCTTGAAGTTCAAGTTAGCATTCCTAAAAATTACTTATTTTTCCTCACCGCATACAAATTTAATTTGCGATATGGCAGATCATACCGACCGAGCATAACTAAATTTGAATACAGCTGAATAATTAATTGAAATAACTTGAAGTTCAAGTTAGCATTCCAAAAAATTAACATATTTTTGCTGACCGGGAAAAGATTTAGCTTGTGATACTCATATCAATACCGACCGAGGATAATTCAATGTGTATACACCTGAAATTATAGAATAAATAAATTGAATTAGCTTGAAGTTCAAGTTAGCATTCCTCAAAATTAATTTATTTACCACCACCCGCCAAGAAATTTAACTTGCGACATCATTTAACTTGCGGAATCTCATATCGTAACGACCGATCATAATTGGATTTAAATACAACTAAATTTATAGCTTGAATTTCAAGTTAGCATTCCTAACTATTACTCATATTTTGGTTGACCTCCAAAAAATAAAATTTAATTTAACTCAGTCTTGCGGAATCTCATATCATACGGGCCAAGCATAATTAAATTGGAATACAGCTGAAATTTAAATCATTGCATAATTAATTAGAAGCTTAGCAGTCCCAAAAATTACTTAATGTTGCAGACCGCCAAAAAAATTGGAACTCACAAAATCTCATACATACCGACCGAGCATAATTAAAATTTTGAATACAGCTGAATAATTAATTCCATTAACTTGAATTTCAAGTTAGCTTACCCAAAAATTGGTTATTTTGCTTACCGCCAACATTTTTAACTCACTTGCAAAATCTGATATATACCGACCGAGCATAATTAAATTTGAACACATTTAATTTTGACTAGCCGAATATCGAATGCCGGCCGACAAAATATTTGATCTTGATTGTGAAGTCTCAAATCTACAAACCGAGCATAAGTCTTGCAAAATATCACATTCATCATTTGTTCCCTAGAAATTAATTATTCATGCGAGCTGGCAAAATATTTTTATTTGTGAAGTCTCAAATCATACAAACCGACCATAATTTTTGCAAATCTATCGCATTCATAAAAAAAATTAATGATTTATGTCGGCCGACAAAATGTTAATTTGTGAACTCTCGCATCTTAAAAAACGAGCTTTTTTATTTTGTGAAAAATATCGCATTCATAAACTGAAAAATTAACTATGTATGCCGGCCAACAAATATTCATTCGTGAAGTCTCAAATCTTACAAACCGAGCATAATTATTGCAAAATAATAATGACTTCTTCTCAGTGGTTTGTTGCACAAGAGTAATTAAGCATTTGTTTAATTTATATTGGCAAACATGCTGAATTTACATGAAAAAAGGATTATTTTTTTTCTGACCACAAAAAAATATAACTGTGAAGTATCCTAGTATATATTATATAGTATATATTTTCCAGAAGATTGAATTACTTATTCAACTTGTCTAAAACTGTAATTAAGCAACAGTTTAAATTAATTAGGCAACAACTGAATTTCATTAGTCGAAGCAAGACACTTGTATGCATCAATTTAATTTCTGTTTGCTAAATATTCATAAAAAATAATTATTTACTATGCCAGCCGACACTATTTCATTTGTGAAGTCTCAAATCTTACAAACCAAGCATAATATTTGTAAAATATCGCATTCATAAAAATTAATTTATTTATGTCGGCGTACAAAATATTCTATTTGTAAGTCTCAGATCTTACAAACCAAGTATAATTTTTAATGATCTTCTGGTTTGTTGCAGAGAGTAATTAAGCATCTATTTAATATATAGGCAATTACCGCTGAATTACATAAAAAAAACATGTCCTGCTCACCGCCACCAAAAAAATGTAACATTGTGAAGTCTCATAGCATATCGACAGAGCATAATATTGATTATCTTATTCAGCTTGTTGGAAACTCTAATTACAAACCGAGCATAATTTTTGCAAAATATTGCCATAAAAAATTAATTATTATGTCAGTTAAAAATATTTTCATTTACTCTTATAAGTAGAATCCCCACTGTATCCAGACTGATTAGGGACTACACTGATGTACATATTGTCGGTAGTCTAATCAGCCTTGGTAAATAAGCAAGCTGATCGGGAACTACTAGTACATGTGCTGCAGTGCATGGTGTCGGTTGTCTGGTCAACCTAGTTAGATATGGAGGCTGATCAAGGACTACTAGTACATGTGCTACAGTGCATGGTGTCGGTTGTCTGGTCAACCTAGTTAGATATGGAGGCTGATCAAGGACTACTAGTACATGTGCTACAGTGCATGGTGTCGGTTGTCTGGTCAACCTAGTTATATATGGAGGCTGATCAGGTACTACTAGTACATGTGCTACAGTGCATGGTGTCGGTTGTCTGGTCAACCTAGTTATATATGGAGGCTGATCAAGGACTACTAGTACATGTGCTACAGTGCATGGTGTCGGTTGTCTGGTCAACCTAGTTAGAATATGGAGCTGATTCAGGGACTACAGTACAATGTGCTGCAGTGCATGGTGTCGGTGTCTGGTCAACCTAGTTATATATGGAGGCTGATCAGGTACTACTAGTACATGTGCTACAGTGCTGGTGTCGGTTGTCTGGTCAACCTAGTTATATAGGAGGCTGATCAGGGACTACTAGTAACATGTGCTGCAGTGCATGGTGTCGGTTGTCTGGTCAACCTAGTTAGATATGGAGGCTGATCGGGACTACTAGTACATGTGCTACAGTGCATGGTGTCGGTTGTCTGGTCAACCTAGTTAGATATGGAGGCTGATCAGGGACTACTAGTACATGTGCTGCAGTGCATGTGTCGGTTGTCTGGTCAACCTAGTTATATATGGAGGCTGATCAGGGACTACTAGTACATGTGCTGCAGTGCATGGTGTCGGTTGTCTGGTCAACCTAGTTAGATATGGAGGCTGATCAGGGACTACGTTGGTATACAGAGTGTCGGTAGTCTGATCAACATAGCTAGGTATGCCCCGTGATCAGGGACTACACTGATGTACATCCGTGTCGATAGCCCTGATCAACCTAACAAGATGTGCCGCCTGATCAGGGACTACACTGATATATATAGTGTCGGTAGCCTGATCAGGCACTACGCTCGTGTACTATATGAATGTAAGAAAAAAAAACCTTTGACATAACGCCCTTCGTGTGAAAAAGACAACATGGACAAAATCCCCTTCATGATTTTGATAGGGTGGACATAACCCTCTTCATATATTTATACAAGGTGGAACATAACCCCCTTCATGATTTTTACAGGTGGACAAAACCCCCTTCATTAATTCCCGGGATGAATTTAACATTTGTGTGCTGTTTATTATTATTGATGATATTCTTTACTAAAATTAAAAAAAAATCATAATATACAACAAACAAATATTCATATATTGGCTAATATATAGTGTCGGTAGCCTGATCAACCTAGCTAGATATGGCGCCTGATCAGGGACTACACCGGTGTACAGATTACTAATAGTCTGATCAACCCAACTGGATATGCCGGCTGCTCTGGGACCGGTGTACAGATTAATGATAGTCTGATCAACCCAACTGGATATGCCGGCTGCTCTGGGACTACACTGGTGTACAGATTACCGATAGTCTGATCAACCTAGCTAGTTATGCCGGCTGCTCAGGGACTACACTGGTGTACAGACTACTGATAGTCTGATCAACCTAGCCAGATATGCCGGCTGCTCTGGGACTACATGTACACTGGTGTACAGATTACTGATAGTCTGACCAACCCAACTAGATATGCCGGTAGATCATGGACTATACTGGTGTATAGATTATCGATAGTATGAACAACTCAGCTAGACTGCTGCCGCCTGATGCTACACCGTGACATATTAGATTATCTAGTCAACCTATAGATATGCGTGCTCAGGGACTACACCGGTGTACATATACCGATATTCTAGATCACCTAGCTAGATATGCACTGCTGCTCAGGGACTAGTGTAACATATTACCGATATCTATCAACCTAGCTAGATATGCCTGCTACTCAGGGACTACACCGGTGTACTATTACCATATTCTATCAACCTAGCTAATTATGCCTGGCCAGGGAATATACCGTACAGATTACCGATCGGTCAACGTACTAGATATGCCGCCTGCAGGGACTCACCGGGTGACTACCGAGTCTGGTCAACCAAGCTAGATAGCCGGCTGCTCAGGGACTACATGGTGTACAGATTACTGATAGTATAATCAACCTAGCTAGATATGCTGGCTGCTCAGGGACTACACTGTGTACAGATTACCGACAAACTGAACAACTAAGCTAGATATGCCGCCTGATCAGGGAGTACACCGGTGTACAGATAACCTATCTAGATATGCCGGCTGCTCAGGGAATACACTGGTGTACAGATTACTGATAGTATAATCAACCTAGCTAGATATGCTGGCTGCTCAGGGACTACACTGTGTACAGATTACCGACAAACTGAACAACTAAGCTAGATATGCCGCCTGATTAGGGAGTACACCGTGTACAGATAACCCTATCTAGATATGCCGGCTGCTCAGAATACACCGGTGTAACAGATTACTGATAGTTTGATCAACCCAAACTGGATATGCGGTGCTCAGGGACTACACTGGTGTACATATTACTGGTAGTCTGATCAAACCAGCTGGATATGCCGGCTGCTCAGGGACTAGACCGGTGTACAGATTACTGATAGTCCGATCAACCTAGCTAGATCAACCTAGCCACTGGCTGCGCAGGGACTACACTGTTGTACATATTAGCGATAGTGTGGTCATCACAAGTTGATGAGCATGCTGATCAGGCACTACACTGGTTTACAATTTGGTGATATTCTCAGCAGCCTGTGTGTATATGCCAGTTGATCAGGGACTATACTGATCTACCGATTGTCGATATTCTGATCAGCGTGGATTGATAATTACTGCGTTTATGACATTTTAATCCATTGTTTGCACCAAGGTGTGATACCCGGATGTTTATTGTTAATTGGTGATTATACAACTAGTACCTTACGATATAGCCCACCAGTATAGCCCAATATCACACTGCGCTTCCCGGCTGTCTGATCAGTCCATACGCTGGTGATCGTTGAGTCAATACAGCATTTGCTCTGTTTATTAGTAACAATCTGCTGAATGTATAATCATTATTATGACTGCAAACATATATGTTCTAAGGTCACACTTCTTAACTGACGTCAAAGTTTCGCACCTATAGTATGCAGCTGCCGTTCATAAATTGGGAAAATATGCTGATTATGAAGAGAGCAAGAAAACATGTTCATATTCGTCTTATGATAAGACAACATTATTTTTGCAGTTATTAAAATATCCTTTGTTAATTTTTGTCACCATTTCAGAATTCAATTGTTGTTGTAGACGCGCGAAAACGCGTCAGCTAATGAAAACCTGACTTTCCAAATTATCCGACCAATGATAACTACGCTTACAGTGGGAAGGAATTTCTGTCAGCCAATCAAAACTAGACATTGAGAAATGTTTCGTCCAATGAAAACCATACATTGAGCCAGAAACCCTTGTTATCAGAAACCCTTGTTTGAGCGTCCAAACGGTGGTTTCTGCCGCCAAGTGAACAATAATTGCTCAAACCAGGGTTTAAGAAAACTACCGTTTGGGATCACGATTGGCAGTTTTTTTCTTAAACTGTGGTTTGGGTCCAAACTAGGGTTTAGGCTTTTTATTCGATTACGACCTCAAACGGCAGTTTCTGGCCAAATGCACAATAATTGCTCAAACTGGGGTTTGAGAGCCTAAACCCTGGTTTAGACTCTCAAACTGGGGTTCAAGGAATTATTGTGCATTTGGCGAGCATAAACTAGGGTTTGGGCAGTCTGAACTGGGGTTTGAGCTCAAACCGTGGTTTAAGCTATCAGAAACCCTAGTTTGAGCGTCCAAACGGTGGTTTCTACCGCCAAGTGCACAATAATTGCTCAAACCAGGGTTTAAGAAAACTACCGTACCGTTTGGGATCACGATTGGCAGTTTTTTTCTTAAACTGTGGTTTTGGGTCCAAACTAGGGTTTAGGCTTTTTATTCGATTACGACCTCAAACGGCAGTTTCTGGCCAAATGCACAATAATTGCTCAAACTGGGGTTTGAGAGCCTAAACCCTGGTTTAGACTCTCAAACTGGGGTTTAGGGAATTAATGTGCATTTGGCGAGCCCAAACTAGGGTTTGAGGAGCCTAAACTAGGGTTTGAGCTCCAAACCATGGTTTAAGGAATTATTGTGCATTTGGCTTGCCATAGATAGCTTAAACCACGGTTTGAGCTTAAACCAGGGTTTAGGCTCAATGTATGGTTTTCATTGGACGAAACATTTCTCAATGTCTAGTTTTGATTGGCTGACAGAAATTCCTTCCCACTGTAAGCGTAGTTATCATTGGACGGATAATTTGGAAAGTCAGGTTTTCATTAGCTGACGCGTTTTCGCGCGTCTACAACAACAATTGAATTCTGAAATGGTGACAAAAATTAACAAAGGATATTTTAATAACTGCAAAAATAATGTTGTCTTATCATAAGACGAATATGAACATGTTTTCTTGCTCTCTTCATAATCAGCATATTTTCCCAATTTATGAACGGCAGCTGCATACTATAGGTGCGAAACTTTGACGTCAGTTAAGAAGTGTGACCTTAGAACATATGTTTTGCAGTCATAATAATGATTATACATTCAGCAGATTGTTACTAATAAACGAGCAAATGCTGTATTGACTCAACGATCACCAGCGTATGGACTGATCAGACAGCCGGGAAGCGCAGTGTGATATTGGGCTATACTGGTGGGCTATATCGTAAGGTACTAGTTGTATAATCACCAATTAACAATAAACATCCGGGTATCACACCTTGGTGCAAACAATGGATTAAAATGTCATAAACGCAGTAATTATCAATCCACGCTGATCAGAATATCGACAATCGGTAGATCAGTATAGTCCCTGATCAACTGGCATATACACACAGGCTGCTGAGAATATCACCAAATTGTAAACCAGTGTAGTGCCTGATCAGCATGCTCATCAACTTGTGATGACCACACTATCGCTAATATGTACAACAGTGTAGTCCCTGCGCAGCCAGTGGCTAGGTTGATCTAGCTAGGTTGATCGGACTATCAGTAATCTGTACACCGGTCTAGTCCCTGAGCAGCCGGCATATCCAGCTGGTTTGATCAGACTACCAGTAATATGTACACCAGTGTAGTCCCTGAGCAGCCGGCATATCCAGTTGGGTTGATCAAACTATCAGTAATCTGTACACCGGTGTATTCCCTGAGCAGCCGGCATATCTAGATAGGTTATCTGTACACCGGTGTACTCCCTGATCAGGCGGCATATCTAGCTTAGTTGTTCAGTTTGTCGGTAATCTGTACACAGTGTAGTCCCTGAGCAGCCAGCATATCTAGCTAGGTTGATTATACTATCAGTAATCTGTACACCAGTGTATTCCCTGAGCAGCCGGCATATCTAGATAGGTTATCTGTACACCGGTGTACTCCCTGATCAGGCGGCATATCTAGCTTAGTTGTTCAGTTTGTCGGTAATCTGTACACCAGTGTAGTCCCTGAGCAGCCAGCATATCTAGCTAGGTTGATTATACTATCAGTAATCTGTACACCAGTGTAGTCCCTGAGCAGCCGGCATATCTAGCTTGGTTGACCAGACTATCGGTAATCTGTACACCGGTGTAGTCCCTGAGCAGGCGGCATATCTAGCTACGTTGACCAGATTATCGGTAATCTGTACACCGGTATATTCCCTGAGCAGCAGGCATATCTAGCTAGGTTGACTAGAATATCGGTAATATGTACACCGGTGTAGTCCCTGAGTAGCAGGCATATCTAGCTAGGTTGACTAGAATATCGGTAATATGTACACCGGTGTAGTCCCTGAGCAGCAGGCATATCTAGCTAGGTTGACTAGAATATCGGTAATATGTACACCGGTGTAGTCCCTGATCAGGCGGCAGCATGTCTAGCTGAGTTGTTCATACTATCGATAATCTATACACCAGTATAGTCCATGATCTACCGCCTATCATTGGGTGGTCAGTATCTAGTTGGTTGGTCCCAGAAGTCAGGACTATCAGTAAGTCTGTACACCAGTGTACATGTAGTCCCAGAGCAGCCGGCATAACTGGCTAGGTTGATCAGACTAATCAGTAGTCTGTACACCAGTGTAGTCCCTGAGCAGCCGGCATATCTAGCTAGGTTGATCAGACTATCGGTAATCTGTACACCAGTGATCCCAGAGCAGCCGGCATATCCAGTTGGGTTGATCACACTTAACGACACCGGTCCCCAGAGCACCGGCATCCAGTGGGTTGAATCAGACTATGTATCTACACCGGTGTAGTCCCTGATCAGGCGCCATATCTAGCTAGGTTGATCAGGCTACCGACACTATATATTAGCCAATATATGAATATTTGTTTGTTGTATATTATGATTTTTTTTTAATTTTAGTAAAGAATATCATCAATAATAATAAACAGCACACAAATGTTAAATTCATCCCGGGAATTAATGAAGGGGGTTTTGTCCACCCTGTAAAAATCATGAAGGGGGTTATGTCCACCTTGTATAAATCATGAAGAGGGTTATGTCCACCCTATCAAAATCATGAAGGGGATTTTGTCCATGTTGTCTTTTTCACACGAAGGGCGTTATGTCAAAGGTTTTTTTTTTCTTACATTCATATAGTACACGAGCGTAGTGCCTGATCAGGCTACCGACACTATATATATCAGTGTAGTCCCTGATCAGGCGGCACATCTAGTTAGGTTGATCAGGCTATCGACACTATGTACATCAGTGTAGTCCCTGATCACGGGGCATACCTAGCTATGTTGATCAGACTACCGACACTCTGTATACCAACGTAGTCCCTGATCAGCCTCCATATCTAACTAGGTTGACCAGACAACCGACACCATGCACTGCAGCACATGTACTATGTAGTGACAGCCTCCATATATAACTAGGTTGACCAGACAACCGACACCATGCACTGCAGCACATGTACTAGTTCCCTGATCACCCCATACAACTAGGTACCACAACCGACACCTGCTGTAGCACAGTACTAGTAGCCCCGATCCACCTCCATCTAACTAGGTTACCAGACGACACCATTGCACCTAGCCACAATACCAGTAGTCAGTCACCTCCATATTAAGTTGACCACAACCGACACCATCACTGCAGCACATGTACTACTGAGCTCTGATCTGATCAGCCTCCATATCAACTACCGGTTGACCAGACAACCGACACCATGCACTGTAGCACATGTACTAGTAGTACCTGATCAGCCTCCATATATAACTAGGTTGACCAGACAACCGACACCATGCTGATCAGCCTCCATATCAACTAGGTTGACCAGACAACCGACACCATCACTGTAGCACATGTACTAGTAGTCCCTGATCAGCCTCCATATCTAACTAGGTTGACCAACCACGAACACATCACCCCTGTACACTACCAGTACTGACAATGACTATAGTCCTACAGCCTCCATAATAACAGGTTGACCAGACAACCGACACCATGCACTGCAGCACATGTACTATATCCCTGACAGCTGCAGACAACCGACACCAGCACTGTAGCACATACTAGTAGCCCTGATCAGACTACCGACAATGTACATCCAGTGTTACCAGACAACCGCACCCACTGTACACATACTAAGTCCTACAGCCTCCCATATCTAACTAGGTTGACCACCAACCGACACCATACGAGCATACTATATCCCTGATCACCTCCATACTAACAGGTTGACCAGACAACCGACACCATGCACTGCAGCACATGACTAGTAGTCCCTGATCAGCTTGCTTATTTACCAAGGCTGATTAACTACCGACAATATGTACATCAGTTGTAGTCCCTAATCAGTCTGGATACAGTGGGGATTCTACTTATAAGAGTAAATGAAATATTTTTAACTGACATAAATAATTAATTTTTATGGCAATATTTTGCAAAAATTATGCTCGGTTTGTAATTAGAGTTTCCAACAAGCTGAATAAGATAATCCAATTATTATGCTCTGTCGATATGCTATGAGACTTCACAAGTTACATTTTTTGGCGGTGAGCAGACATGTTTTTTTTATGTAAATTCAGCGGTAATTGCCAATATATATTAAATAGATGCTTAATTACTCTCTGCAACAAACCAGAAGATCATTAAAATTATACTTGGTTTGTAAGATCTGAGACTTACAAATAGAATATTTTGTACGCCGACATAAATAATTAATTTTTATGAATGCGATATTTTACAAATATTATGCTTGGTTTGTAAGATTTGAGACTTCACAAATGAAATAGTTGTCGGCTGGCATAGTAAATAATTCATTTTTTATGAATATTTAGCAAACAGAAATTAAATTGATGCATAACAAGTGTCTGCTTCGACTAATGAAATTCAGTTGTTGCCTAATTAATTTAAACTGTTGCTTAATTACAGTTTTAGACAAGTTGAATAAGATAATTCAATCTTCTGGAAATATAATACTATATAATATATACTAGGATACTTCACAAGTTATATTTTTTTGTGGTCAGAAAAAAAATAATCCTTTTTCATGTAAATTCAGCAGTTTGCCAATATAAATTAAACAAATGCTTAATTACTCTTGTGCAACAAACCACTGAGAAGAAGATCATTAATTATTTTGCAATAATTATGCTCGGTTTGTAAGATTTGAGACTTCACGAATGAAATATTTAGTTGGCCGGCATACATAGTTAATTTTTCAGTTATGAATGCGATAATTTTTCACAAATAAAAAGCTCGTTTTTTAAGATGCGAGAGTTCACAAATTAACATTTTGTCGGCCGACATAAATCATTAATTTTTATGAATGCGATATTTTGCAAAAATTATGGTCGGTTTGTAAGATTTGAGACTTCACAAATAAAATATTTTGCCAGCTCGCATGAATAATTAATTTCTAGGAACATGATGAATGTGATATTTTGCAAGACTTATGCTCGGTTTGTAAGATTTGAGACTTCACAATCAAGATCAAATATTTTGTCGGCCGGCATTCGATATTCGGCTAGTCAAAATTAAATGTGTTCAAATTTAATTATGCTCGGTCGGTATAATATCAGATTTTGCAAGTGAGTTAAAAATGTTGGCGGTAAGCAAAAATAACCAATTTTTGGGAAAGCTAACTTGAAATTCAAGTTAATGGAATTAATTATTCAGCTGTATTCAAATTTAATTATGCTCGGTCGGTATGTAATGAGATTTTGTGAGTTCCATTTTTTGGCGGTCTGCAACATTAAGTAATTTTTGGGACTGCTAACTTCAATTAATTATGCAATGAATTTAAATTCAGCTGTATTCCAATTTAATTATGCTTGGCCCGTATGATATGAGATTCCGCAAGACTGAGTTAAATTTTATTTTTTGGAGGTCAACCAAAATATGAGTAATAGTTAGGAATGCTAACTTGAAATTCAAGCTATAAATTTAGTTGTATTAAAATCCAATTATGATCGGTCGTTACGATATGAGATTCCGCAAGTTAAATGATGTCGCAAGTTAAATTTCTTGGCGGTCTGGTAAAATAAATAATTTTGAGGAATGCTAACTTGAACTTCAAGCTAATTCAATTATTTATTCTATAATTTCAGGTGTATACACATTGAATTATCCTCGGTCGGTATGATATGAGATATCACAAGCTAAATCTTTTCCCGGTCAGCAAAAATAAGTAATTTTTTGGAATGCTAACTTGAACTTCAAGTTATTTCTATTAATTATTCAGCTGTATTCAAATTTAGTTATGCTCGGTCGGTATGATCTGCCATATCGCAAATTAAATTTGTATGCGGTGAGGAAAAATAAGTAATTTTTAGGAATGCTAACTTGAACTTCAAGCTAATTCAATTAATTATGCTATAATTTCAGGTGTATTCACATTTTATTATCCTCGGTCGGTATGATATGAGATATTGCAAGTTAAATTTGTTGGCGGTTTGGAAAAATAAGTATTTTTTAGGAATGCTAGCTAACTTGAACTTCAAGCTAATTCAATTATTTATTCTATAATTTCAGGTGTATACACATTGAATTATCCTCGGTCGGTATGATATGAGATATCGCAAGATAAATTTTTTCGCGGTCAGCAAAAATAAGTAATGTTTAGGAATGCTAACTTGAAATTCAAGATAATTCAATTCATATGGTATAAATTCAGCTGTATTCAAATTTATTTATGCTCGGTCGGTATGTAATGAGATTTTCCGAGCTCCATTTTCTGCCATATCGCAAGTTAATTTTTTTTGTGGTCAGCAAAAATAAGTAATTTTTAGGAATGCTAACTTGAACTTCAAGCTCATTCAATTAATTATGCTATAAGTTCAGGTGTATACACATTTAATTAACATAGGTCGGTATGATATGAGATATCACTAGTTAAATTTGTTCGCGGTCAGCAAAAATAAGTAATTTTTTGGAATGCAAATTGGAAATTCAAGTTATTTCAATTAATTATTCAGCTGTATTCAAATTTAGTTATTCTCAGTTGGTATGATCTGCCATATCGCAAGTTAATTTTTTTTGCGGTCAGGAAAAATAAGTAATTTTGAGAAATGCTAACTTGAACTTCGAGCTAATTCAATGAATTATTCTATAATTTCAGGTGTATACACATTTAATTATCCTTGGTCGGCATGATATGAGATATCGCAAGTTAAATCTTTTTGCGGTCAGCAAAAATAAGTAATTTTTAGAAATGCTAATTTGAAATTCAAATTATTTCAATTAATCATTCAGCTGTATTCAAATTTAGTTATGCTCCGTCTGTATGATATTAGATTTCGCAAGTTAAATGTTTTGGCGGTCAGTAAAAAGAAGTAATTTTTTGGACTGCTAACTTGAAATTCAAGATAATTCAATTCATATGGTATAAATTCAGCTGTATTCAAATTTATTTATGCTCGGTCAGTATGTAATGAGATTTTCCGAGCTCCATTTTCTGCCATATCGCAAGTTAATTTTTTTTGTGGTCAGCAAAAATAAGTAATTTTTAGGAATGCTAACTTGTACTTCAAGCTCATTCAATTAATTATGCTATAAGTTCAGGTGTATACACATTTAATTAACATAGGTCGGTATGATATGAGATATCACTAGTTAAATTTGTTCGCGGTCAGCAAAAATAAGTAATTTTTTGGAATGCTAATTGAAAATTCAAGTTATTTCAATTAATTATTCAGCTGTATTCAAATTTAGTTATTCTCAGTTGGTATGATCTGCCATATCGCAAGTTAATTTTTTTTGCGGTCAGGAAAAATAAGTAATTTTGAGAAATGCTAACTTGAACTTCGAGCTAATTCAATGAATTATTCTATAATTTCAGGTGTATACACATTTAATTATCCTTGGTCGGCATGATATGAGATATCGCAAGTTAAATCTTTTTGCGGTCAGCAAAAATAAGTAATTTTTAGAAATGCTAATTTGAAATTCAAATTATTTCAATTAATCATTCAGCTGTATTCAAATTTAGTTATGCTCCGTCTGTATGATATTAGATTTCGCAAGTTAAATGTTTTGGCGGTCAGTAAAAAGAAGTAATTTTTTGGACTGCTAACTTGAAATTCAAGATAATTCAATTCATATGGTATAAATTCAGCTGTATTCAAATTTATTTATGCTCGGTCGGTATGTAATGAGATTTTCCGAGCTCCATTTTCTGCCATATCGCAAGTTAATTTTTTTTGTGGTCAGCAAAAATAAGTAATTTTTAGGAATGCTAACTTGAACTTCAAGCTCATTCAATTAATTATGCTATAAGTTCAGGTGTATACACATTTAATTAACATCGGTCGGTATGATATGTGATATCGCGAGTTAAATTTCTTGGCGGTCTGGTAAAATAAATAATTTTGAGGAATGCTAACTTGAACTTCAAGCTAATTCAATTATTTATTCTATAATTTCAGGTGTATACACATTTAATTAACATCGGTCGGTATGATATGTGATATCGCGAGTTAAATTTCTTGGCGGTCTGGTAAAATAAATAATTTTGAGGAATGCTAACTTGAACTTCAAGCTAATTCAATTATTTATTCTATAATTTCAGGTGTATACACATTTAATTAACATCGGTCGGTGGTGATATGATAGATATTGCAGTTAAATTTCTTGGCGGTCTGGTAAAATAAATAATATTTTTAGGAATGCTAACTTGAACTTCAAGTTAATTCAATTATTATTCAGCTGTATTCCAATTTAATTATTCTCCGTCGGTATGATATAAGATTTCGGAAGTTAATTTTTTTGTTGGTCAGCAAAAATAAGTAATTTTTATGAATTGTAACTTCACGTTACTTCAATTAATTATGCTATAAATTCAGGTGGCTTCAAATTTATTTATGATCGGTCGGTATGGTAGGAGATTTTGCAAGTTAAATTAAGTAAAAGAAAGTAATTTTTGGTAATGCTAACATGAAATTGAAGTTAATTCAGCTCTATTCCTATTTAATTTTGTCGGTCAGCAAAAATAAGTAGAACTGATAACTTGAAATTCAAATCAATTAATTATTTGGATTATTATGTTATATGTCACATCAGAGACATAAGTAATATGTGTTTCTGGTCAAATTAATAGTAAGAGCCACATACCACATTACACATATCCCGTGTACTATACGCAAATGGTTTTGGGTCAGTATTTTAAATCAATAAAGAACATAAAAGATGGATGGATGGATGTGCATTCACCTGTCTCAGATAATTACGCCGATTTTCTTTCCCCCATTACGCCGTATTTTCACCTTTATCCAAATAATCGATCATTACGCCACTCAGTGATGCCGTGCATTTCCATGCCTCCGATAACCGTGGGCTAAATCTATCATCCAATGGTAACTAGGCTTTGAGATCGATGAACCAATCGTAACTCGGGGTGTGACGGATGCCCAAAACATATTTTAAGCGATCAGCCAATGATAACCAGGCTTTGTGATCACTTTAACCAATCGTCACTCGGGGTGTGACGGGTAACAGAAACCACCGTTTAGGCCGATTTAGTAAATTAACTACCGATTACGACCTCAAACGGCAGTTTCTGGCCAAGTGCACAATAATTGCTCAAACTGGGGTTTGGGAGCCTAAACCATGGTTTAGGATCTCAAACTGGGGTTTAATGAATTATTGTGCATTTGGCGAGCCTAAACTAGGGTTTGGGCAGTCTAAACTGGGGTTTGAGCTCAAACCGTGGTTTATGTTATCAGAAACCCTTGTTTGAGCGTCCAAACGGTGGTTTCTGCCGCCAAGTGCACAATAATTGCTCAAACCAGGGTTTAAGAAAACTACCGTTTGGGATCACGATTGGCAGTTTTTTTCTTAAACTGTGGTTTGGGTCCAAACTAGGGTTTAGGCTTTTTATTTGATTACGACCTCAAACGGCAGTTTCTGGCCAAATGCACAATAATTGCTCAAACTGGGGTTTGAGAGCATAAACCCTGGTTTAGGCTCTCAAAACATGGGGTTTAAGGGTAGGGAATATTTGTGCATTTGGCGAGACTAAACTAGGGTTTGGGCAGTCCAACTGAGGTTTGAGCTCAAACCGTGGTTTAATTTAAGCTATCAGAAACCATAGTTTGAGCGTCCAAACGGTGGTTTTTTCTGCCGCCAAATGCACAATAATTGCTCAAACCAGGGTTTAAGAAAAATAACAACCGTTTTTGGGATCACGATTGGCAGTTTTTTTCTTAAACTGTGGTTTGGGCCCAAACACTAAGGTTTGGGCGTTTTAATTCGATTACGACCTCAAACGGCAGTTTCTGGCCAAATGCCACAATAATTGCTCAAACTGGGGTTTGAGAGCCTAAACCCTGGTTTAGACTCTCACACTGGGGTTTAGGGAATTATTGTGCATTTGGCGAGCCGAAACTAGGGTTTGGGCAGTCTAAACTGGGGTTTGAGCTCAAACCGTGGTTTAAGCTATCAGAAACCCTAGTTTTTTGAGCGTCCAAACGTGGCTTTTTTCTGCCGCCAAGTGCACAATAATTGCTCAAACCAGGGTTTAAGAAAACTACCATTTGGGATCTCAAATGGCAGTTTAAGCCCAAACTAGGGTTTGAGGAGCCTAAACTAGGGTTTGAGCTCCAAACCATGGTTTAAGGAATTATTGTGCATTTGGCTTGCCATAGCTATCAGAAACCCTAGTTTGAGTGTCCAAACGGTGGTTTCTGCCGCCAAGTGCACAATAATTGCTCAAACCAGGGTTTAAGAAAACTACCGTTTGGGATCACGATTGGCAGTTTTTTTCTTAAACTGTGGTTTGGGTCCAAACTAGGGTATAGGCTTTTTATTCGATTACGACCTCAAACGGCAGTTTCTGGCCAAATGCACAATAATTGCTCAAACTGGGGTTTGAGAGCCTAAACCATGGTTTAGACTCTCAAACTGGGTTTAGGGAATTATTGTGCATTTGGCGAGCCTAAACTAGGGTTTGGGCAGTCTAAACTGGGGTTTGAGCTCAAACCGTGGTTTATGTTATCAGAAACCCTTGTTTGAGCGTCCAAACGGTGGTTTCTGCCGCCAAGTGAACAAAAGTATATGCTGTAGTCACCTTTGAACGTTTAACTCTTTGCATGCTAGCGGTGAAAATATCCGCCAAACGAATTAGGAGTATATGTTTTATTTCTATTTGTAAAGATGTCTTTGAATTTCATTAGAAATGAGTTCTAATGAAATTCCAAGACATATGATACTTACTAGACATACACATAATTTGTTGGATGCTATTTTCACCGCTAGCATGCAAAGAGTTAACTGTTCCAGCAAGTTCAAAGCATATATAGAACATGTATTATTGGGAATAAGTAAGAAAGTGTGGAAACTAGAGTTACTGGTTTTGTTTCTTAACTATTTTATTGGTACATTTTTATCTACCGTGAAATGTGTTTAATTTTAGCACCAGATTTGTATCAGTTTCTTGAACCTATTAACAGCCCTTTCTACTTTGGATACACAATTCATGGAGAAACTGATATTAATTGTACCATGTATAATTTCTATGATAGTATTTGTTGT
>CM055273.1:51834398-51953767 GCA_029237695.1 Conchocele bisecta
TAATGATATATCGTGGGAACGAATTGTTAATTCGAGGGAGCGAATTGTTAATTCGAGGGTACGAATTGTTATTTCGTGGGAGCGAATTAATAAAAAAAAATCCACGACCCCTGAGTAGTATATAGGGAGTCAAAATGATACCACCTACGGTGGCATCATTTATAACCCTATATACTACCCCCACCACCCCCGAAAAACCAAAAATTGGTTAACGAGGAAAATATCTCCCGACAGCAAATTCATAAATTTGCAACCCCTATAATACCCCCACGAGGAAATTTATGAGAAAATAATTATTTTACAAAATTAATTTCAATGAGATAGTTTATATTCCAACACCCCATTTTTCTCCTCCAATATAGCTAATTTATTTCTACGATGTCGAATTGTAGTCCAATTATATTGGTGTCATAAATACATCATGTTATTTTCACGTCCAATTGAACATATACATTTAATAGGTTATAATAAAATATAACAAAATGGATAATAAAATACGCAACGAATTGGAATTTTGTAATGACTTTGATGATTTTATTTTACACTGTTTCTACAGTATTAAAACACGGTAAAATGACAATACTATGTGATATCGAATACATGAAATATCAGCGTAATTTATTACGCTGCGATAAAAACGTTGCATTTACAATATTAAACCGGCAATTATGTCGCCGGTATAAGTATCAAATTTATGTAATGAAGCGACTAAATAGGATCGGAGAAACACTACCGAAACATTATCAAACTAATTTTATAAAACAGTTTAAAATAAAAGATTCGTTTACGGATATGCGTTTCTACGATATCACTTTTAACGAAGAAATTGGAAAATTATTAGAAGAAATTGGAAATTGAACAGAAAAAACAACTATTAGAGAAAATGGATAATACAATACAATTGGAATTGAAAGTTTTTAATGACTGTGTTGAAGAAGTTTACGAAGCTTATGGGGGTTATAATCCTATATATAAATTCTATAAAATGAGAACACTAGGCGACATCGAATACATGAAATACCAGCGTAATTTATTACGCTCCGATAAAAACGTTGCATTTACAATATTATACCGGCAATTATGTCAACTATACAAGAGGCAAATACAAACATTAAGATGGATAATGCGTATCAGATATGAAACTAAGGTGTATTATATAAAATTGTTAAAACCCAACGATTTATTTACGAATATACATTTCTACGATATCGCTTATAAAGATATTGAAAAAATTATTATTGAACAGAACTAATTAATTAATTTTAATAAAATTATTTATAATATTTTCACTAACAAAGTTAGGTTTATATACGAGAAATAAACACAGTTCATTGTCGGGACGCCGGCACTAATATCTCAACAGTGAGATAGGTTTCGCCACATGTACTTCACTCTGGCCGCTCTACACATTATAGCGGATGGAGGTAATGAAGAGGAGGGGTCCGCGGTATCGGTCCAATGATGGGGTGGAGGAGATGTGAGCGTGACACACCTCGCTAAGCCGAAACAAAGAGAAAAGAGAGATTTAAGCGAAGGGCTTAGCGAGGTGGACCCAGAAGGGTTTTGCTGGCGCGGGTTCGAGCCTCGGTAGGACCTAAACTAAATTGTTAATAATTTTAAAATTTTCCTAAAATTAATTAATAAATTGTTTACTGCACCAATATAATTAATAATTAATAATTTTGAAAAAATAGGAAAATTAATTATTTTTTAAAAAATAATTTTATAAAATATATCACAATGGTGCTGTAACATTTCCTCCGACTTTATTTCCAAGTTTTACCCTAAATTTATCCCAATCAGTACACTCAATTTTGGGCATGGTGGCGCGCGCCTTGATTCTTATATCATTTTTTAATTCTTCATATCTCCCCATTTCTTCCACCACGGATTCAAACTCTAAATTTGATATTTTCTTATCGGCCAACGCTTTGGACACCATAACGTCGATGCTATTTTTCTTAGACCTAGCGAGAACGGATATTCTATCATGTTTTCTACTTTTTTTCTCGAGTTTTCCACCCGCCGCCCTAATTACCATACACAGCAACCCAGAAACGGCCGACACCGCACATAAAATCCCCGCCACAGGAACCGTTATAATGGTGGATATAGTTGCAGCTGTCCCCGCCCCGCACAACACAGAAACACTTGCCAGAACCGTACTAGATGCTTCAGCTATGTTCACCGCGCGCTTATATTTTTTAGCGTGTCTTTTTCTATTTGCACATTCTCTAACTAAAATATCCTGCATAGCGACGATATTATTCAACCTAAAAATCTGAACTTCTTTCGTTAATTGGATACAGTGTTGGTGGAGTGGTATTGAGAGTTGGATACAGTGTTGATGGATCGGTATTGACAATTGGAAGCGGTGATTCGTTCATATTTAAATTTTAGTTTAATATATTAGTATTTAGACAATAAGTTCAATTAACAATGAGACAATAGTGGAAGAACTCTCTGGGTCACCGATTTTCGTAACAAAGTTAATAACACTACTTTGGGAAAGTCTAATTCGATCATCACCGGCGAACGAAACAATCGTCGAACTATCTCCAGAGATTTTAGTGACTCCAACCCCACGTTCTTCCCCATCTACTACAATATTTATCTCGACCGCGCCCACAGGTTTACCATTAGCATTAACCGAGCAGACCGCCATTCGGACAACTTCACCTGCAGCTGTCATAGTGTATCCCCCATATTTATTACTCGCTTTGGCACTGAACGAATATTCATAGTGCCCCACAACCAATGGGCCCCGCTTCTCAGCCCAAACTGTTATGACACGTTTTGGCGTTTTCATTGTTTGCACTATTCCGGCAAGCGCACTGTTTGCGTTATATGCCTCAGTACGAATCTTATAAGAGGCCTCCTCAAGAGCTTTGGTCGCGGCTATACGATCATGTTTCAGTTTATCGGTTATTTTTTCATCTAGTTCGGTAAGTGTCGCTTCTCTGTTGAGAGAGTCCTCTAAGCGCAACGCATCATAAGCCTCCGCAATGGTCGCCTGGTGGCCTTCTAAGGCTTTATCAATACCCGACCGGGTCTCTTTTTGAAATTCGGTTATTTTTCCATCTAGTTCAGCAACCGCCGCTTCTCTGTTGAGAGAGTCCTCTGAGCGCAACACCTCATAAGCCTTCGCAAGGGCTGCCTTGTGGTCTTCTCGGGCTTTCTCAACACCCGACCGGGCCTCTTTTCGAAATTTGGTTATTTTTCCATCTAGTTCAGTAAGTGTCGCTTCTCTGTTGATAGAGTCCTCTAAGAGCAACACCCTATAAGCCTCCGTAATATCCGCCTGGTGGTCTTCTAGGGCTTTCTCAATACCCGTTCGGACTCCATCAAGATCCAACCGGGTCTCTTTCTGAAATTTGGTTATTTTTTCGTATAGGTCAGTAAGTGCCGCTTCTCTGTTGAGAGAGTCCTCTGAACGTAACGCCCCATAAGCCTCCGCAATGGCCTCTTTGTGGTCTTCTCGGACCCCCTCAACCCCCGACCTGGTCTCTTTTAGAAATTCGGCTATTTTTTCATCTAGTTCGGTAAGTGTCGATTCTTTGCTGTGAGAGTTCTCTAAGCGCAACGCATCATAAGCCTCCGCAATGGCCTCTGCAAGGTTCGACTGGTGGTCTTCTCGTACTTTATCAATACCCGACCGGGTCTCTTTTCGAAATTTGGTTATTTTTTTATCTAGTTCAGTAAGTGCCGCTTCTCTGATGAGAGAGTCCTCTGAGCGCAACACCTCATAAGCCTTCATAAGGTCCGCCTGGTGGTCTTCTCGGGCTTTCTCAATACCCGACGTGGCCTCTTTTCGAAAATCGATTATTTTCCCGTCTAATTCAGCAAGTGTAGCTTCTTTACTGAGAGAGTCTTCTAAGCGCAACGCATCATAAACCTCCGTAATGTCAGCCTGGCGGTCTTCTCGGGCTTTATCAATCCCCAACCGGGCCTCTTTTCTAAATTTGGTTATTTTTTTACCTAGTTCGTTTAGTTCCGTATGCGTTTCTTCACGACTTTGTGTATTCACAGCCAGGGCATATTCTCTAAGTTGTGATAGTAGACTCTTGTGAATCTCGTCCGTGGCCCTCGATATAGTTCTATTGATCAAGGCCTTTGTTTTTTGGGTAGTTAAAAAGTCGCCCTCTGTCGGGATGAATCCCCCTTCTGCCGGTTCCAAATTATTTTAATTTATCACCCAATCGGAAGAACTACCTGGTCCGTATATACTCATAATGTTGATAATATATATTACGAACATGCGTTTAATTCTAAATAATTAATTTGAAATTTCTAGGACGACCGAAATCGGGTAATCGTTCTTCAACTCTCTCCCTTTATCATCAAGAATAGAAATCTTCAACTCGTGGATGTGTCCAGATTCCAAAACTTTCATCTCGGGTTGTAAGGGGGTGCATATTTAAATCCTAACATTGAGGCCAACCCCGGTGAGATCCATAAACGCTTCTCAACGGACAATGTCGCAAGCCCCGTGGCTTTTGAGACTGCGAGAGTGCCACTATCAGGAAACTTCGCCGCGATAAAAGCTTTGAGATCTCCGAAACCCCAAAGGCCAGGAAGTAATTCGGTACTTGTGAACAGAAGGCGTTTAGTCCCCTGCCCCACACCAGGGCCGATACTATCTTGGACAAATCCGGACTCGATAGACTGTAACGTTTCAATGTTTTTCCACCCAACCGTGAAGGTGATTGATCTAAGGCCTACACGGCGTTTTCCACAGCAGTTGTCTATTAATTTTTGAAGTTCACAACTCCCTTTTTGAACATTAGTTATAGTAGCAAACATAATAATATCTTTTAATGGATACCAAAGCATTTAGCTTTAACTCTAATGTAAAGTACGCGGTCGGAGGTAAATACACGCAAAAAGACGTTGTTAACCCCCTTGTACACCCAACCGTAACGGTTAGACCGGACAGTGGCTTTGCCACCAACTTCCCTAACATCTTTGAACAATATAGGCTGCCCAAGATTACTACGATGGAGGCGGTAAACGGGTGGAAAGCAACACCGATGCAGTTTTGGCAGAACCAAATAAATTCCGCTGTATGGTGCGCAACAGCCGGGGGGTGTGGAGTTTCATATAAAGACCATCTGACATCCAAGAATTTCATGCTCCGAGTGTCTACAACTTTCATGTGTATTACTATTAGGAGGATTCTCAAAGAACTAGGTATTTCACTACCTCAAGACGACGCCTGGGATCCCATTTCCAACGCATACGACCGTATGGCCTTTGAAAGACTGTGTAACGAATTTAACGTTTCAAAAGACGCGGACTGGAGACAGAAAGCATTTCCTACCAGCACCGGCCTCGGGGACGTTCTCATTCGGGGCCAGTCCGGGAATTGGACGCAGACTGATTTTAGACACGATCACTCCGGTGACCACATCGTCAGTCGGAACGCCGGGAATTTTGACCCCGCGACGATGACATTCGGGCCGGAAGTGTCTGGAGGTCGGCACTGTGGCGTGTTTTCTTGTAAAATGTTACCTCCGAAACGGGCTCACGTCGATTACATACAGCAGGCTGCTGAGGTTCAGAACGCGTGGGGTACATTTATGTTAGATACGGGTCTAGGGTTCACGCAGGCCGGGGTTACTCGCGTCAACGACTCCATTCGCACGTACGTCTGGGCCATCCTCGGCGCACAGAAGCAAACTCGCAGTTCTATACTGGGCACGGGAACAGCGTTTGATGCACAAAAACAATTCTTGGCACTTGTAGAGGACGCCATCTCAGCTAGGGTGGACCTGGAAAAGGCGATCCAGAATTATCAAGTCGTTTTGCAGAATGCCAGCACCCCAGTAGACTATGTATTTGGAATAGGTCTTTATATGGCGCCGAGCAATATGATACTACGAGACGACCCGGTTGACGGTTACAATAATCAGATCGTAATCGCCACCGCCAATCAAAAAATCGGCCACAACGGTAACGTGAACACGGATATCATCAAGCGCACCCCCAACATGATCGGGTTCAACAGTGGAACCGATTTCATAAAACACAAAATGGATACACCTCCCCCAATTCGTAAATTGAACCCAGTACCCCAATTCGTAAATTGGATGCACCATCGAGTTCCATCAACAGACCAATCACGATTGGAGAAACACCAATCAATCGCAAATTGGGTGAAATTGGAAGCACAACACACGAGGAGGAGAAATTAGGGCTCGTCATCGCCCTCGTGGCGATCGGATTATTTACGCTTTGGTTGTAGGAACTCTCTGGCGAAGAATAGTAGGAGACCGGCGATTGCCACGATTAAAGCCCAGGTATTTTTGGCTAGCCATCCGGCCGTTTTTGATAATATAGATAGCAAGTAAGAAACGATACTTCCGATCAATCCAGGTAGTGCGGCAGCCGCCTTTCCAGCTAATTTAGCTAGAAGATTGGCGAGGGCTTTTAGTTGTTTTTTTACCCACTTCTTGGCTCCACCGGATGGAGCGGGTGCTGGTGCTGGCGTGGGTGGTGGCGCCGCACCACCAGTGAAAGCTAGAACTATGGTCGATATAGTCATGCCGATAGCAACGAGGATGCTTGCTATCGTGACGCCCTGCTCTCTGAATAGAGTGCGAAGACGCTCACCGAGTGTCGTCTCCTCGTGCAGGACCCTCGAGATTGATTCGCGGATCCGACTTATTTGAGTGCGGAGAGCCTCACGGTTAACCGAGGCGGCCTCCAAGCGAGCTTCTCTTTCGTCCCGCAAAGACCGCAGTCGTTCGGCGATCCGCTCGGTAGATTCTCTATCGTCACCGGCTTCCTCCAGTTTTCTTTCTTCTAGCGCGATATGTTCATCCAGCGCCGTGAGTTTGGAGAGGTTAAGGACCAGTTCGCCCCGGACCGTTTGTAGAGCCTTATCGAGTCCACGGAGTTCTCGAAGAGGTAACGGTGGGTCATCGTTGAGTATTTTCCCCAATTGTGATTGGACGCTGAACGTGGTCTCCATCGTGTTAATAACGTCGGTGGCTATTTGAGGGACCTCGCTGAGCTCGACCTTTTCTATCGCGGTGGCCGTCTTCGCTATAGTTTCGTCGGTAGACTGTAGGGCCTCTACAGCGCGGGCCGGCACAATTGTTTTACCCCTCTTCCAATCCGTGAAGCCTAGTTCGTCCCTTATGAATCGGCCACCGCCCGGGTTTCCGGCAATGGTGCCAATCGCTAGGGGTTTACCGGTCCTCGTGTTGACTATTGGGATATTTGATGCTGCTTTTAGTCGCAATCTACCGTTCATATCAAATTTGAACTTGGAGTAGTCGCGACTGACCAGAGGGGACCAGACCTTTTTTCTGCCTAAACTGTTGTAGTAGTCGTTTACAGCTCCCTCGAGTAATTCCCGACTTTGACTAGTAGTAGCGCCACCCAATTGTGATTGGATTGGAACTGGAGTCTCGAGGGAATCCTCGAAATTATCATCACCATCGAGGTAATCGTCTTTGCCGATTTCATCCATTTCAATCGTAATCAGCCATATTTATAATTTTCTTAAATTAATTATGTATTAAAGACAAAACCATACGGGTTTAATAGTTTCAATAATTTTGAAAAAATTAATTATGTCTTCGAGTCAATACGGCCGCAAACTCAATCCATACCGCAGACTGCGTGAGCCCCTCGGGGCAAAAGGCGTGAGACAGAGTATCGTTATTACGAACAACCCATCGACGATCGACCAGAACCAGCAGCTCTTAGTCCGCTTCCCCAACCTCGGAGCTAACGACGTCATTGTTCCGGGTACTGTTCGCCTCGCTTTCACTATTTCACTAACGTCGACTGACGCGGACCGAACCGTCGTTCAGAACCTGGGTCGCGCCATAGTCAAGAAGACTATGATAAAGATTTCTGGTAATGAGGTGATGTCGATCGATGACAGCGACGTCTACCATTGCTACCAGGACCTGTGGAAGACGGCACAAGAGCGTGAAAACGCTGTCTATCAGGGTATTGACACCAGCAAAAATAAGAATGTAACCAAACTTAGAATCGGGGCTGCTAACAAGGCAGATAACAATGCGAGTGACAACGCGGTCGCGGGCGCTTACGGCAACCGCTTCTACATCCCGCTCGACTTTGAGTTGCTAGAGAGTCACATGCCCTACTATCAGAGTGCTTTGGCTGACCGCCTCGAATACGAACTAAACGTTCAACGACTACGGCCGAGTTCTCATAGCCACCGACCAGTTATCGACGTATACGATCGATAATGTTTCCCTGGAGTACGACATGGTCACGATGCCCGAACTCGCGCGATTGATCAGAACCCAGTACGCCGGGCGCGTTGCCATACTTTACGACCGAGTTCTTCGCCATCGCAAGATGCCGAAAGACAAAAGCGACACATTGTGGAATATTAATGTCAACGTACCCGCCCGCGATCGATGAAAGGTATACTGATGTTGTTCGAGGATGCTCGGTTCGCGTTCGGTGCTAGAAAAACCGACAAATTCTATAACCCCAAAATCACGAAGGTAGAGGTGACGATCGAGGGAGTCCCCAATCAACTCTACAGCGCGGGTCTTCGCGCGCGCACCAGCAGTGGGATGAAGTAAGAAAGCAGTTTGCTGCCGGATCTAAGCGCTCTCCGGAGGTTGCAGCAGTTGCTAAAGACCTGCAGCTCTCGGCCGTCTCCCTCGCAGAGTTCCTGAATACCAAATACGCGTTATGGCTAGACATGAGAGCCAGCGACGATGACCAAATACACGGTAGCGGACGCCAAGTTGAGAACGCTAGTGAGGGTGTGACGATCCAGATAACCAAAGAGGCGGACGGAGCCGGGCCATTGAACGTGTACTTATATATAATTACAGACGCACAACTCCACATCGAAGATGGTCGATACGTATCAGCGATCTACTGATTTAATAAAAAAATCATCTAACGATTTATTAATACATAATTCTAAAGAATTAATTAAGAAATCTAGCAATCAATACCAATTCACGATTGGAGATGCCCACTCTGCCATAATATGTGGGCAGACAGGATGTGGAAAAACGGTTTTCATCCTCGACTTGCTCGAGGAGTCCTACCGCGATGCCTTTCGTCACATTGTGATCCTGTGTCCCACTGTGCGGCACAACGATACTTATCAGCGGCGCCCGTGGATATGGACCGACCCTGAGGTATACGTTATTGACCCGGGTGATAGGCTTCACGATTGGTTGCGTGGTTTATACCAAAGATTTCAGGGTGAGCCCACCCTATATGTGATTGACGATTGCTCGGCCAAGGCGGCGATGACCAAAAAGAAGGACATGCTCTCCGAGCTCGCATTTTCTGGCCGCCATGCGAGGCAAAGCGTATGGATCTCCACTCAAAAATACAACGCCGTCCTCAAGGATCTCGCGAGCAAAACGAAATGGGTCGCCTCTTTCACTGCAAGGACCGAGACTCATTCGATGACTGTCTTCGAGAGAATGACGTTATCCCAACGCGCGAGGAGCGCCTGGAGGTTCGACAGATGCTTTCCGAAACTAAGCACGCCAAGCTTCTGCTAAAGACTGATCAACCAACTGCTTATAAAGTTATCAATTAATTAATAATTTTGAAAAAATTAGGAAAATTACAAAGTAATAAGCTATTGCAATGCTTAACAATGCTTAGCAATTGAACAATGCTTAGCAATTGCTGAACAATGCTGAACAATGCTGAACAAATACTGAACAATGGTTAACAATGTTAACAATTTTCTGCTCCGCTGCGAGCTTTGTTGCGAGCATAATGGTGATCATAAGTATCGGGTGGTGCGCTTGGCAATATGTTAAAGTGATGAGACTTGTTAGAATAGTTAAATTACTAATTTTGAAAAAAATGAACTGCGACGAACTTCTCGATCAGCTAATGGAAGAAACCTCAACTCCGACTGCCAAAGATAATGAAACATCAACTCCGACAGAGCAATCGGGATCAACTCCAACATCCAACGGCAGTTGGTATTGGGTTGAGTGCAACGACTCCGAATGAAAATGCGGCGCGACGCGAGCGTCTAGCTGCGCTGGTTGCTGGGGGACAATCGGAGCATTATCTAGGTAGGCGTCTCTCAGTTTGTCAGGTGGATAAGATGTCAGATGCGAGATTGATAAAATGTATGCGCGATACGAATCCAAATTGGGAGCAGAGATGACAAAAAACTCTTGGATCGGCGGCTATTCATTTGTACGCTACCGCCGTTAGTAGACTTCTCCCTATACCAAACACCGAAGGGTTGATTCACGATCTAGAGACTGACCCTTTTATAGGACACACTCTTAGAACGGCATGCTGCTCAATTTTATCACAAGTTTGGAATGTACTTAGCTCCACTGACAACCGCGTTGACCACGGGTAAACACTGTCAATTTGGACATATATGCCCACGAACTATAAGCCCTGAAAATGATGACACAAGACACACCCACGAGAGTGACGGAGTTGAACCAGATTGCTCCAACACAATCGAACCAGATGTTACTCCGCCACTGGATGACTACCGCATATAAAAAATCCCAAAAGACAGGCAGCTGGGCGGGCGGCGGCGGTTGCCACCCGAAAAGTTAAACAAGATAAAATACTCACCGAGCTTCGAGAGGCTAAACTCCAATCGAGATTGGGGTTGCAATCGGGGACGGAGACAGCAAAACATCTGAAGACAGAGCAATCGGGTTCAACTTCACCCCAAATTCACGAATTAGAAGCACACCCAAATTCTTTGAATTTGTCACCCAATACCAACTCCCGTTGGAGTTTGACTGAACCCCAATTCACGAATTGGAGTTGGTTTGTTGGTGGTAGTCTGGCAGTTGTTGGTGCCCTGTGCGTGTGGAAATACCCGAAAAAAACAACCAGCCAGTGTTCAGAAGAAAGTTACTAAACACAATCATCAACAATGTTGAATTTGGATGCGCCCCATTTAAACATTGATCGCGACCCCTTTTATATGCAATAATTATAACAATGGCTGAACAAGATGGTAAAATGTTAGTGAATGCGCTTTATCACGCCGTGGTGATATCGGGTTTCAGTATCGGGTATGCTCGACTATCAAAGATGGCCCTAGGAGGAACCGCTCCCAAATTGGACTTTACTGTGAGAGACGTAGGGCTCGCGACCTTAGATGTAGCGGCCGCAGTTTGGACCCGAGAGTATCTAGTTAAAGCTGGAATTCTACCAGTTAATATATGGAAATAAATGGCTTCAATCGCAGTAATAGTAGGTGGTGCGCTTGTAAACGCATTGGCGTTCAGCGGTAGCAACTTTATTATTCTCTAAAATGAAAAGCTCGAACGTGGATGAGGAGCGTAAGCGTCATGATTTAGCTGTAGAACAACTCAATAGTGCAAAGGAAGCGTGGTCGAAAAAACTAACCGCCCATCTGGACTGGGTCAACGAAGAGCTTCGCCGCGAAAATCACGCCGCGCAAACTTTTCAGAACGTTGAAGAAGCCAACCGCGAGTACGCGCTGGCATATCCACACAAAAGTCTCGATCCAATGGATCCCGAGCCCCAACTTTCAGATTTCTATGTACCGTCAGAGGCCCAAAAAGACCGCGAGATCGCGTTCATCGTCGTGGGAATGGGTGTGGTGGGTCTCGTCGGCTATTATATTCAATCGAGATTTTAAATTAATTAATTAAAACAATTTTTTTTTATAAAAATATATAAATAGAACGATGTTAGTTGACGAATTTTATGACGCTATGATCGATGTAGGCTACACTGCCCAAAAACATCGTTTACCTGGTGCAAAGAGTATGATTCGTCTGGCCCGAGATTGTCTCGAGACGTGGCGCGAGGACGAAAAAGCGGCCACCCTTTTCGCAAAGCGGATGTTAGATTCCTCCATCAACTCCCAATCGAGATTGGATGAATTAGATTCCCCTCTCCTGTTCCAACCCAAACGCGATTGGGCTGCAGCGAAACGTCCAACAAAGGTTTATTATTAAACGACGCAGTTACCGGACGAACTGGCGAGGGCATGTTGGAGATTGTCCGATATATTAGAATACTTCGCATACGATGAACACGCGCAAACTTGATACCAAACTAACGCGCAAGCTGTCGAATACATACTATAGCCCACGCGGCTACTGGAAGGGACTCGCGGCCATCAAGAACCTCGCGGCGGCGACCAAGGTTTCAGAAAACGCTGTCAAGGAATGGCTCAAGAAGCAGGCCATCTGGCAGATCTATTTACCCGCGCCTCACAATATTCCGCGCCCGAAATTCGACGTGCCGGTGCCGAACCAAGTTCACCAAGCGGATCTCCTGTTTCTCCCTCACGATCGCGTCGGTCGCAAAACGTACAAGTACGCACTGACAATCGTTGACGTAGCGAGTCGTTATAAGGGGGCTGAGCCGTTGGCCACTAAAGAGTCTAAGGAAGTGGCCGAGGCTCTTTCCCGAATATATAAGAGGAGTCCTCTCAAATGGCCGAATCTTCTCCAGGTCGATCCCGGCCGCGAGTTCATGGGCGCGGTCTCTCATCTATTGTCTAAGCATAAAGTTTCTATCAGACGCGGCCGCGTCAACATCCACCGGGACCAGGGGATCGTGGAACGCTTCAATCGAACCCTGGCTGAGAGACTGTTCGGACACCAATACGCCAAAGAACTTGTAGACCCCCATTCACGATCGACCGAGTGGGTGGCCAGACTGCCCGCCGTGGTCTCCGCACTGAACGGAGAGGTGACTAGATTGATAGGTAAGAAGCCTGTAGATGCTATCAAGTTTAAAAGGGTGACGAGCAAGCCCTCTGCCGTCTCGCGCGGGCGACCCGTTGGTTTAAAGGAGCAACGGCTTCCATCAGATATTGACGTCCGGTACCTCTATCAACCCGGAGAGCTCGAAGGTGGCAGCCGCCGCGCGACTGATCCAGTGTGGTCTCTCAATGTATATCATCTAGATCGATCTATTACCAAACCCGATGAGCCCGTGCTCTACTATTTGGATGATGGGCCATCTCGAGGGTTTGTTCGCGAAGAACTTCTTATAGTGCCTTCTGACACCCAGCTACCCCCGGATCGTTAGAGATGTTCTGTATGTATTCCGTCTGGTAACACGCGTCTTTTATCGTAGTATGCCGATAGTCCTAATTTTTGTTGACAGTACGTTTTCATAACGCCGTCTTTCATTTTAAATCCTCTATTTTGTGCTACATCTATAATGTGTTTTCCATCTTCTGTAGTTTCACTTAGTACTCGCTTATATCTATCCCAATTTAAATTGTTAGTTCTCTTGGACATTCCTTTCGCAGAGTTTTTATTAATTTTAATTTGTTCCAAATTATCTTTAGTGAAATTAATTTTTTCTACAAAATAACACTTACTAGATAACGCTATCGCCCTATCCCCGCTAAATTCCATTTTGAAAAGTCCGGGCTCTCTTTCGCTCCATTTATCCCAAGCCAACCATTTATTTTTTTCTTTTTCAAACTCGTCTAGTAAGTTAGGTCTAATCAATTCCTCTATCGTTTTTCCACTAACTCCTATATACATACTATCTGTATCCATCTGTATTAATTCAAAGTCTTCTCTTTTTACGTATTTATCTAGAAATTCGTAGTAAAAATTCCAACATTCTCAATTTAGCTAGTTGATAAACCGCTATTCCACAATGGAATGGTCTCTACCGCACACCTGGGTTTTCTTGAAGATATTTCGTACGCATCTCCTATCTCTTCCAATCGTTCAAAGAATTGCAGATCTTAATGCTTTGTCAACACAGGTTTCGTTTTGTGTATATGTCGTATTTAAATGTCTCTCCGTTGCCTCTATCATTTTTCCACAACACGAGTTTCCTAATAATTTCATTATGTTGGCTACTGGTTTCTTATTTGGTTCTACATCGCCTGTTCGTCTTGCGGCTGTAACTTCTTTTGCGAACCATTCGAAGGGTTTACCACTAATATAATCTATAACACGATGAACTCCCGTTATTTCTAGGCCGAGTTTTAAATACCATTTCAACAGTGGCGCGTACAGCAATACTTTAGTGGCGGTCATAGATCCCACCAATTTTCTTCCATTTCCTCTAGTTCTCTAGTATCTTCCAAATATTTTAACATGTGTGTGGGAACTTCATCAACCTACTACTTCTGTTTATAAATATTGGGGACATTTCAGAAAACTTATGTTTTAAGTTGTGTGGAACTTCTATATCCACCTCCGCAAACCCAAAACCAGTCTCCAGATAAAACTCTTTTACAAAACTTTTTAATAAATTTAGGGTTATGTGGGGTATCTATATGGTGTATAGTTTCTCTCCCACACGGCATCTCTTTATTTAACGTAGATAAATATAACGCGTTTGCATCGTACCCCAAAACAGCCTTGCAAGGTTTGTTAATTCCTGTGGAATTAGATCTAATATTTGAAACACCAGCTTCTGCATATCGTGTAAATACTATTGATGGACCGCCAACTAGAGCGTCCTTCATCATTTCGTATGTTTCTTCTTTTGGTGCATATAGAGCATCCTCCGGTATAATCGTCTTTTTGAAGATTTTTGTTCTTTAATGGTTCCTCTCAATAAATATTGTATAGCTACTCCAGGTAGTGTTACCGCATCTTTGAAAATATCCACACCTCTGTGTTTTAAAATTCTTATTCACATTTTTTCCACCGCTTCTAGGAACGGTGCTACATCTAAATCGTTATAATATTTCAACCAATCTCTGAAGTTTTCATATTATTTTCTTCGAAAATTCTACGACATTTACTTAATTCTGTTTCATCTATTAACATTTTCCCAGATAGTTTGGAATACCAATTCTCTATATACGGTAGTCCTGGGTAATCCAGTTTGTCTGGAGAATCGAACCATCATAAGGAAAGAAAGATTTCTGTCCTTTGCATTCGTAGGCTTTTATCCAACTATCGTAACTTACACCAGGTCCTAGATAAAGTATTACATCAAGAAAATCTAAATTCTGGAGTAAATAGAAATATTGTTGCGTTTGCACGTTTTCCGACCATTACTTTCTTTGTTGTGATGCCAGTTCGCCTACTAGGTATTTCTTTATTAAGTTTATATCGTACTTACTGCTGTTAAAACCTATAACCGGTACTTGCTCTATCCACTGTTCGATCTTGGCGATTTGGTTTTTACGTAAATATTCTGTATTAAACCTATATCTTGACCACACTTATTCTCTTATAGCTTTTCCCCTGACTTTCAAATCTTCTACGAATTTTTCTATAAGTTTTTGCGGGATCTTTATCACAAATATGAGTTTACTGTTCCTGATAAATTATCTCCTATACTAACGCTTACCGGAACGTGCTCAGCTTCGTACTCTAAACTATTACCGGTAGTTTCAACTTTCTGACTGGAGATACGCCTCAAAATCGTATACTATCTGATATGGATAAAGAGTAGTGTCGCAACCGATCTTTATGTCTTTACCCGTTCTTTGAAATTCGCATTCCCACATAACTACTAGGTTGAATTCTTTGCTTTTTCTAATAACTTTATCTCTTCTCATTGTGGATGCGCGTTCTTCTTTTTTATGCTTTGCATGAATCTCACACCCGTGCCAGTAACAGCCGTGATATTGATATACGGTATTGGTTTCTGGACAGTATCCATCTACCGGAGGCTCCTAAAATCCATCTTTCACCTCCGTGTCCACACTGTTCGTGATGAATGTGAATTCCCTCCCGCTTTTCCACAGTAGTACATCCAATCGATCGCGCCATAAAACTGTTAGAAAACCCTTTTGGGTAGAACGCTTTCTCGAACGACGAACGCGGGCGCGTCTAATAATTACCATTGCATATTACTTTTGTCTCACCTCTCATACTGTTGGTCTGTGTCTCTTCATATTACTCGCTTTCGTGAATTTCTGTTTGCAATTATTGCAGGCGTAAATTTTAGATAGGTTTTTAAGTTTTTTTATCAGAAATGCGTGATTATTAAACAGTCCTATTGTCATTGGTTTATTACCTATTTCATTATATGCGCTGGTACCTTTTTCAACCACCATACATTACATTCGGTGGGTTGATATACTTCTATACCGATTTTAAAAAACTCTTCAACCTTTTTCAGATCTGAAAAAGGAATTGGTGAAACCACATTACTACCGAAATATTGCTTACTAAGTTCTTCCGCTTTTTCTGTACATCTGTCGGGTCTTTTATCTGTCATATGCATAGCTAGACACCTGAACAGACAAAGATCGTCATTATACTTATCTAAAGAATACATACCTTTTCTATTCCTCAACCATTCTGGAAGTTCTCCTCCTGCTGCTTCTTTGGATTGTAGTCCCAAATCTATTCCCCTACTACCCTGTATTAGCTTTACAAAAACCTCTACCCATCTTACAAACTTCCACTTTGTATTTGGTCTGTCTATTTTTATCGGACATTATTCGTGTTTGCTCCTTATCTGACAGCCATTTTTTAACGGTTTTCATTGATGATAGTGGTTCGCTACCACCGAGATTTTTGTGAAATATTATAGTTTTAGGTTTTACATTTTTAGTTTCCTCCATATGTTCTAGCTTGTAAGAATATGAATATCTCAAATAAAAATTTGTTGTTAGATACGGAGCGAGTTTATCGGACATGCGTTCGGACTCGTTGATGTCAATGTTTTCACGAAAGGATAATGTAACTACCCGTCTTCCATTTTTCTACCTTTTCCAATTTTTCATCGTGAGCCCCAATATTTCTTCACCTTTTTCCACTATAGCGCGAACGATAGATTTTTTCTTATTATTTTGTATTGGGCGTCTCAAATTATTGGTGCTTGAAGGTAATTCTTTAGAATTAATTACACTAGCCCTTAGCTCCGCAATACTTTCTTTTTGAATTCTGTTACCAACTTCCTCCGCTAGTGAGAGGTCTTTAAAGGCTCCTCGTTTGTGGGCGCGGGTAAACCGCTTCATAAACGCCTCATTCTTTGTGGAGTTTATCAGCTTTGTCAACCCCCTAACTCTCAACCGTTTACTATAAGTAATCCCTAGAGATTCGGCTTCTCTTCTCAAACTTTCTATTTCTGACGTTATCATATTTTCTGTAATATACTTTTGTATAACCTATGAAATTTATCTGTTCAATTAGTCTTGAAAACATTAGGTTTTTTTCACTTCCAATTGAATATAAACATATACATATACATATATAATGGAGTGTGAGACTTGTTGTAATACGTTTACGCGTAAAGACTATCTACGAAGGCATCTAGCGAGACGTAGAAAAATTCCTTGTGTCCCCCCGCAATTTCAATGCCCCAGATGCCCTTGTAAATTCGTTAGTGCCCAAACTCTTTGTAGACATAAGCAACTACGCTGTCAGGTGGCTACAGGTGAACGTGGTAGACTAGAGCTGGTAGAATTAGTTGCTGATCTGCGAAATAAATTAGCTATATTGGAGGAGAAAAATGGGGTGTTGGAATATAAACTATCTCATTGAAATTAATTTTGTAAAATAATTATTTTCTCATAAATTTCCTCGTGGGGGTATTATAGGGGTTGCAAATTTATGAATTTGCCGTCGGGAGATATTTTCCTCGTTAACCAATTTTTGGTTTTTCGGGGGTGGTGGGGGTAGTATATAGGGTTATAAATGATGCCACCGTAGGTGGTATCATTTTGACTCCCTATATACTACTCCCTGCGCAGCTCCGTAATAGACAGTTTCAATTCGACCAGAATTTGTTACAATGACGAAATGTCAATATGAAACAAATACACATGCATGGTATTCCATTTAGTTGCATTGGTGGGGATATGTTGTAAATCGACAATATATATCTGAATCTGATTGTACAGTTATACATGTTGCACGTATATGTACACTGCGCTTGGTATTTGCATGCACAGTGTAAGCATTGATAAACACAATGCAAGCTATACTACAATGTGTCATTTTAATCTTGTGCATGTTGGACGTTGCGTGTTATTCTCCTGTGTTTATTGTGCATGTTCAGTTCTGTCAAGAACAGTATTGTCGTCGGACAAGGACACGCGTTTAAAACTCAACGAGCACGTGATCACGTTGATCGGTTGGTTTGTATATCAATCAACCGAGCTGCGCAAACGTCACCCCTCAATTAATTCAATTCAATTGATGTCATTAATCGCTGTTGTCTGGTACATATACACATCGTTGTTAAAAAGTAGATAAATCGGTGATTTACATCACAATTGCATAAAACAAAACAGCAGTATGTTCGGAAAACATCAATAACAGCATCGGCAAAAGTAAAAGAAAAACGTGTCAACTAATTCGACCCTACCCCTTTACAATAATCCCAATTTCCATGCGACGCGGCTCAAATTTACCCGGTAGAACGAAAACACTTACCAAATACACGAACTGCGGACCTACGACAGCCCCTACTCGCCCCATGGTGCTCAGGAAGCCGAACCCTATATTGCTGTCGAAGAAAGGGACACGTCAAACAGTTACTACAATCATATTTAATAAAACTCGTATCAATAATACAATACATTTTATTCACTCTAAGCCACATACGTGACACACGAGGTATACAATAGATTACATAATACAACGATGGGTAAAAATACAAAATGCATATGTATATTAAGCTCACTAGTCATTATAACCATAAAGCATTTCTTATAAAAATAGCTAAATTTCTTAATTGCTTTCCAGATTTTTTCTCAAATAGCTGTGCGAATTTTAAAATATTTGGTCTTCTAAAATAAAATGGCTTGATATACCGTTTTCGAATTTCATCATAGAAGCGGCACTCGAAAAGGAAATGAAACTCGTCACCGAGAGCACCAGCGCCACATTTGTTGCAGACACTGCTTGCTCTCGGCACACCTGTCCATCTACCAGTTTCGACCGCCAGTCTATGATTACAAGTTCGAAATCTGGTCAATGTTTTTCTTAACCTTTCCGTGAGATTAATTAAATATCAAAATAGTTTGTGTCGTATTCAAGTTGCTAAAACCATGATAAAACATGTGAACTATATGCAACGCTAAATCTGCATAAATTCAAATAATTATTGCTATCTCTAAATTATTAGAGCTAGCATTAAATATTTAGAGCTAGCTCCAAATCATTTGAAGAACTCTCTAGCTGGTTTGGAGCAAGCTCTAAACATTTAATGCTAACTCTAATTATTTAGAGATAGCAATAATTATTTCAGTGTCTGTAGATTCGGCGTTCATGGAACGCCGAATCTACATACACTGAAATAATTATTTCTAGCTGTAAATATTAATGCTAGATCTAAATATTTAATTATTTACAGATAGCAATAATTATTTGAGTTTATGTAGATTTGCGGCTGAAAGGAATAACTGGGTAGGGCGTTTCCACTATAACTACAAATAGTGAACGGATACGCTGTGAAATGGTCATCTGAATCACTAAACTTCGTACGATAATAATGTTTCATATGAAGATTCGCATGTGTTTCTCTAATGCTACCATTTTGCCCCTACGGGTTTATGTCCTTAAATTCGGCACGTCCACGAAAGATTTTCCAAAACCGGCTGTCGAAACAAGTGTAACAGCAGCACGTCTGGGAATTACCATTGAAACGAAACCACGCCACTAAATGCCTGTTATTAATGTTATTGTCGCCTCCGCTTGCGACAGCGCGATATAGTCGGCACATTGGCGTACGTCCGTACGTGCGTCCGGGTAAAAGTTTCAAACCATAATTGAAGAGGTCAGTAGAGTAAGGAGGCTTCTTCCACTGACCACTTAGTGGTGATTGGTTGGGAGCATGGGATGGGTAAAATAACGATCGGGCATCATCATTACCGGAATACTGCCCCTCACCTCCCACCCCCACAAATGCAGCAGGTTGCATGCGGAATCGCACCCGCTGACCCGGCCTTAAATGACCTTAGCTGTTGATAGGCCGTTAAACTCCAATAAATCATCAAATCAAGTCCGCTGACCACTTAATTAGGGAAATGTAACCATTTGCCATCCCCGTTACGCTCTATTCGCCTGAGCTAAGCATGGGACAATATCCCCGCCAGTGTTACCGTATGACGGTCGGTTTTCTGCATGTCTAAAACATTATACATGTATTATAGAATCATATCACCAAGCCAACCGCCTGTGATGTAGCTGCGGCGGGCAGTAACTCGACAAAGCTCGGTACGGGAGTTTTACAGAGTTACTTTCCGCAACTATATACCTGTGATGCTAATCACAGGACAATATCCTCACCCCTAGTATTACCGTATAACGGTCGGGTATGTTTCAACCGTGATGGTCTGCATGGGACCCCAGGCGGCGTGGATACCTAGGTTGACCATCAGCGCGAACCCGTTCGTCAGTCTGTCCCGCAGCCCGCTATCTGTGATAATATGGCAGGAAATGCTAGTCAAACACATAATATGCGAGTGTGACTGGATAAATGGGGCTTATGGGTTTTGCGACCAGTGCAGATCCAGATCAGCCTGTGCATCCGCACAGTCTGATCAGGATCTGCACTGTTCGCCATTCCATCAATGAAACCCCGGTCCTGCTTCTAACAGGCAATACGGATCGTTATCAGGACACAGGAATGTGTTATTTGATCGGGAGCTACACTGGTCACAAAACCCAGAAGCCCCATTTCTCCAGTCACAGCCACATTTGAGATAACACCAGTATACTGAGATTAGTTTATTAGGCGTCTCTCGGGAGCGGCAGCAATTTCGAGGCGAGCCGCGGAATTCCTACGGGTGTCCGAGCCAAGCAAGATGAAGTTGATATCAAACGACACTAGCGTAATATAGTGTAACCTCTCTAAATCAGACACCAAGAAAACATCTGTGATCTTATTTTTGATGAGTTTCTTTGTCATTTATCTCAGGTGATATTGTCTGTTCGCGATCGCATACATGTGTAGCACACCAGCTGTCGCCCAGCTTGATCAAACGCCTGATGTACAGTGGAACCCCATTAAGCCGGACACCATGGGGACCTCACAGCGTGTCCGGCTTAGCGAGGGTTAACTGTATTCTCTATTAACATTGTCCACAGTCAGTAATGTTATCGGAATGAATGGCCTTTTTGTGGAATTTATCGAGGTATAAACTTGGAAATACTGGACGAAGCGATAACAAATTAAAATTTTCGAAAAAAATATTTTTTTTTTTTTTTTTTTTTTTTTTCGAAAATTGTAATTTTTTAGGGCCTCGTCCAGTATTCCCGCGACTTTTCCAAGTTTATATCCCCGATAAATTCCACAAAAAGGCCATTCATTCCTTATAATTCCAGCATTTGAAATAAATTCATCAAGAAAATGTGTTTATTTTCCGTTTTCTTAAGACTTAGTTTAACTGCGCCTCACGGCTACGGGAAGTAGTTCGGCGTGGGAGTTTACTGGGATATACATTTTGGACAGAGACTTGCTACGAGCCAATCAAATGTTAGGGAATTGTGTATATATTTTTGTGCTGGAATTATTTGGAAATGAAGTTTGCATACACACATGTACTATAGTTCCTCGTCATCAGTTTGGCAATAATCGACTGTCAACGTTCGAAGCATCACGCAGGAATACATCATGTGGCCTATTGCGTTTTGGCAGCCATTGCTGGGGCCCTTTTCACTAAACTAAACGTACGACTAAGAAGTTCAAAATTGAAATTCACAATAACTTTGGTTCTGGATGTGCTAAATTTAATGACATGAACACGTAGGTACACCAGGGCATCATTAGTGAAACATGTTAATGCGAGAAGCAAATTCATAGAAATGTTCGTACGAAGTTTTTACCGTACGAAGTTTAGTGAAACGGGCCCCTGGTGCCCCTACCGAAAACTGTAGTATCAGCTGTAATGCTGACCGCCAGTTGTTCCTGCTGATACTATGGACATTTATTTTGGACCTTTGGTCATGACCAGGATCTACATTGGTCAATCACTATGTACAATGCGACCTCTCTAAACCGGACAACCAGAAAGGGATATGATAATAATTTTGATAGGTTTCTTGGTCATTTATCTCAGGTGATAATGCCTGTTCGTGATCGCATAGCACACCACTATGACTCGGAATAATCAAATGCCTGATTTACAGTGAAACCTCTCTAAATCGAACACCCTGGGAGGTCCCACTGTATGTCTATTTATTTGGCGGTGGCGATTCAAAATAATTGTGGCTGTGATGGCATAAAGGAGCTCAGTTTGTTTGCCACCAGTGTAGATCCAGATCAGCCTGTGCATCCGCACAGTCTGATCAGGATCTGCACTGTTCGTCAGTCCATCAATGAAACACCTATCGTGCTTCTAACGAGGAATATAGGTCCATAATTATCACTGACGTCGTTTTTGTTGTCAATTGGAGGAGAGGGTGGGACATACTGATAGATGCGAAAGACATTTGACAGAAAAAATCCCATGGAACAAAATCCCACTACCCCACCCACCTGTTGTCGTACAGTACGTTATGGTTATGTATAACCGTAAGGAACAGTACGACAACAGGTGCGTGGAGTAATGGGATTGCTTAACCCTTTCACATTTCACCCCTAAGTAACTGGAATGGATTTTGATATGCTAATTTTGCAACCAATTCAACTGTCACAAAATGATTTTCCGACTAGTCCGTTTATGAAATGGGCGTATTTGTTGAGCTCAAAAATATGAAAATTACTTTCAAAAAGTGTAGATCCTGATGAGACGGCTCGTTACGAGCCGGCTCATCCGGATCTGTACTGTTTGCATAAACCACTATAGCGGGCTTCAAAGGGTTAATGTGCTTTTTCGGTCATATATCCAAGTGTTTCACCCGTGGTATATTGGTAGTAGACACTGTACCGATATACTGCACGGTCCCGACTACAAATGCTCCGGAAACACAGACGAAGTAGCAGAAAATGGCAGCATACTTTCTCCCGTATCTGAAAACAAAACATGAGACAGGCCATGTGATTATGCACATAAGTCGTTTTCATGACAAATATTTACATAAACTGTGATAGTTTCTCTACATGGCGTCGGAAGCTGACGAAGTTTTTAGAGCAATTGCGGAAAAAAATCGACGTCAAATACAGAAAATAAATGTTATCAATATCTTTTACGAGATATCACACTTCTTCATAGGAAGAAAATCTTGCAGTGGCGGATCTGGAGGGGGGGGGGTCCGGGGTTGCAACCAGACCCCCCCCCCTCCCCCTCCCCCCGGTCAGCCACGTAGTTTACATAGATCACAGTTTACCACCAGTTGGAGTCTGAATTTAGATGCCGTAAAACACAGGAAAGTGCATTTCGAAGAGCTCGAAAATAGCCGGGGTTTGCTTATAATGTAAACAAAAGTCATGTGTTATTCACGGGACGAAGCAACATACGTGTATAAGCCATACTGCATAATTATACACATCACATTCCAGCTAAGTACTATGCACACGCGTTCATTTCAGATACGCTAGAGCCTTTATAAGGACCAACCGTGGGCTGCTTCGGTCCAATTATCGCGTGAGGCAATGGAGAGATGGTCTAAATATGCCAGAGTTTAAGGCATTTATCGCTATGATTATCAACATGGGACTCATTAAAAAGGCCACCATAGCAGAGTATTGGAACCGGCATATCCAAAGTCAAAGTACAAAATGGTTCCGGGATATGATGCCAAGAAAGATTTCCAGCTAATCCTGAAGTTTCTTCACGTCACAGACGACAACAAAGTGCCGAAACGAAATAGTCCCCATTACAGGTTAGTTGACTTTCAAATTTCTGGTTCAGTAGATGCTTGGCGTTTCTTGCATGCTCATATAACTTCTTTTCCGTATGAACGACTGGCTTCAAACTCCATCCGCGTGTGTATTATCATCCATGTTTTAATTTCCCATTCCTTCTATGCTCCTCCGTGACCGATAGCAAGGTGACAATACTTCTAAATTTCCGGTTCAGTTATTTTAAATTTATTTTCTGGTTCAGTCAATCCAACCACCACAGCGATGGAATACATGGTGTTGGTCGCGATGTTGATGTTTCATATTAAAACCTGGCGCCAGTAGATTAATTTGTGAAAGAAGACTTGTGTGCTTTAAAGGGGCATACGAGGATTTGTTGGAGAAAGAAATACAAACAATATATAAACGTATTTAATCATGGCACTGTGTAAAGTGGTGTACTTGGAGATGTATGACGATACTAGGACCGCTAGGTTGTTTCTATTGTCACACATGTAGGTACATAAGCATCGGATGTCTATACCAGTAAAAATTGAAACAACCCAGCAGTACTAGTATCGTCATATATCTTCAATTAAATAACTTTACACAGGGCCATGATGAAAACACAATCATATTTTGTTTCTTTATTATGTTCAACAAATCCTGATATGCCCCTTTAATGTATGATCAAGTACCGTACTACTACGGTAATCATTATGTTTTGCATGTTTGTTGCAGACCAGACAACAAGTTCAAACCACTTCTTGATTTCGTCAATAGAAAATTCCAGGGTCACTACACGCCACGAAGAGAAATTTCTATCGACGAAAGTTTGATGAAAACAAGGGTAGAACAGCAATGTTACAATACATACCAACGAAAGCTTCGAAATTCGGAGTTCAATTTTGGACAGTGGCAGAAAGTATAACTGGCTATATACTTAACATGGATTGTTATCTAGAAAAACGACACCAACCAACAACAGCGGAGAATCACAAGGAACTAATGTCGTATTGGATCTACTGAAAATAAGCAAACCTATTGAACAAAGGCTATCATGTCATATGCGACAGTTTTGTTCACGTCCCTGAAGCTGGCGAATAAATTATTAGAAAAACTTACATATATCACAGGCACATTGAGAAAAAACAGACCCATGCCAAGGTACATAAAACATGCGGATATACAGGCAGGAGACTGCATTTATATGAGGCAAGGCAACATTCTGGTATCGGCATACAAGAACGCTACAGAGAAACATAAAGTTGTAAGGTACGTTGTACAAAAAACTACATATTATCACTATAAATATACTTTGGTGCTACATAATTTATTTTATATAAAATGTGACTGTGACTGGAGGAATGGGGCTTATTGGTTTTGCGACCAGTGTAGATCGCACAGTCTGATCAGGATTTGCACTGTTTGCAATTACCTGCATGCTTCTAACAGGAGTGTGCTATTTGATCCAGAGCTACACTAGTCATAAATCCCATAAACCCCTTTTCTCCAGCCACAGCCACATATGAGCTACCGGCTGAGAAAAGATGCCATGCCACGTTTACGACGAGCATAACCGCATACCAGCTTGTGAGCTTCCCCGCCGTCTTATAAGCGCATAATTGTGCTAGTCGCCACTCCCGTCATTCTCAGGCGAATATCAGTTTTGATCAATCTGTGATTGAGCAGATTAACAATTAAATTAACTTTTGAATTGTGCATATTTCATTTATATTTTATATGGATATATTATTATCAAAGAACAAAAAAGACCCTATAGTTTTCCAAATAGAAATGTAAGGAAAACTGATTAATATGCTTGTAGCATAATATTTTGTAACGTACGATGTTGCGATGTCTGATTGTCATTGTCATATACTATTCTTCATGTAGTTTGTCTGCACTGCACTAGTGCATACTGTATATAGTTAACATAGCGACCAGCTGACATAACTGACATTACGACAATGGTGACCAGCATAGCACCAGAGCAGCATTTAATTACATGTACATACGTGCCGGTCAGTATGTACAGTTACACTGTCTTACAATATTTACACATTTACGTGTACGTGATCAACATTTAATAAACATGTTTGCTTTCAGACTGGTATCATCAATTGTGAACGCAGATAGCGAAAGCGGAAAACCCAAAATAATAACGACATACAACAAATACATGGGTGGGGTTGATACAGCATGATGACCAGCTTTTATACCGACAATAGAAAATCATTAAAAGTGTGGTAGAAGGTGGTGATAAACAGTATCCATAAAGTAATGTTGAATGCATACATACTGTATACACAACACACAACCCATCGCCCCGTCATGTCACGACTTCGATTCACACAGAGAGTCGTCGAAGAACTGGCAACGCAACACATCAACGAAAACAGGCACAACATATTCCACGGCCAAGTGCGGAGACGGAGAGATCAAATAGTTCTACAGAGACTGCCAGGTGAGTTTTCTAAACAATGACAAGGTGTGCGTGCACACACATATTTGTCTCCCGCCGCAGATGTGGTGCTATGTCATGTCATTCCTGATCTTGCCTTGGTATTAAAACAGCTTCTTATGCAGATCGGCAGTTCAATTGCTACACTTATATCAAACGAAATTCGCGAAAGCAACTGTATCAGTGCGTACATATTGTATACTACAATTTCCATGACGAATATGTTACTGACTGAAATTGTAAACACTACTGATTTAACCCGGTCAAACGCATAAATAATTACGTTTCGTCAAATCAAATTTGGGTTGAGGTCGACTAGGAAAAAGGTATTAATTTATAGAAATGTTTTTGTTTGCTCTTCATACGTCCGATATTAAATGATCAGAACAGAACCGACAGAACATATCTACATATGCTACCTGTATAATGTATATGATATGCCATTTTATTTATTCTATTGAAATTAAAGAACTGTATGAAAGTGAATTCGATTTGAAAAACCGTGCTATATATAATTATACACGTTCACATACATACATGTACAAATATCATTGACAGGAATAAATGAGAAGGACTGTGTCATATGTTCCGACCGCACTAACGGACAAAGAAAGCGGACGAGAAATGCATGATTGAAATGCTATAGGGGCGTACACCGTTCGTGCCGTGGGGGACACGTTTGTATTCTGGAGGAATAGTGCTGCATATATTGTGTTTTGTTATCAAACACCATATCTCATGTTCATTGATGAGTGTTACACTCAGTGCATTATGTCAATAAATGCATGGTACATTTCCAGCGAGTATCTTATTTGTCTTTTCGTTTGTTTAGCAATGAGACAGTGTAATAACCAGGAACATTACAGCCACCAACCAATCACATTACAACGTGTACAAACATTTTTTTCCATCAAGAATTGCATTGCGATAAAATGACAGAATGGAAAAATCGGGCTTATCGCTTATGCGACCAGTGTAGCCTCAGATCAGCCTGCTCAACCACACAGTCTGATCAGGCCTTACATCGTTTGCCATTCAGTAACTAAATCACATCAGTCCTGTCCCATTTCTAACAAACAGTATAAACCTATATCCATACCAGGCGTCAGGCATGTGCTAGAAGACCAGGATCTTGACTGGCCAGAAATGCCATAAGCCCCATTTCCACATAAGCCCCACTTCCACATAAGCCGCATTTCCACATAAGCCCCATTTCCAGAGTATTACATTCCCGTGACATAACGTCAGTAACGTCGAAACACGTTTTCATCATCGGCTGATTGTGCTTAAATACGTTACGTCAATCACTCGTTTAGATTGTGTATATGACGTCATGACGTCGTGTACCGTTAGTCAATATTATGGGCATAATAGCTTTAGGGTTAGGTCAGCAGTCAATTATCGAGTCACTGACCGAGAAGATACTGTATAGTTAGAATCTTGTCAAATAATGTTGAGTAATATTAATCCTAGTGGATGTGTCTAGTAACACAGGTAGGGATAAGTTTTAGGGAATAAATATCACTAGGGTTAGGTCAGCAGTCAAAATTAGAGATCTTGTTAAAATGTGTTGGGTAATAATAATAAACATAGGAATGTGTCTAGTAACACAGGTAGGGATATGCCTAAGAGGATGAGTAGCACTAGGGTTAGGTTAGCTGTCAAAATTAGGGATAAGCCTTAAGGGATGAAAAGCACTAGGGTTAGGTCAGCAGTCAACATTAGTGAATCTTGTCAAAAATTGTTTAGTAATAATAATAATCCTAGGGATGTGTCTAGTAACACAGGTAGGTATAAGCCTTATAAGATGAATAGCACTAGGGTTAGGTTAGCATTCAAAATTACGGATAAGCCTTAGCGGATGAAAAGCACTAGGGTAAGGTCAGCAGTTAAAATTAGGGCATCCTGTCAAAACATGTTGAGTAACAGTAATAATTCTAGGGGATGTGTCTAGTAACACAGGTTGGGATAAGCCTTAGGGGGTGAATAGTACTAGGGTTAGGTCAATAGTGAATATGGAGTAAACAAACTAAACCACACTGTATAGTTTGCACCCATTGAGCGTCTCTATCGTGTATAAACAATAATATTACTACATGGCTAAACATTATTAAGGCAAAGATTAGATCTTCTATCCATAATGTACAACAATGCATACATAGTTACAATTGCAATTTTACAATATCACCCCTATTGACGTTATAATAAAAGTAAAATTTAAAATTTATTTTCACAACCATATTAACTATCCTAAACAATATCCAGATTAGTCCAGAAATGAGAAATGTGTTTTTTCTGAAACCTACATCAAAAAACAATAATATATAACAATGTAGATCCAGCTAAGATAGCATGTAGTGAGCCAGCTCATCCGGATCTACACTGTTAAACATTGTATTATACATACAGTAGCGCTTTCTGCTCCTTACCTATTTGTATATACTAATATCGTATACATATCGTAATCGTATAGTATTGGTATATTTAATGAGCATATCGTATGCTCATATAATATTGGTATGTTTGTACCGTATCATCGTATAGTACAAACGTACTATACGAATATTATACAAACATACGATATCCGTTCGTATATACGATATATCCGTACGGATATGGTATGAATATACCGTACCGGAAGTGTGGCTTTTCATTCTACTGAAAACACCTCTCATTTTAAAGAAATTCTCGACTCCAAAGAGGACCGAATATTAGGGGCAGACCAAATATTAGGGCAAATAGTACACGGAAACACCGTTACTGTATCGTATACATTTACGGTATTCTTGTACATTTATACCGTACACAAATCTGGTATGTGTGTACGATACAAACGTAACAGAATTATACACATGTATAAAAATCGTATAAACGTATGATTTGAATGGTATATCTATACGATATTGGTTGGTATGTACGGTACAAACATACCGTACGTTTATATTATATGCATATCGTATAAAAACATATCGTATTGGTATAGTATACGTATAGTATTTGTATAGTACGTAGAGTTGACCCGCAGAAAAGCGCTACTGTAAGGTGGTGACATTGTAACATTCCTAATAATTTATATTGGTTTAATTGTCAGTAATATATAATAATGATTATCTACATAACCCCAGGTGAAAGTCATGACATATAATTTATCTGAACAATAAAATAGAGATGGCCAAAGTAATATATACAGTAAATATACAGCAATTATAAGCCATTAGTAATATAAGCAATATTAAAGTTATGAACCAAACTGAAGTAGTTTATTGAAAACAATTGTACATGTCAATGATAATATATCTTTTATATGTAATAACATGATCAATGATAGGCAATATAATAACAAATGTTTATATGCGATCAATTGACTTCAATCTGTTTGTACAATTGTGTTAAAAATATGGGCTAATTTAAACATTTCCAAGCATACAAAAATTGTGCTGCATTATAAAATTACATTCAATCAACACATGTGCTGCAAAATGTAGAATACTCGAATAGTTGGATGACTTTTCTTCGTGGCCAAGGTGTCAGGAAATCGCATCTGCGGCGATCTGGCATTTAAACAATTCCTGTGACAGCTGTAAAAGACCCCACCTGGAGCTAAGTAATATCATAATAGATCTTTGAAGTATTTATGTCATAACCGGAGCCATGTAGAATTTTATATCTAGTTACCTTGTAATTATCATAATATGTACCAATTTTTGTAGCACATGAGGTCATACATATTATATATGATGTATAATGTACTTTATGTCCAAATCATATATAAGGTATTATATACAATGTATTGAGGTCATAGATGTCATCATAAATTGGATAAATATCCAGAAAATGTATAAAGTTGAATTGACAAGGTAGATAAAGTAAATCTGCATTACTCTCATAAGTAATATTATATACAACTAGTATGTACATGTACAATGATCTTGATAATCATGTAGTTACCAGAATTGTCCTATTGACAATAAATGTTCATGAATATTTTACCATATCAGTATAAGTAGCTGCTTATAATTTGTAATGAAATATTATTTGTATATATTAGTGTCAACATGTATATTGCTATGTACTGTACCATCAATATAATGCTTTTTAGTTAGTATAATGTTATAACTTGAATGAAGTAAAGGATTGTATGTAAGTATTACAGTAGAACCTCTCTAAACCGGACACCCTGGGAGGTTCCCATGGTGTCCGGATTATAGATGTTCCACTGTAAAACAAGCAGATGACTACCGCCGTACATGTGCTTTGCGATCAGCAACATACATTATCATCGAAAGTAAAGGGCAATGCACCCGATCCAAATTAAGCAGAACTACTTTTCTCTGTGTCCCGTTTAAAGAGGTTCGACTGTATAAGTAAGTAATTTTTTTTATTATAGTGACATGTGTAAACGTACAAGAATAAATGTAACATTGATAATCATACGAATAAAACCCGGCCCATTGGACCTATATGTCACCTTGTTGCAACATAAATGTTTCACTTGATTCAAATAATGTCTGAGGTTTGCAGATCATGAGTTTCTGGTTGGATGCATAATGTGAACGATTAGATCAAAGGGCGCATCCATTTCCGTACCTTCATTTCCACGCGAGCCAGCGACTTGGAGTGTCCGCTATGTGCGAGCCAGTTGACACCTTGTGCGTGGTTGACGCTTCCGTACACACCGTTCAAGTTCGACTCATGACACGTGTCGTACCACCACGCCCCCTTGTAAATCACTGCGCAGTGTCCCGGTCCTTCGTGGTGAATGGTCTATGGTTGTGATAGGTCAAACTGTCACCGGCGTCACCATGGTAACCGTCAACGGTGAACTTGTACTTGCTGTCAGCGTCGCCCACTTTGAACTTATTATAGGCGGCGCACTTTATCCGGGATTCGTTCGCGTTCGCCATCTCGGCTCGCAGTTCGTACCATCCATGTGACGTAATTGCGTGGATTTGCTCATTCCCCAGCCAGAAGTTCGAGCCTATGTTCTCGAAGCCCACCTGGTATTCCACCCATGTCTTTTCGAAGTCGGAAGCGGAAATCCGCCTCTTGATAACCGTCCACCCTCCGCCGAGAGTCGTCAAGTCGCAGCGCACACTGAAGCCCGTTGTGCCCTCTGGGTAGATGGTGTAGTAGTCCCTGACCGAGTGCTTTGACCGCTGGATATCGTAGCAGTCACGTTGTCGGTTGCGAAAGACGCCCTTTGATCGCAAGAAGGCTCGGGCGTCAAGTTTCGCCAGGGATTCTTTTTCCTAGCGCAGTTGCGATGCTGCGGCGGTCAGTCCCAACGCGAGTAGTAGGCAAATGTAATCCATAAATGCTCTCACACCGGGGATTATACGTCTCCTCGTTCAAACTGTACTCGGGTTGTGTCTCTGCTCGGTATTGATACAGTGGCGGTTAGTATGGAACAATATTTCTGCAATAATTAAATCCTGTGTACTCACTTTTGCTTACTTACAATTGACATCACATGTGTTCAATTACTGTTCCATGTGGCATGTGTACTGTTGTATCATTTGTACTTACTATTACATTCGTTTAATTACTGGTCCATGTGACATGTGTATAATTGTATCCTTTGTAATGACTATTGACTACTGTCTAGTGTATAATGCGTGTTGCATTCGTCATGATGACAATCGGGTCATTACAGTCACTCATTTAATTGGATCTACATGCATCTTATTTACACATTGGTGATCATTGGTGGTGGTAATTTACTTTCCTTATTGTATGTATCATAATACATGTGGCGTGTGTTGATTTGTATTGATAACAACCCACTACTTACATGTACACATTACTGTTCTACAAGACTACATGTTGTGTCCTTATAGTTACGCAATAGGCAGTATAACCAATGTATTGGAAATATGCACTACCCAATATTGCGTATTACAAATGTAATACAAATGTAACTACGGATCTCACTTGGAAACTGCAATCACCGATGTCAATTAGCACCATGCACTATGCAAGTTAGCATAATATGCAATGTACCATTATGATAACAGGTGGCGCTCTGAATTATAGCTCGGTAATGATCGGAAATAATCCGATATATTACGACAGTAGCCGAAAAGGAATTCGAATTTTCGGCTACAGTCCATCTCTGCATGTGTGTGGTTTCCGATCGCAGTGAACTTGCACCACATGCGGGGGGTACCAGCGGCTCTGAACAGGGGGAAATCAGCTGTTTCGGCAAAATGGATTTCTTGAAGATGAAGATCTTGTTTTCAACACCTAACCACGCCATACACACACAACTTCTGTTTCCCTCCATGGAATGTTTTCATATTTTGCTCATGTGTTCTTGTCACCATCCTGCTTCATCCTGCATCAGATGCACCACCCCCGCCCAGCCCAAAGGTCAAGGGGGGGTTCGCTCGAATGGGTGATATCACCTATTCGAAAGGGTGATATCTATGGGGTGCTGTTTGGGACTTTATTACCACTTAGTGATATCACATATTTGAATACATGATATCACCTATTCAAATGCATGATATCACCTATTTGAATGGGTGATATCACCTATTTGTATTGAATTGATATCATGTATTCAAATAGGTGATATCATGCATTTGAATGCATGATATCACAATTTCAGAACAAATAGGTGAGATCACCCATTACAATAGGTATATCATGATATGCATTTGTATAGGTGATATCACATATTCGAATAGGTGATATCACTAAATGATAATAAAGTAAAAAAAAAGCACCTGGGGTGCCATTGGGGACCTATTCGAATGCATGATATCACCTATTTGAATGGGTGATATCACCAATTCGACTCTGAAATGGTGATACCATGCATTCGAATAGGTGATATCATGCCTTCGAATGCGTGATATCACCTATTCTAATTGGCGATATCAACTATTTGTATTGAATTGATGATATCATGTATTCAAATAGGTGATATCACGCATTCGAATGCATGATATCACCATTTCAGAACGAATAGGTGATATCACATATTCGAATAGGTGATATCACTAATAATAAAGTCCAAAACGGCGCCTCATAGATATCACTCATTCGAAAGAGTGATATCACTCTTTCGTATCAAATTAGTGATATCACCCATTCAAATAGGTGATATCACCAATTCAAAATGAAAGGGGTGATATCACCTATTCGAATGAGTGATATCACCCTTTCAAATAGGTGATATCACCCATTCAGATTCAAATTGGTGATATCACCTATTCACAATGAAAGGGTGATATCACCTATTAGAATGAGTGATATCACCCTTGCAAATAGGTGATATCACCCATTCAGATTCAAATTGGTGATATCACCTATTCAAAGGAGTGATATCACCTATTTGAATAGGTGATATCACTCATTCGAATAGGTGATATCACGAAATGGTATTAAATACCAAAACGGCACCTCATACATTTAAGGCCGGGCCAGGTCACACCAGTCACTTAGCTCCTGCCCCAAGGTAATATGATTAGCTATAAGCTGATTAGGGCCCCCGCCAAGAAATCGATGGTGCCTATAGGTTTTCGCCCTGTCCATCCGCTTTTTTGACAAAACCTTAACCGTGGGTAAATGACCTATATTTTCTGTTTCCTTGCTCGGAATTGCTTCATATTTCACACACACACATTGCTCTAAGTGTCCTCTACCGCCATGTGACAAATCCAGGTCTGTGCCGCCCCCGCTAAGCCCAGGGTCAAGGTCACATACTTGGTGCGTCGCGAAACCTTAACCGTGGCTAAATGGACTATATTTTCTGTTTCCTTGCTCGGAATTGCTTCATATTTCACACAATCATCCCTCAAAGGGTCCTCTAACGCCATATCCCGAATCATCGTCCGTGCCGCCCCCTTAAACCCAGTGTCAAGCTCACATTCTTGCTGTGTTCTGAAATTCCAGTAACTTTTACGCTCGTGTAAATGGCTTTATTGACTGGCTGCCACAGGGCCCTCAGTGTGTCGACAGGCCACATTTTCTAGTTACTCTTAAACAGGAGTTGATTAAGATCAGCCAAGTAGAACTTAAGTTATCGCGTGGAAAAGGATACCCATCGAGAAAATCTGCTTCGACAGCCAGGGGAAGATAACTCATGGAACAATTCCGAAAATCAATAGGCTTCTTACTCTTGTCGTGACTAACATGTATACCGAATTTGATTAAGATCGGCCAAGTAGAACTTAGTTATCGCGTGGACAAGGATACAGAGTATGAAAATTACAAATGGCCGTCAAGGGGAGAGAAGTCATCGGAAATTTCAAAATCAATAGGCTTCTTCCTCTGGTCGTGACAAAGCTGTATACCAAATTTGATTAAGATTGGCCAAGTTGAACTCTAGTTATTGCGTGGACAAGCTGTGCCCGCCCACCGTACAAGGTGAATACATAATTAACAGCTAAGGTCATTTAAGGACAAGTTTTTGTGGGTAGGGAATTATACATACAAAAGACAAGTTAACAAATGTAATAGTTTCCTATCAGGTTTATTATTAAATGATAAAAAGATATGTCTAAGAAATGTGCAACCATCTTTTGTGCAGTTATAGATGGAAAACAACCAAACTGCGTAACAGAGGCGGCGTGGCCAGCATTTGCACAACCTACATAACTCTTACATGTATATCCCTGAATCAAACCATGCCGTCTGCCATTTTTAATTTTGGTCCTATTTTCAAACAAGAGGGCCATGATGGCCCTAATTCGCTCACCTGACTCCATGAACACCAGAGGAGAATGTGACATTGAGTTCATGTGTTTTAAAAATAATTGTGCTATTTTTAGATGGCGGTCATCTTTGATTAAGCGACGACTCATTTTACCAAATCTGAAAATGCTTCACCCAAGGATCTTAACTTCCTATGAAGTTTGGCCAGCATCGGCCATGTGGTTCCTGAGAAAAAGACGTTCAAAATCTTGAATAAATGGACCTTTTGGCGGCCATCATGGATGTTATAATCATCCGATTCAGACAAAAATAAAATTTGACCCCATGGGCCACGCCCATTTTTGGATTACGTAATGACGTAATTTTAACAATTTTGTAATCCCCCTACCTAAGGACCATGACCATGAAGTTTGGCGACTACAGGCCCAATGGTTACCGAGGAGAAGACGTTTGAAAATGTTCACGGACGACGACGACGGACACATTGCGGTAACAATAGCTCACATGAGCTTCACTCAGGTGAGCTAAAAAAACATGTGCTAACAACAAATCAAGAGAATCGTTTACAATTCCTTGTGTTGCCAGAATAGTTGAAAGCATTATATACAAGTGGCTTTCAAAAATAAAAGCAGCAGACGACAATTTTTTATTTAAGGGTTGGTCATGTAAGGCCGGGCAAACGGGTTCGATCCCATTTTAACCTGCTGCATTGGGGGGAAAATCCCAAAAGCAGAACGGAAATATTTACATCAAGAAGGGTTGTACATCTACAATGTCTCTTGTTAAACTACCCTTTGGGTGCTCCCAACCAACCACACACATCTACTTTACTGAAACTACTAACCCTTTCAACACTACAAACTTGTGCAACTAGAAAGGTCGGTAAAACCGACGGATGCTCCCCGATTCCGCTTGGACTCACAAAGGAAAAATTTACCGTTTATATATGCACAATGAATGACAACCGCTACCCAACTCTATATTTTGACCTCGGACCTGGTATAAGGGATTTGTCAAAAGATTACTCAATTATATATATGTAAAGATGAAAGTACAAACAACATGTTGGTCAGTTTATATATGCACGGCGAATGACCACAGCTACCTCGACTGACATAGCTTGGTCAGCAAAGTTACTAAGTAATATACATGTGGATGTTAAAACACAAACATATTAGTCAGTTTATATATGCACAGCGAATGACCGGACAAACTCTGACAACTGACATGGCTTGGCCAGCAAGTTTACCAACTATTATATAGTGGTCTCCAGAGACCTTGAAACTGACCTCAGTTTCAGAATGATTGGTTGAAAACTGTAGGAGTTGATTACATAATCTTGGTACCCCAATATACAGAAGTGTGAAAAAATTAGTATTAAAGTTAAAAAGGCGATATTTTCGTCAACAATTAGTTTTTGGACATGAAAAGGGGAGGTGCACATTTTCTATATGTGTAAAATGCATGTGTGAAGTTTCAGAATGATTGGTTAAAAACTGTGGGAGGTGTTGATTACACAAACTTGGCACTCGAATATACAGAAAAGTGTGAAAAAATGACCTAAGTTAAAAAGGCAATATATTTGTCAAAAATAAAATTTTCGGCATGAAAAAGAGAGGTGCACATCTTCCATGCGTGTAGAATGCATGTGTAAAGTTTCAGAATGATTGGTTAAAAACTGTGGGATGAGTTGATTACACAAACTTGGCAGTCCGATATACAGAAAAGTGTGAAAAAAGGCTATTTAAAGTTAAAAAGGGGATATTTTTGTCAAAAATTATTTTTTCGGCATGAAAAGGGGAGGTGCACATATTCAATGTGTGTGTAAAGTTTCAGAATGATTGGTTAAGAACTGTAGGAGGAGTTGATTACACAAACATGGTACATGTACTTCAAAATGTGGACGCCGGATGGACAAGGCGGCAACAATATGCTCCCCCGAAATTTTTAGGGGAGCATAATAAATTTGGCAGACAGTGTAGATCCAGATGAGCATGTTGGGAACGAGCATTCTTATCAGGATCTGTACTGTTTGTGGCAATATTATATTTGTTTCACGGTCAACTTTCACCCCTTTTCTTCACAATGTAATAGTACATAACAAGGAAATTCACAATCTAATCATATAAGGTTGAACGGGTAAACTACCATACTAGTTTAGTCTAGATTTACAAAACCTTTTGGTATCAGACTGATCGATTATTTGAAAAATGCTGGTATATTGCATTCGCCACACACATTATGGACTCTTCTAAATCAACATAATTTTGAAGTTTTGTAGTTTGTGTAAAGAGGATTGACGGAACACAAGTATTAACTGTTGGCAAGTTTAACGAACTATGATCAACATGTAAGAGTCCTGCCGATAACCGTTGTGGGAGGCGCTTGCAACCAATGAAGGCTTGCAGAACATGTTCTATTTTCAGTTGAACATTGTCTTCCTTCCCGTCTTCCGGGTTTATCCATGGGGTTGTTACCCATCCACCTGAAATGCAAATTGAAATTTAGTTTCCATGCTCCTATTAATTCAAACTCATGCTGTGTATGCTGTGTGCTGTGTATGCTGTGTTCTTTACCTCTTGACACCTCAGAAAAGCTCAAGTGAGCTTTACGTCTGTCGTCATCTGCTTTTTGTCCGTCGTTATGTGTCAACAGTTTCAAATGTCTTGTCCAACAGTTATCAAGCTGTACATGCATATGTACATGGTCGTTAGGTGAAATTATTGGTAAAATAAAGTATGCATGAAATCAAACATGGGTGGTATAGAAAAGTAGGTAAACTTCTTCAAACAGGATCTCATGAAGCAACTATTAATACCTGTAATCTCAGGCTGTGTGTGCACTGTACAGCATACCAGATTAAAACTGTACTGCTTACCATGAAAATATTTAATTTATCACCGTTAGTATTTGTCGACGTAACTTTCCGCCCTTAGTATATACATGTAAATTGAATATGTGTCTGAACGGTGTACAGTAATAAGAATGTAGATCTAATACATGCTTCATATTCCATAGAATGTTTCTCTGTCTTTTCTCTGAATGTTAGTTCTTCCATTCTTATTGGGAAATATTGTTTTGTGGTGCTTACGTTGTGCGACATGTGAGCGATCAAGCCAACACTGGGTCTCTTGCTAAATGTACTAAACAATTTAGTCTAAGACACAAGTGATGGACAATGTCACATGTGTAGAACTTCATGTACCATGACTTATCGTCATACATATTAAATCATTGTAATTGACAAGTTATACTTACGTTCTGTCTGTTTTAGAAATTTTCCAAAGTTATAGCTTTCTCCTCAGCATCACCAGAGTAGGTACATGTAGGTGTGTAGAAAGACAACACATCATCTGCTATTGGTATGCTGTCCTCACATAAATAGGACTGTGCCTGTGAAGGATGCCGTTTCAGAACGTCAAGTATTCCGTGGAGTTCCAATCCTGCATAATGTACATTTGATACTTAACAACTACTAATAACTGCACGGTTATCGCCCCTGATCATAACCCTTTCAACCCCAAGTAAATGGAATGGACTGTGATATGTTACTTTTGCAACCAATCCAATGGTCACAAAATGGTTTTCAGACTAGTCCATTTATGAAAATGGGGATGTTTTTGTTCTAGAAAATTTGAATATTACTTGCAAAAAGTGCAGATCCTGATGAGACGGCTCGTCACGAGCCGGCTCATCTGGATCTGTATTTTTTTGCCAAAACCACTATACAGGCCTGTGGGGTTGAAAGGGTTAAGAGTGAAAATTCATGTTTGATATGAAAGTAAAGTAATGCCAATCAATAAACACGTCCGATAAATGTAAATGACTGTTTATGACTTATGAATGCCGCAGAATGGACAAAAAATGTCTCCCTATAGTACAACCTGGGATGTGGAACAGCAGATTTAACACCTAAAACCAGGCAATATCGTTGAATATCAAATGGACAGGTTTCACTATACATAATACTAATAGTCCCATTTCTTAGAGTCAAGACCCATTGCTTTTTTTTTAAACTAAATGACAGTTGGTGCATTCTGAGGTATAGCCGAGAACACAATTGAATGAGAAACTTTAACACTTTTGTGGCAATTTTATATTCAGTGACCCAGTGCACGGCCAGTTTCAAGGGTGGAGGAAACCAGAAATAGAAAAGTTTTTTTAAGTCTGTGACTAAAAATACCTGAGAGCACTCGGCCAGCACACAGAACCTGTGTGACCAATGAGTCACTGCCACCGACAGGTCCTTGCGCACCCTCGTCGTTCTATTGGATCTGTATGGAGCAAACAGAGCCCTGGTGGCTTGTTGGATGGTGGAGGATGACGTCGCTTGTCTAGACGCCGGCAGTGCCTGGCTATAGGGCGCAAACTGGATGGAGGTGGAGGACGACGCTGTCGTGGTCGTAGACGGTGTGTCTGCCAGCAGGTTAGCAGCCTCCTGTAAGAGGGCAACTGCTCTTGCTTGTTCACTCATATCTGAAATTGGACACAAAGTAGAAAATGTAGAGCATGGATGCCCCACCAATCGCTTTGTCAGTAAAATGTAGGTCAAGGTCACATGTTTGGCAGTGCTTTGCGGTGGGCATCCCCCAATTATCTAATACATGCACACAGCTGAATGTGCTTATTACATGTATTATTTCCTAACTACAGCATATACTATTTAATTTCTATGCTAACAACATAAGCACTAAAGTATAATAAAAGTGTGGATATAGATTTTTTTTGTGAGCAACTTTTGGTTTTTGAGGTGGATTTTTCATTTGATTTCCATTGACTTGACGGCAATCTCCCGGAATACTCCCACCTGGGTAAGGGGAAATAATTTATCTATATAATTTGATTCATTCCGTTATGTAAATATGCAAATTTAAGAAACCAAACATCATCATTTCCTTCCAAATACTTTTTCTGCTTGCGAACAAACGTTGTACACCTCTTCTATACACTATTCTACATTGTATTACTAAAGGACGGCAAGAAATAATGTTTCATTTACGAAAAAGACACTTGAAAAATGAATTTTGGCCGAGGTTCGTCAAATCAGGTGACGAACGAAGCGTGCATTAGCGTACCACTGTCAAATGACACCATCTCAATAACTGTCTGGCGAACCTAAACTATGGTAAATTACCGTAATTATTATTCTCTTGGGTAATGGTGTCACTTGACGGACCACGGCAAAATCCTCTTTTCAAGTGTCCGATTCGCAAATAAAATATTATTTAGTAAATCGAATATCCAGTAGTGAAGCAGACTATGAATATAAGGTATAAATAGTTGTGGCCTGGAACCAGGACCCATCTGCATGTTGAACACTCGCAATGTGTGTAATGTGTTGCTAATTGATTAATTATTGGTGTTAACGACTTATCAACAGCTAAGGTCATGTCAGCAATTCGCTATAATTATTGATTGTACTTCACTGACAAAATAACGAACAGCCTAGACCCCGATCAGACTGTGCGGAGGCACAGACCGATCCGGCCCACACCGCTCGCATCTGTTGTAAGGTCTGTTTTCTCAGTAGCTGGCCATATATAAACACTGTATGATTGTGTAGTACATGCATTCTGTGGTCCAGTTTACACGTAAATATGTAGGTCAATAACACATACACGAATGAACCTCAGAATGCTAGAAGCCAATAGTAATGTTACATGTAGTAGGTTAGCAACCAGCTCCCGGCCCCCATAAGTGTCCACAATTCAGTTGTCTACATACACAAGTGCAATGAAATACAATACAAGCTGAAACAAACATTGGGAGCAAATAAAAACATGTCGATGAAGTCCGTCACCATACCCCCAACCTGCATACAGGACACTGGCCCCAAGTCCTGTAATAGTTTGGAGCACAACCGACCAACCAAAGTATTAGCTCCCACCTTGCAGACTATTAAACACCCAACGTACACAATTCTTCACACTCTTCATGTACTTGACATAACCCACGTCCCACGAGAGTTTGTTTGTTTGTTTATTGGTGTTTAACGGCCTATCAACAGCTAAGGTCATGTAAGGCCGGGCAAACAGGTTCGATCCCGTTTTAACCTGCTGCATTGGGGGGAAAATCCCAAAATCAGAACGGAATATTTACATCGAGATACAATATATTCAGCCCTGAAATTAGAATAACCTGACTGGGTGCCAGGTCCATACCGCACCAAAGTCACTTGGCCCCTTCCCCTATTTAAAAGTAATACCGGTACGATTACTCTTATAAGGAGTATAACCAGATTCAACTGTCACATACAAAATGCCAAAGACGTATGTGAGGGCCAAACCATGTCTCCAGTCGGGATATAGGCAAGGATGAACCCCGATCGTTAAATTACCCATCGCGTGCTCCCACCTGCCACCCACCGTCCCACGAGAGATGAACCCCGTCGCTGGCGAATATCTGCTGACATGGATTCCAAAGTCCACAGCGATGTTTCCAGAACTGTACGCCATCATAATCACCCGAGGTCACAGCCTGTTCAATACCAACATTGGCTTCTACCACTCTGCTGTTGTAACCCGGATATGGTTCTTGGCTCCTAGGATGCAGCTGACAAACTATGACCCGCTGCACCTGCAGTCCATGATGAATAAACTCACAATACGACAACAAGTCCACAACAAACTTTGATACTTAGTTATTTAGTCTTCGCATGCTGGGTCACACAGATCATTTGAACCAAGGTCTACAACAACAATATTACAAGTACAAAGCAAGGATTTATCAAAACTATGCAAACGTCCGTCGTGCAACTTCAGACGGCTGCCAGACATCTCGACCCCAGGACATCTCGACCCCAAGTCCACCCCCAAGACATCTCTACCCCAGATGGCCCAAAAAGGCTGAGACATCTCGACCCCAGGACATCTCGACCCCAAATATAAAATGTGTATTCAATGCACGCATGTATATGATACAAATAATTATAAATATTATTCTTTTGGAATAATCACGATGTATATGATGTGTATGAATGTGAACTACTATGTTCTTTTGTAAATTGCTGAAAATTGACCAAAATTCTTGTTACAATATGCAAAATTATGATAGTATATTTTTGTCAAAACATTTTGAATGTAGATTTTGAATGCGGTGGTGTAAGTATAATAGAAATTACTTAATCGATGTCAATCAATGTTTTAAAATATTTGATGGCCGTTCATCATAATTAATTTGTGTCGTTAATAACACATGAAAGGGATACATCATCAAAGAAGCTAATCGCCAGTCAAGCTAAATGTTTGTACAAGCAAACTGCGTTCGGAATACATCGATTAAATCCTTTAATATAGGTAATGATGTTAATTACGGCAGATTATGGGTACCACATCTTTGGTGTGCAAGTTTAATTGATTTCACACAATATTCACTCAACATTTGCTCATTTTCCGCTAGAACGTATATATACCTACAGAAATATTGTATCATATATATATTGTATATTATAATGTGAACCTTCATCTTATACTCTGAAAAGCCGAAGTTGATGCGACCCTGCTCCCTCTCAACAAAACTCGCCAAACGTGAAACGAAAGAATGTCCCAAAATTGCAACGTGCATAACAGCACCACCGTCCGCCATCTTGACTGTGAACTTAAAACCGCAATACACAACTTCCAATACACATTACACAAAACACAGAGAAAGTCGACAACACGGCAAATGACAGCCCATATACACTACGCCATAAAAACAAAGAATTCCTGGTGCATTCTTTACTGCAAATCAACTCGCCGTAATCTCCGTACCAATGCCGAAAATAGCAAGTTTTCTTGTGAAATTTATGTTCGGTGGTGACAAATGGCGTAGCAGAATTATTTATGATCACTTGACATATTCGCTATTCTTTGCAGCTTTGGTGGCTATGTAGTCGTATCTGACCTAGTCACTTTATCATACCTATACATGTGCGGTCTTATTCATACAAAACACATTATTTACAATAATTTGCCCATTTCTTAACTTTCTGTTATATTACTATGTATACATATTAGTCTTTTGATGGACCCCGTACTAGGAATAAAAATGTTTGTGATCATTCCTACAAAATGCGTGCTCGTGTTGCAAATTATTGTTGTGTACGTCTTCTAGTAGAGACACTATTCTACTTTGTATAAGTATTACTAAAGAAGATTAAGAAATAATGTTTTATTTTGGAAGGGAAGTATGCAATGTTTATTTGCATGCAGAGAAGTGTTTGGAAGGAAATACATGTATGTATGAACATTTCCTTCTAAGTACTAGGTCCATCAAGACACCATATATAATGATTCAAATAAAAGAACGATATTCAGCTACTGGTCGGACAATCAACTTTATGATAATGTTGTGTCAGTTTTCGGGATATAGAATAAAACACTTCATTTAGACGCTTAAAGTATTCCACCAAGATATACGAGAGCTTCGGTGAAAGTTATAATTTTTTTTTATCAAACCGAGAGTGATTGGTTGATCCCAACCATACGGGTATGACTGAATAGCGAAAACAAGTTGTTTTCGCGAAAACAAGATTTGTTTGCGAAAACAACCCATAAAATCATTATTTGGTAAAACTTTATTAATTTTCTCTGTGCATATTATTAAGACTGTTATAACTAATTAATGGACCAAATTTCGCTGACAAATATTAAAGCTGAGTGTAGTTATGATTGAAAATTCAATTATAGGCATCACGCCCGCGAAGTTGGGTTCAGGAAATCTCAATTCGCTCAACAAAAACAGCCTGTAAAACGATTTATTTCAAGTAAAGTTGTATTTTTTCTTTGAGCAAGTTAAACAGAATATTATAAATTTACTGACAGGAAGATGTTAGAAAGAAAACTCAGTTTTTAATGGAATTATTGACAATGTTTTCGCTATTCAAACAATCATGGCGGACCTTGCGAAAACAGGAATAAATAAGAATATTAATCATAACTACACTCAGTTTTAATATTTTTCAGCGAAATTTGGTCCATTAATTAGTTATAACAGTCTTAATAATATGCACAGAGAAAATTAATAAAGTTTTACCAAATAATGATTGTATGGGTTGTTTTCGCAAGTAAATCTTGTTTTCGTGAAAACAACTTGTTTTCGCTATTCAGTCATACCGCAACCATACACATAGAATCAAACAATCAGAACAGTACGCCAGATATATACTGATATAGGAAGACTTTGAGCCGCAATAAATAGATAAATTATCACCCATGTGGGTGATAGATAAATCAAATCGAGAAAGAAAAAAAATGATTGCTGCCTTTAGATCGATGGTGAAACATGCTCCTGGTCAATCCAGATCAAGAACTACATTCACTGACATTTCATTTCGAGCAAGAATACGTGTTCTAAATAGTATTACAACCCCGGGTCAAAACAACCCTGGGTCAATGTCCTTATGTGTATAAACACAGAAAACATAATTTCCAACAAATGCAATATGTGTTAAATATCTGTCAAAGTTGAGCATGGTTCTGAGTTGAGTATGGAAAAAGTTTCATAACTGGGCCCGAGGTTATGAAACTTTTTCTGTACTCAACTCAGAACTATGCTCAACTTGTCAAGACTTATAATTGTACGAGCCAAGCTAATCGTGACTTCATGACTGTCTTGATATCAGTATGTCAAGTCCGAGTCATGTTTTCACTGACTAGAGCCAAGCAAGAATATGTGTTCTAAATAGTATTACAACCCCAGGTCAATGTCATTATGTGTATTAACATAGAAAGAATAATTTCTTATAATTTTACGAGCCGAGCAAGAATATGTGTTCTAAATAGTATTTCCGAGTCGAGTATGGAAAGTTTCATAACCTCGGGCCGAGGTTATGAAACTTTTTCTGTACTCAACTCGAAACTATGCTCAACTCGTCAGACTTATAATTGTACAAATGACACCATCGCACTTATTTTCTCTTCCTCAGGGGGGTACATATATAAACTGGAATAGCCCAATAGATGTAGAAAGTTGTGAAACAAACGGCTACTGGTAAGCAACGTCTACTGGGTCAATCACAATGATATCATGTGACAATGTACAGCTGTAGGCTGGACTATTTCGGCAAACTATACATAAGCTAGCCCACTGTAGTGCCGGAGTGCATACTTCTCGCAAATAGCCTACTAAGCATGGATATGTAGAAAACTGTCTTACTGTCTTATTTTCAATCAATCAATGAACATAAAAAACCGCCTTTTCGTTTAGGAATGTTGAGTTGAATCTTAGTTTCGTATTTGTTTTTATACAAAAGTATTGTTAATTATTGCTGAGTAAGGCTAAATAAACCGCCTTTTATTAAATAAATATTTTTCCCGATAAAAAAATAAATTAATATGACAACAAAAAGGTTTACTTTTTGCGACGTTTTCCGGACATATTCCGACACCTTACGGAATTTAATAAGGGCCTCCACGAGTTAGGTCCCCGGAATAAGAATTGAGACTGCATTAAATGAGAGTTCCCTCCCCGGAATAAAACATGATGTTTCTTACTGACATATTTGCTCACGAAGACGCTGCGAATCCTCCCTGTAAGGTCTGCGAAGCCGACATCAGCGTGTGCCATCCTGTTGGGAAAAGAGACGCGGACAAACAGACTATTGTGCGCTTCGTATCGCGACAAACAGTGAAAAATGTTTTCAAATACAAGAAGAATCTCAAAGAAATGGAAAACTATAAGGAGCAGAAGTTGTTCATTTCTGACGACTTAACACCCCTTCGTCTGCGGCTTAAGAAGATTATTCGTGAAACTCCGGGTACAACGAGGATTCATACCCTCGACGGGAAGATATATTGCGACAAAAATGGCAAACACTTTGTGGTTTCCAACCCTGACGACCTGTTCCACCTGGGAATCGACGTGGACCTGGACGCACTTGGACTGTCCCAATTCGTATAGGAGAAGGAGGATGATTCTAATGACCCTACATTACCTTATGAAAACATTCCTAGTCATGTGACCAATGATCACACTTATCCGTGTGCTGACAATGTTAATAAGTTGAAAATTTGTTCTATTAATGTTTGTAGTTTAATTACCAAATTGAAATCCCCTGACTTTGAAGAGTTTGTGGAATCGTATGACATTATATGTTTATCAGAGACAAAATTGGATGACTTTGATCAATTCGTATTGGATAGTTTTAAATTTGTCGGTGTCAATAGAAAATATGCAATGCGAAAGTCTGGTGGATTGGTATACTGGTAAAGAAAGCCCTTTGGCCTTACATAGAGATTATTGATGATTCTTGTGAAAATTGCCTGTGGTTTAAATTGAAGGAAAATTATTGTCATATGAAATGTAATTTTGGTGTTGTATACATTCCACCAGAGGGTTCGCCTTACAGTTCTATTGATATTTTTGATAAATTGGAGCGTGACATTGTTGCATATTCAGCAGATGACAATTATATTTGTTTGCTGGGTGATTTTAATGCCAAAAGTGGCACTCTGTCAGACTTTGTTAATATTGAAGAAGTTATTAGTGATGACAATATTGACTATGCTACAAGTCTCATACTTAATAGGCACGCTTTAGTTGATTTGGGTTTCACAATTGAGAGGCATTGTGCAGGTAAAACCAACACAAATAATTATGGTTACAGGCTTATGGATCTTTGTAAATCATTGGATGTTCATGTTGCAAATGGCAGGTGTGGGTTGGATGCTTCAGTTGGTAAACCAACTTCCACTGGAGGATCAATCTTAGATTATGTTATTTTATCGCCTTATCTGTTTCCAACTATTACTCATTTTGAGGTACTAGATTTTGATCCCATGATTTCTGATGTGCACTCTGCAATTGTTTGTGAGTTTGCTTTTCAAAATGGCCGCCAAGAAATAGGTTCACCTGCCACCTGCAACAATGAACCTCACAATGTTACCAGTGTCCGAGCAAAATGGAAACCTGAATCTCTAATGGAATTTCAAAATGCTGTTAGTCAAACAGATATCACAACGTTGTGTAATGATATTGACTTGTTAGCTACTTACACAGATATTTACATTAACGAGAAAGTTAACGACGTTACTAGCAGAGCATCTCGTGTTCTCATGGGTGCTGCAGAGAAATGTAATTTTATTACTGCTGATCAGTCTACTTTATCAGGTTGCAGTGATAAAAATGCTCATAGAACTAAAAAGCCTTGGTTTAATCAAGCATGTAAAGTTAGTAGAGCTAGCTATATTAAATCTAAACGCAGGTATAGGACTTTAAATTCACAGTCGAATTACGATCAAGTAAAACAAAACAGTAAACTGTACAAAAGGGAAATAAATAAACAATTTAGGTTGTATCATGATTCAATTGCAAATAAGTTGAGAAAGTTGAAAGACTCTGATTCTAAGTCATACTGGGCTATGCTCAATAAATATTCAGCTGAAGGCAAACATGTAGTTAGCAAAATTTCCGCCGACATATTTTATGAACATTTCAGTAAACTTAATAATGCAGATGAGTTAGACGATACTTTTGAGCCAATTGATTTTGCAAATTTACCAGAGTATAACACGGATCTGAATGAACCTATTTCCCCAGAAGAAATTCTTAAGGTAATTTCCAGGTTAAAAAGTAGAAAAGCATGTTCTATTGAAGATAACATTCTAAATGAGTATATCAAATATTCAAAAGACACTATGCTACCAGTGTACTGCAAACTTTTTAATCTTATCTTAGACAAAGGTACGGTTCCTGATATTTGGTGTAATGGAGTAATCTTACCTTTGTACAAGAATAGGGTGACATGCAAAGCCCAGACAACTATAGAGGGATTACTATACTAAGTTGTTTTGGAAAACTTTTCACAGGAGTCTTGAACAATAGGTTAAACAACTTTTCTTGAAAAGTCCGGATTATTGGATGAGGAGCAGGCTGGTTTTCGTAAACATTATGGCACTACTGACCACATATTTACTCTGAAAATGCTAACTGACTTTTATTTATTCAAAAATAAACGTTTGTTTTGTGCATTCATCGACTATCGAAAAGCTTTCGACTCAGTTAATCGCACTGCACTTTGGAGGATTAAATTGCTCCAAACTCATGTTAATGGAAATTTCTTTAGAGTTATTTACAATATGTACGATAAAGCTAAATCATGTGTAAAAGCAGGTCAGCAGTTGTCTGACTTTTTTAAAAGTTCTGTCGGAGTTAGACAGGGTGAGAATTTGTCGCCTATTTTATTTTCTTTGTTTCTTAATGACCTGACTCAGTTTATGTCAAATTCTTATGGAGGTTTAAATCTGTTAACTGATGATATTCACTCTTTCCTAGATACCGAAGAAGTAGATGTGTATTTCAAACTGTATTTACTTTTGTATGCTGATGATACTGTTATTTTCGCGGAATCAAAAGAGGAATTACAGATAGCTCTGGATGCAATGCAAAATTACTGCAATATGTGGCAACTTCAAGTCAACACAGCAAAAACAAAAGTGGTTATTTTTTCCAGAGGTAAACTTAGGAATAAACCCTTATTTTATCTCAATGGTTCTAATCTTGACGTAGTTGATGACTTTAGTTATTTAGGTATTAAATTTAATTTTAATGGTAAGTTTGCAAAGACTAAAAAGCTTTTGGTAGATCAGGCACGAAAAGCAATGTTCCATGTAATTAAGAAATGTCGGAAATTATGTTTGCCAGTTGATTTGCAGCTTCACCTTTTTGACACAATGATTGTCCCAATTTTACTGTATGGGTCCGAGGTATGGGGCTGTGAGTCACTAGATGTAATAAACCATTTTCAACTTAAATTCTATAAAATGCTACTAGATGTCAAACAAACTACATTTACTGACATGGTATACGGTGAAGTTGGGACAGTTCCGATTGCTGTGAAAGTTAAAAGCAGAGTTCTCAATTTTTGGAGCAGACTAAATCACCGGCAAGCAGGACAAAATATGTTGTATTATGTATAAATTACTGTATTCAATGCATACACAAAATGTTTACCATTCGCCCTGGATAAGGTTTGTCCACGATACATTGGATAGTCTCGGTATGTCTGACCACTGGTTGTTGCAAAAAGTTGATCATCCTTTAGTTTTTAAGCATAAGGTTAAAGCTGTTTTGAATGATCAATATATGCAGCAGTGGAATACTAATATATTTGTAATTCAGCTAAATGTTTAAATTACAGAATATATAAATCCACTTTTGAGTTTGAAAAATACTTGAAGATTCTTCCTCCGTCATTAGCTTCTATTATGAGTAAATTCAGATGCTTAAGTCATAAAATGCCTATTGAACAAGGTAGATTTTTTTGGAATAATTAGAGACAATAGATTATGTAATATATGTAACAGACAGGAATTAGGTGATGAATTTCACTACTATCTTTTTAATTGCCCATATTTTTCCCAAGAAAGGAAGAGGTATATTTCCAAAGAATGTTATACATCACCTAACACCTACAAATTTGATGCAATTATGAATTCGACAGAAAAACAAACACTTGCCAAATTAGCATTGTTTATGAAAGTAATCATATCAAAATTTAAGTGATTATTCTCAGCTTTCAATAATTTTAAGGTTATTTCATCTTCCTTAACTTCATATACATGTATCATGTTTGTATGTATAATTTGCGTGTGTTTTATATCATGCCATGTTTGTTTGTTGTGTTATGTTTTCTTCTTAACTCAGATGCCCATATGGGCCATGAGTAATAAAAACTTGAAACTTGATAAGTCTGTAGTTGGTGGGGACTAGTGAGTAGTGAACACTGTTAATTGCAACATATTTCTTAATAAGTTTGTGTATTTATTACTTGGTGATTGCAATTGAACAAGTTTGCGCAGTGCATTTCAAACATTTTAAACGAGCACACAATTAAAAGAAAGACACATACAATTATAACGTGTAAGTAGTCAGTTGTGAATACAAAGGACAATGGTCACATGTCATAATACTAAATATAATGTGTCAGTATGATGCATGCAATTAGAAGTGTAACATTCAACTAGCTAATTATTAACGTCATGCATGTAGTTAAATGAATAACACATAGGACAATGCGAGGACAATACGAGTAGTCAATAGTCATTACAAAGGATACAACAGTGGCGGCGGAAGCGGGGGGGGGGGCAGGGGGGGGCGGTCGCACCCCCCCCCCCAATAATTTGGTTGGGGGGGCGTAGCCCCCCCAATAATTCTGTAAAAAAATTATTTTTTACTGTAATATATTTGTGTAATCATGATTACTGGGAACCCGACTCTGACTGAGCCAACTCATTTAAGAGAGGGAGGAGCAGTTGGGACCTGCCGATCCGGCCTAACCGTCCATCCACGGAGTTTAATCAAACATTGTTCAAACATTGCTGAGAATGCAGGAAATTGTGTTTCACACCACTTGGATTTCAAAAATTTTCAGGGGGGGCATGCCCCCGGACCCCCCTAGCGAATTCGGCCCCTTCGGGCCCTCACAAAGTTCGCCCCCCCCCAATAATCAATTGCTTCCGCCGCCCCTGTACAATTATACACATGTCACATGGACCAGTAATTAAACGAATGTAATAGTAAGTACAAATGATACAACAGTACACATGCCACATGGAACAGTAATTGAACACATGTGATGTCAATTGTAAGTAAGCAAAAGTGAGTACACAGGATTTAATTATTGCAGAATTATTGTTCCATAGGTTAGCAAGGCGGCTGGATACACTTTTTCGTTCAGTGGTGCGAACTACGATTTGTATACGAGACACGCCATAGGATTTTGTACCTTCGGACATGTGATATACCTTGTGACTGGAAAAATGGGGCTTATGGGATCTGTGATCAGTGTAGCTCCTGATCAAATAGCAAACCACTGTAGCCTGATAACGATATATTGCTGGTTAAAAGCATGCCGGGTGTTTTATTGATGGAATGGCGAACAGTGTATATCCTGATCAGACTGTGCGGTCGCAAATCCCATGAGCCCTGTCATTGCTCCAATAACGGCCACATATGAGACACGCCATGTGATTTTGTTTACAAAATTTACAATATTTTCCGTAAATGGCGTCAAAAGTTGACAACATTTCCAGATTATATTCCGCATGTACTCTGAATATTTTTGTCAACTTTTGAGTTTATTTATGAAATATATTGAAATATTGTAAATTTTGTAAACGTAGTTCATATAATTATGCAGATGTCCGAAGGTACAACATCGCATGGCGTGTCTGATATGTGGCTGTGTCTGGAGAAATGAGGCTTATGGGATTTGTGATCAGCTCCTTATAGAATAGCTTAGTCCTGTAGTCTGATATAATGTAATACATTGTAACCTTCGATACTCCTTGTTAGAAGCATGGTGTGTGTGCCATTGATGATATGGCGAGCAGTGCAGATCCTGATCACACTGTGCGAATGCAGTCGCAAAATCCCTAAGCCCCATTTATCCAGTAACAGCGACATATATTAATGGTCCTTGTGAAATAAGACTGTGCATGTATTGTGGATAGGCTAGCACTATGCAGTAGCCCTTGAAATCAAGCAGCTTGATTGACTGAGCCTGAGCTGTGCTACAGCTCAGGTTCAGTCAACGAAACTGCTTGATTGCGAGTTTAGATTGCCAGTCGATGTTCAAAAACGTTTGACATCTGGGCAAGATTAAGGCAGCCGGTGGTGTACAATACAAGTGAGTCTGATGCATTCTTAAAGGGGCATATCAGAATGTTTTGAACAAATACTAAATAAAAACGTGTTTTCATCATGGCCCTGTGTAAAGTGGTTTAGTTGAAGATATATGACGATACTAGACTGCTGGGTTGTTTCAATTTTCACCGATATCGGTACATAAGTATCAGATTTCCTATCTCGTTGAACGCAACATGAACGCAACATGATAGGAAATCCTATATGTATAATTCATCTTCAATTAATTCATCTTCAATTAATTCATCTTCAATTAAACCGCTTTACACAGGGCCATGATGGCCCTGTGTAAAGTGGTTTAATTGAAGATATGTGACGATACTAGACTGCTGGGTTGTTTCAATTTTCACCGATATCGGTACATAAGTATCAGATTTCCTATCTCGTTGAACGCAACATGAACGCAACATGATAGGAAATCCTATATGTATAATTCATCTTCAATTAATTCATCTTCAATTAATTCATCTTCAATTAAACCGCTTTACACAGGGCCATGATGGCCCTGTGTAAAGTGGTTTAATTGAAGATATATGACGATACTATGACTGCTGAGTTATTTCAATTTTCACCGATATCGGTATATAAGTATCTGGATTTTGAACTCAACAAGATAGGAACTCCCATATTTATGCATCTAAACACATTATAATATTGACAGGATTAGGGCAGGCGGTGGTGTACGACGAGTCTCGGCGACCGTTAAACTAAACTTCGTACGACTTAACTATTCGTAAGTATCGTCTGGAAATTTAAAATTGATGGATTTACATTTATTGAACGTAGGTTGCATATGAAGCATATGCTCAATAAATGTAAATCCACTGTTAATGTGAAATTTACAGACTATCATTAGTTTGCATTTACGAACATTTTAGTCGTACGAAGTTTAGTGAAACGGCCCCTAGATCCGGTTCTACACAATCCCATATGAGACACGCGATGTGATTTTGTACCTTCGGATATTTGCGTAATTTCATGAAATACGTTTACAAAATTTCAACAGTCAAAAGTTGACACAATTTCCAGAGTACATGCGGTGGCATGTACTTCGAAAATTGTGTCAACTTTTGACTTAATTTGTGAAATATATTGAATATTTTGTAAACGAATTTCATGATGTTACGCAGATGTCCGAAGGTACACAATTACATGGCGTGTCTCATATGTGAACACTCTCGTGTTACTGTGTACTACATGTATTTATCCCGTCAACACAGTGCGTATGTGCCGTGAAACACGGTACCGTGAAACATTTTTGATATCCAGTCAATACAATTTTTGCATTTTACAGCCATTTGTACGTGTTGACGGGATAAATAGAATAGTACAGGTAGGTTAGTGCCGTGAATGGGAAAAAATATCTGGCGCGGCACGGAAACGGGATGTGCTCGGCAGAGCCTCGCCCATCCCGTTTCCTGAGCCTTGCCAGATATTTTTCCCCATTCACGGCACTAACCTACTATTCTCTATATACATGGCGTGTCCCATATGTGTCTGTCAGTGGAGAAATGGTGCTTATGACATATGTAGCCAGTCTAGCTCCTGATATATTAGCATAATGTTCGTAATTGCAACACTATGATAGTCTGTAAATTCCACATTAACAATGTTTTCTTGTAAACTATGCTCAATAAATGTAAATCCATCAATTGAAGTTTCCAGACGATCATAAATTTGCACTTACGAACATTAGTCGTACGAAGTTTAGTTAAACGGGCTCCTGATCTATTAGCATAAGCAGTGCCGTAGCCAGAGGTTCGAAATAGCCGAGGCCAACATAAGCGGCGGAAGACGATAATTATTGGGGGTGGAAGTGTGGAGGGCCCGAAGGGCCCGAGTTTGCTAGGCGGGTCCGGGGGCATGCCCACCCTGAAAATTTTGAAATCAAAGTGGTCTGAAACGCCATTTCCTGCATTCTCAGCAAAGTCTGAGCACATACTATGACTCCCATTTTTCCTATATTGGAATAAAAAATAAAAAAAAAAAAAAAATCGTGAAAAAACGGACGAGGCCATGGCCTCGTCTGGCCTCAACGTGGCTACGGCACTGATAAGTATGCATCCTCATAATGATGAATACTCGTGTTTAAACCTGTGTTTCACAGGTGCTTCACTGACTGAAGGGCGAACAGTGAAGACGCTTATCAGACTGCGCGGTGGCCTAAACTCGTCTGGGTCTGTACTGGTCGTGGATGACATAAGACGCATTTCATTTCATCAGTCAGAGCCAAGACGGTTGAAATGAGTGGTAACAACATAATTATACGTTCATTCATAAAAAAGAAAGAAAACAAGTTCTGTAAATTTAGATAGCTGTGTATGTGTATGGATATCCGGCATGCTATTGGTTAAATGTGTTAGTAAGACTATCAGTAATGGTATTAGCATCCCAGTGCTCGTAGTAAATAGTCTATATTTACGATGGTATTATACTACATGCTGACATGGTACATATATGCTTAAAGGAGCATATCAGGATTTTGTTTGAAAAGTTACTATGAAAAATAAAAACGTGTTTTAATCATGATACTACATTGTAGGACTGCTGGGTTGTTTCAATTTTCACCGATATCAGATTTTCTATCTGGTTGAACATGTACCTAATGGGTGAAAATAAAAACAACCCCAGCGATCCTAGTACCGTCATATATCTTCAATTAATTTAATTTAATTACTTTTTTATATTTTTTTGTCTCAAAATATCCTGATGTGCCCCTTTAAAACTTTCTGAATAAACTATCATATGGCATACTCTCACATTATGTCATGGACACTTTGGAATATGCTATTTATTTTAAATATGCACTATACGACTTGCAAACCATTTGTGGCTGTGACTGGATAAATGGGGCTTATGGGTCTCGCGACCAGTGTAGATCCAGATCAGCCTGTGCATCCGCACTGTCTGATAAGGGTCTGCATAGTTTGCTATTACATTACTGAAACACACGGTATGCTTTTAACAGACACTGTAGATCGTTGTTTCAACAATGATTATTAAACGTTATTTATTAAATTCACGTGTAACCAATACGACTTAAGTTCTTCAATAGTGGCATTGTTCGTGACAGTATTGTTTCGCATATCGTGCATGTACTACTGTCTGTTTCACGAAAGCTGCCCAAATTTTACGGCCATATAAACAATTCAAAAACAATATTTTTTTCGATAGTATTAAATTAAAGGAAAATTTAAGAATGAGCCTTCTTTTTATTTCGTGAAATTTGGTCAAATATTGGTTTTATTACGAAAAATTGATTTCTCTATGGGAATTTAACATGGGGGAAAAAGAGGCAAAGGAGTGTGGGAGTGTGACTCCGAAACCTAGCTAGATAGCTTGGAAATGATCCAACTAAGAAAACAAAAGTTAAATTTTGAAAATCGGTCCAGGATTACTGAAATTCTAAAAAAAATCCCCATGTTAAATCCCCATAGACATCTTCACTCCGTGAAGATGTCTATGGGGATTTAACATGGGAAAATTTTGTTTTCGCAATAAAATCAATATTTGACCAAATTTCACGAAATAAAAAGAAGGCTCATTCTTAAATTTTCCTTTAATTTAATATTATCGAAAATAGTTTTGTTTTTGAATTGCCTATATAGCCGTAAAATTTGGGCAGCTTTCGTGAAACAGACTATAGTGGCGTACACAGACACTGGTCTTTGGTTTTGTAAAACTACGCAGTGTAGATACTATCATGAGTACATATTGATGCGATATGCCAGGAGCGGCGTATATTTTGGCACTATCATAATTATACCCCCGCAACGAGTTGTGGGGGGAGGGTATACTGAAATCAGGTTGTCCGTCCGTCCGTCCGTCCGTGCGTCCTTAAACTTAACATCAGAGAAATATTGTTATAACTTCTATTTCCTTCATTTAAAATGCTTAATATTTCACACATGCATTCCTGTAAGGCTCTACTCCCATGCTGGGCCAAATCCACGACCGTCCAACCCCCGCTGATCCCAAGGTCAAGGTCACATACTTAGTCTGTTTACAAAACTTAACATCAGAGAAATATTGTTATAACTTCTATTTCCTTCATCTAAAATGCTTAATATTTCACACATGCATTCCTGTAAGGCTCTACTACCATGTGCCAAATCCATGACCGTCCAACCCCCGCTGATCCCAAGGTCAAGGTCAAATACTTAGTCTCTTTACAAAACATAACATCAGAGAAATATGTTATAACTTCTATTCCCTTCATCTAAATGCTTAATATTTCACACATGCATTCCTCTAAGGCTCTACTACCATGCTGTGCCAAATCCACGACCGTCTAACCCCCGCTGATCCCAAGGTCAATGTCAAATACTTGGTCGCTTTACAAAACTTAACATCAGAGAAATAAGTTATAACTTCTATTTCCTTCATTGAAAATTCTTAATATTTCACTCGTCCATTCCTCTAAGGTTGTACTATCATGCTGTGACAAATCTACGACCGTCAAATCCCCCGCTGATCCCAAGGTCAAGGTCACATAATTAGTCTCTACAAAACTTAACATCAGAGAAATATGTTATTACTTCTATTTCTTTCATCGAAAATTCTTAATATTTCATGCATGCATTCTTCCTCTAAGGCTCTACTATCATGCTGTGACAAATTCCAGCTGATCTCGAGGTCATGGTGACATAGTTAGTCTCTTTACAAAACTTAACATCAGAGAAATGGGTTATTACTTCTATTTCCTTGCTAGGATCTGCTTCACATTGCACACACGTATTGCTCCAATGGACCTCTACACCCTGTGACAAATTCACGTTCATGCCGCTCCCGCTAAGCCCAGAGTGAAGGTCACAATCCCACACACTTGGAAAATGGATTATTATATATTTTAGGGGTACCTGGGCCCACGCGGCGGGGGGGGGGGGGGGGGGGGGTTATTCTGTAAGCCTCGCTTACTGACCGATCTAGTATACATCTGTGATACGCTTATTTTTCGGAAAAATTCCAAATCGAATTTTCATGTTGATTGTTGAAACATTCTACAGGCGAAACAGTAAATTAAACGAATTAAGCACTGTGCCCAGTTCTATTTGTTACATAATACTGATTCTGTGATGGTGTTATCTACAAATTACCGGTTGTATGGTTATTTAGTTTCAAATGTCAGGGCACAAGTCGTCCATATATTATAAAAAATAATCAACAAAATCACTACGTGTTTCCTTGAAGGAAACCGAAAAAATAGACAACTGTCTGACACACTATGGAAACAACTATAACATTATGTTACGCGTATCCAGCATTAAAATGTTTGTGAGCCACAAATAGTAAAGTGTACGGTTATAAATAGGACAACGTCAACTTATTGCAATGACGCAACTATTTCAAGAGTCAAAATCCGAAGTGACGTTGGTAAATTTAAGCGTAACATTGCGACGTCATTTTCAGGCTTTCATGACGTTGTCATTAAGGCTGGTTTTCACAGAGCGTGGCCCATATATAGAACGATGTCAGTTGACGAACTTTATTTTGCTATGATTGATGTAGGCTACACTGCCCTTAAACACCGTATAGCTGGTGCAAAGGGTATGATTCGTCTGGCCCGAGATTCTCTCGAGACGTAGCGGGAGGATGAAAAAGCGGCCACCCTTTTCGCAAAGCGGATGTTAGATTCCTCCGAATTAGATTCCTCCGAGTTAGATTTTCCCAAGTTCCTTCAGAACTTAACACCCAATCGCAATTGTACTTCCAACAAAGGTTTATTATTAACGACGCAGTTACCGGACGATCTGGCGAGGGCATGTTGGAGATTGTCCGATATATTAGAATGCATCACATACGATGAACACGCTCAAACTTAATACCAAACTATCGGTTCGCCTAACGCGCAAGCTAGCGAACACATACTACAGCCCCCGCGGGTACTGGAAGGGACTCGCGGCCATCAAGAACCTCGCGGCAGCGACCAAGGTTTCAGAAAACACTGTCAAGGAATGGCTCAAGAAGCAGGCCATCTGGCAGATCTATTTGCCCGCGCCTCACAATATTCCGCGCCCGAAATTCGACGTGCCGGTGCCGAACGAAGTCCACCAAGCAGACCTCCTATTTCTCCCTCACGATCGCGTCGGTCGCAAGACGTACAAGTACGCACTGACAATCGTTGACGTAGCGAGTCGTTATAAGGAGGCTGAGCCGTTGGCCACTAAAGAGTCTAAGGAGGTGGCCGATGCTCTTTCCCGAATATATAAGGTCACCAATACGCCAAAGAACTTGTAGACCCTCATTCGCGATCGACCGAGTGGGTGGCCAGACTGCCCGCCGTGGTCTCCGCACTGAACGGAGAGGTGACCAGATTGATCGATAAGAAGCCTGTAGATGCCATCAAGTTTAAAAGGGTGACGAGCAAGCCCTCTGCCGTCTCGCGCGGGCGACCCGTTGGTTTAGAGGAGCAACGGCTTCCATCGGATGTTGACGTCAGGTACCTCTATCAACCGGGAGAGCTCGAAGGTGGTCGCCGCCGCGCGACTGATCCCGTGTGGTCTCTCAATGTATATCATCTAGATCGATATATTACCAAACCTGATGAGCCCGTGCTCTACTATTTGGTTGATGGTCCATCTCGCGGGTTTGTTCTTGAAGAACTTCTTATGGTACCTTCTGACACCCAGCTACCCCCGGATCGTCAGAGTCTTTAGTATTCTCCCCTTTTTTAGAGTCCTTTTTTTTTTTTTTACCTATCCTATAGGCTCGGTGTGTACCCCGTCTTCCATCACTCTCCTCTTGTCGTAGTACGCCGACAACCCCAACTTCTCCTGCTTGTACGTCTTCATCACCCCGTTAACCATTCGGAATCCCCTGTTCTCCGCCATATCCTTACCCCCTTCGAGAGCACTCTTGTACCTTCCCCAAGTCAGATCGTTAGATCTCTTCGACATCCCCTTGGCCGAGTGCTTAGATTTTCCTTCACCGCTCATGTAGTAACACTTGCTGCACAGAGCGATGGCTCTATCCCCTTCGAATTCCAGCTTGAACAGTCCCGGAGTTCTGTTGCTCCATTTATCCCACGCCAACCACTCGGCCTTCTCCTTATTGAACTTTCTCTTCATCTTCTTTCTCACCACCTTCGCCAGCGTCTTCTCCGACAGCGCGAAGTACATGCTGTCCGTGTCCATCTGTATACGTTCGAAATCTCCGCGATCCACGTACTTGTCCAAGAAGTCGTAGTAGAACTCCAGCATCCGGAGCTTGGCCAACTGGTAGACCGCTATGCCACACTGAAACGGTCTGTTGATCACCACTCGAGTCTTCCTGCTCGATATCTCGTAAGCCTCCCCAATCTCCTCCAGGTCTTCGAACCACGCCGACCTCAGTGCCCGGTCGACAGTCTTCTCATCCTTCGTATATGTGGTGTTCATGTGTCTCTCTTGGGCCTCTATCAGCTTGCCACAACACGCGTTGCCAACCAGTTTGAATATCTCCGCCAACACCGCCTTGCTCTTGTCGACGTCCCCCGTCCGTCTGGCGGCAGTGACCTCTTCCACGAACCATTGAAACGGTTTGCCGGGCGTGTAGTCTATCACCCTATGCACCGCCTTGACGACCAGACCGTGCTCCAGATACCACTTTAGCAGCGGGGAGTATATGATCATCTTCTTGGCAGATAGGGCCCCAACTAGCTTTCTCTGCCCTTCGACCCTAGTCCTCCCGGTCCTGGCCAGGTAGTCCTTCATGTGCTGCGGAACCTCGGTCTCATCGACTTCTCGATTAACGAAAAGCGGAGACATTTCAGAGAACTTTTCTCTCAACGTTTCCGGGACCTCTATATCCAACTCCGCAAATCCGAACCACTTTTCACACCTGACCTCCCTCACAAAACGGTCTATATACGACTGTCTTTCCGGGTCGTCACACGTCCATATCTGCTCCTCACCGCACGGCATGTCCTTCGACAGGGTAGACAGATACAGCGCATTGGCGTCGTACCCCATCACCGCCTTGCACATCTTCTCCTCCCGACTACCCACCTGACCCCTGATCGTTGACCTGCCAGCCTCGGCGTATCTGAAGAACACTATGGACGGACCACCGACCAATCCCTGCTTCATCATCTCGTAAGTTTCCGACTTCGGCGACCACAACTCGGGCGTGTCCGCCTTCCCATCGATCGTCCCACGAAGTAGGTACTGAAGGTAAAGGGAAACACCGGGCAGAGACACAGCATCCTTGAGTATATCCACACCTCTTCCCCTGTAGAACTCCGTCATTTTAGTCAGAGCCTCCAGGAACGGTCCTACATCCAAGTCGTTGTAGTGTTGCAACCATTCCTTGAACGTCTTCATCCCCTTTTCTCGGAATACCTTCTTACACTCTTTCCACTCGGACAACGACAGTAGGAACTCACCCTTCAACTTCGAGTACCACTCGGGATAGTCGGGCAATCCCGGATGGTCGAGCTTGTCCGCGCTATCGAACCACTCGTACGGGAAGTGAGACTTTACCGTTTTACAGTCGTACGCCTTAACCCACGGTCGTACGTGGTACCGGGTCCTAGATACTGGATGATGTCGAGAAATCTAACCTCCGGGGTAAACAGAAACATCGTCGTGCTGGCTCTCTTTCCGACCATCACCTTATTCACGGTGGCCGCAAACTTCTCAACAAGGTACCGCTTGATGAGATTCAGGTCTGCTGCAGTTGAACCCCACCACCGGGACTTGGTCGATCCATGAGACGATCTTCTCTCGCTGAGGTTTCGACAGCATCTCTATGTCGGCCGGCAGATACTTCTTCCTAACCCCCTCCCTGATTGCATTGCCTCTCCTCTGCAGCTCGGTCACGAACTTCTCGACCAGAGTGTCGGGATCTCGTTCGCAGATGTGTGTGATCCCCTCGTGCATCGTATCCCCCAACGACACCGATATAGGGACGTGCTCTACCTCGAAGGTCAGGTCTTTGGTGGGTCGCGTGGTTTTCGACTTGTCGAGATACGCCTCGAAGTCGTAGACTATCTGGTGAGGATACAGAGTCGTCTCCTCCTCGCGCGGCGATTGTGGATAGTGGGTATTCACCTCATTCAACCACTCGCACTCCCACATCACCACCAGCTCGTAACCCGCCTTCCTTATCTTGGCGTCTTGGATTTTCGTCCTCCTGTATAGTGATCTCGCGTTACCTCTCCTGCAATGCGCCGGACACCCGTGCCAGTAACATCCGTGAAACTGAAACACGGTCTTGATTTCGTGACAGTAGCCGTCGACCGGATCGCCGGCAACCCACCTCTCCCCGCCGTGACCGCATCTTGCGTGATGTATGTGATTTCCCACCCTCTCCTCTTCTCTGCTCAACCGTTGAATCGACACCGCACTCGCTGACCCCTTGGGATAGAACGCCTTCTCGTATGCCGACTGCGGTCTCTCTACCCTCTTACCTGGACATGTCACCACGGTCTTCCCACCCATGCAGGTGGTCGCGTGCCTGTGCATGTTACACGACTTTGTGAACCGTTGTTGACATCCGGAGCACCCGTACTCGTTCGTCATCTTGCGGAGGTTCGTTATGAGGAACGAGTGACCTCCAAACATTCCTATCGTCATTGTCTTCTCCCCAACCGCGTCGTAATTTGCCGGAGACTTCATTAGGTACCACACTCCGTCGGCGGTGGGCTCGTAAACGCGAATGCCCAGCTTGAAATGCTCTTCGACCTTCTTAAGAAAGTCCAGGGGGATTCCCTTACTAACCCGGTCCGTTATCGTGACCGAGGTATTCGCGAGCCAGAGCTCGTGCCTTCTCACAACAGCGGTCGGTTCTCCCTCCACGATGGATGGCTATGCACCTAAACAGACACAAGTAGTCGTCGTACGTGTCGACGGAATACATTCCCTTTTTCTGTCTTAACCAATCGGGTAGTTTTCCCGCTCCATGAGAAGTTGTTGCGCATCGATGATCATCTTCACCTCTACCGATATCCAACGAACGAAGGTCCATTTTGTGTTTGGTCTATCAACTTTGTCGATGTCCATTCGACCTTTCTCTCTATCGGATATCCAACTCTCGGCTTTGGCGATCTCGTTTATCCACGGACTGCCTTTTGATTGTTTGTGATAGATCATCGTTTCGTCGGTCTCGATGTTCCTAATATGATAAGAACACGAATACCTCAGATAACACGCCGTGGTCATCTCTGGGCGAATTTTATTAATTATGCGATTAGCGATCTCCCCATCTACCCCCCTCTCGAAAGTCCATACTATCTTCCTCCTACCCCTATCAACAGTTTCCCTAACTTCGGCTTCTTCGGCGAGAATCCTGGGACCCTCCTCCACCAAATCTCTGGCGAGCTGTCTCCTACTCTTAGGAGGGCTCCCCACCAGGCCTTGATAAATCTTATTGTAGTACGCTTTGTATAGTGGTTTTCTGCGCGCGCTGGGATCTTCTTTTACACGCTACGCGTAAGCGGTGGCACGCAGACTGGCCGTCGTCTCGTTCTCCAATTTCTCGGATCGTTTTTCGGGGTCGGCAGGCAGTCGTCCGGTCGAAACCGCACGCCGCAGCCTCTCCTCGTACACGACGGCTCGCGCGTCATTTATCCTATCTGCTATATCTTTCTTGAGTCTCAAACCTCTTAGGGAAATTCCCCAACTCTTAGCTTGCTCTCTCATTTGCTTTATGGTAGACATTATACTGAGTATAACCAATGAAATACTTGTCTCTAATAGGGTGTAAGTTGCCAATATTTATGACAGATTGTCATATATATACTGAGTATAACCAATGGATTTCTTATCTCTAATAGGGTATAAGTTGCCGATATTTATGACAGATTGTCATATATACTGAGTACATGTATAACCAATGGATTTCTTATCTCTAATAGGGTGCATTTCAACTTCGCTTCGTGGTCGTGTGGGCTAAGGCGCCACTCTATGGAGACGTGGGTTGTGAGTTCGTACCTCGGCTGGACCTAACACTTTTTTTTTTTATTTTGTTATCCTTACAACTGCATGCCAAAGGTGTTCCTATCCTTCCGCTCTAGGAAATATATGGTCTCGTGGTTGCTGAAAAATATTTTTCCATTCTTCTCATACATACCCGCCGAACAGTGGGGGAACATCCGAGTAGTATATAAGAGTCAAACATGATACCACCTACTGATGGGAGGCACCGCGCGTAGCGGGGGGCTTCCATCAGTAGGTGGTATCTTTTTGACTCTTATATACTACTAAAACTATTTTGTGACGGTTGGATTGGTTGCAAAATTAACATATCAATATCCATTCCAGTTACTTAGGGGTGAAAGGGTTAAGGCTACTGAGGAAAATAATAGAAATAAAACATATGTAAGGTTGTTGTTCCCTTCTTGTGGCCCCTATGTAAAGTATATGGAAATCTAATAAAACTCCCTACTAATAAACCAATAGCTACTTACACCAGTAAACCATATATATATGTTTAATAAGTGGTTATGCAGATGAAACCAGCAAGGAAATCACACCATCTGCTTCGTTAGAACATATTATTACACTCTTGCAAATGATTTGCACGGGTTTCGCTGTGAGAGAAAACCCTTAATCAACTCCTTACAAATAATACACCGTGAAGAGAACACCCGTAATTGCGCGCCTGTTTTCTTGGAAACCACGAGCTACCATGCAAAATGTTTAATTTGTATTACAGTCGAAATAAAGTTATTTTAAAATTTGGAAAGGGTCTCGACTAATCTAGAATGTTAATGTGATTGAACAAATTCCAAGTATGCACTCAAATACATCTGTCTCATAGAAACAGCTGAGTAATTTGGATTTCAAAAAGTTTACATGACTTCACATTTGACGTCACACAACGTAACGTCAAAACGCGGGAAAACACGTCATTGTATTCATACGCACATCACAATTAATTGATTATCACATCAAAAATAGACTAAATGTGCACATATATCCGCCGTGGAAGTGTAATAAATAGGATATTCCATTGTACATGTTCGAATAGCGGAAATAATACACTCGTGTCCGTCGGCGTCCGTGAAAGCGAACAACGGTGCATATCCAGATGAGCCGGCTCGTAACGAGCCGTCTCATCAGGATCTGCACTTTTTGCAAGTATTTTTCATATTTTTCACAGCAAAAACGCTCCATTTTCATAAATGGCCAAATGTCAGTTGCAGAAAGTTGTCGTCTGCTGTCGTTTCATATTGTATAAAGTGCTGACAAACCATGTTGATACAAAATGGTAAGTAAAACATAATCAGCAGTGATCTGTCATATTAAACCTTAGCATCCGGGAAACGAAAATTGTCATCTGCTGTTGTTTTACATTTTGTATTCCTCGATAAAATGAAACACGGTTTGGCAGTACAGTAAAACCTGTCCAACCCGGACACGTAGACAGTATATGTATACTTAGTTGTATGGGATTCATTGCCACATATCGATGTTTATAATGCCTGTTCCAGGGTGTCCGGTTAGAGAGGCTTCACTGTGTTTTAGAGAATTCCAACGTACTGACAAACTATGATAGCAAAAATAAGTCGGTATTGTAAGGTTAATGCAAGCACATGAATAATTATAAATATGACAAGTACTGTGTTATTCTATTTCTCCTAATCTACATAAAATTATATGTTTCAGTGTAATAACACAGTGTATTAATACAAAGGTCACATTTCACTAGTGCATTATATAGCTACGTAATTCAGGCCGCTAAAATAAACACGTTAATTATACCATACAGCTTCAATGTATGATGTTTAGGTTATGCAATACACAGTATCTAACATTTGTGTTTCTTATGAAATCAGCCAATGAGTTTAATAGATATCATATTGGAAAAAAACACACATGTTAAATTATATTCAGTACCATAAAACACATAATCACGTGTTGTAGTTGTACCGATAACCTAACATGTTTTCGTGAGTTCAATTTGAATTTTTATTTACACACTTAGTGTTTTATGATTTTAATACGATGTGTTATTACATCGTGAGAGCACAGTTTATACTTATGTAGCCTATTTCATCAAAGTTGCAAAGTATACTTATCTTGCTAAGTACACATTGAGGGAGAAATTTTAAATTTAAGGATCAATTTGTTAATTTTGTATTATGAAAATAATACACCGTGCATGATGTTTATCCATATGTACAGATAATGATACATTCTGTATTCTGTAAATCCATCGGCTATTTATCGATGACATTGACCTTTTATACATTCAATGGCATCGATAAATGTCCGATGGATTTACAGAATACAGACTTTAATGTTTCTGCTAACACCATAAAGAGCAGAAACATGTACTTTTTAGTGAGAATTAGTCTTCGCTAAACCCTGACTTCGTTCCCGAATTAGTTCGGACCCGACAAAAAATTGAATTCTACCACAGTTTAAACGTGTAACATCGTAAACATCGGTTTCAAATTAAAACGAACGAATTCGATATGAAAATCATGTGTAAAAGACATGACATCCGTTTAAACACTACAAGACACCCGTTGAAAGAAACTACATGCAAGTTGATGGGTATTTAAACGAAAATCAAACGGTATTCGTTTATATGCATATCGTTGTACAATACAATGGGTTTCACTTTGTTTTCATTCGTTTCGTTTACAAACCTTCAACAAATCTTCGCTGTACACGCTAACCCACTTTTTTATAATATGACGAAACGTCTAGTGCCAGAATCCGGCAGTCAGAATGTCTGGGACCGCCATTGCGGCGGACGAGCACGGAGGAAGTGGTAGACATGATACAGTGGAACCTCTCTAAACCGGACACCAATAAATCACTTGTGATCTTATTTTCTATCAGATTCTTGGTCATTAATCTCCGGCAATAATGTCTCTTCGCATAGCACACACATGTGGCTCAGAATGATCAAATGCCTGATTTACAGTAACACCTCTCTAAGCCGGACACCCTGGGGGCCTTCCAGGGTGTCCGGTTTAGAGAGGTTTCACTTTAGTATGTTAGTGCATCGCAATCCAGTTTGGAGGATAATAATCTGTGACATTGAATTTCTTTTTTAGCCTTGACCCTGGTGTCGGAAATCCGTCAAAGTACACGACAGTCCCCCCACTTAGCCACCCACCCCACCAGCCGAATGTCCCTGAAGTAATGATCACGTGGTCACATTGGGCAATCAACGCGAGATCTAGAGCAGCAGCTTTGAAATTACTAAATATGACATCACTTCCTTTTATAGCATTTTTACACCACGTTATATCATCGCTGGCGATAATAAATGTTACGTTGTTGAACTGTTTTCGGAAATATGCCATTGCATTTTGTATGTAACTACTGTTCGCAACACCGAAACCGTCTGCTTGTAGTTTGACACTTGTCATGTCTGTCCGTCGCACGTGAACTCCAATCTGCGTTAACATGGCGCTAGGTTTTACATGCTCACGTACAAATCTCGCAACATCACGTTGAATACTAGTTTTGAACGTGAACGCTGACCTGATAACTTCCTGATCATGGTGGAAGTACCTCCACGATTCATAGAAACAACAGAAGCTCCAATTGGTAGTCGTAGCTAGCGATTCCACGTGATTGTCGTACGTTCCAGACCCGTTCTCGTGTAACTGACGATTGTTCAACACCGGCGAACGTCGTGTAGTGACTACGAGTCCGGTATGGTTGAATGCACTCTCCAGCAACGGTAGAGACTGCTGGATGTATGGCGTGTAGCAATGGCGGCGGGCCGTCGCCAGCAGCATGGCATACTGGAACATGTTGTTGCCCGTGCGACCCGGGAACGTCACCGTCATGAAGTGGCTGTTTTGGAATTGTACATCACAGGCTGAAATATACAGACTATGTGGATATGACCGGAGAAATAGAGTTTATGGGATTTCTGGTCTGCGTAGCTCCGGATCAAATAGCACATTCGTGTTGCCTGATAACACTGTATTTGCTTGTTAGAAGCATGGCGGGTGTTTCAGTGATGGAATCGCGAACAGTGCAGATTCTGATCTGAGTATGCGGATGCACAAACTGATTTGGATATACACTGGTCACAAAACCAATTAGCCCCATTTCTCTAGTCACAGCCACATATACAAACTCCTAAATCTTAGCATACTAAAAATTCCCCAAGACAAAATAGCGCATATGAAAGGCATTAAAGGGAATGTGTTTCACATTAAAATGGCATGTTCACTACATGTGTATGTTTCATGGACTGCCCATCGAGTACTTTACGATTTTAGAAGAAAAAAGACTTCAAGCCTTTGCAATTTATTAACCATAATTATGGTATATCACATCCAGTTTTTCACAGTCTGTTCATCAGGGGCCCGTTTCACTAAAGTTCGTATGACTAAGAAGTGCAACATTGAAATCCACAATAATATTTGTACTGACAGCTGATATTGGAAAATCTTTCGTACATGTGCTAAATTTAATGACATGAACCCTGACGTACGCAATGGCAGTATTCGCGAAACACGTTAATGTGAGAAACAAATTCATAAAACTCTTCGTACGAACATTTTTATCGTACGACGTTTAGTTAAACGGGCCGCTGATCATTACTCTTGGTACATGTACCAGCAATATAAATATATATATTATACAATAAGTATCTTTTAATACTAAAAATGCGCAACAATATAAATACAGTAGAACTTCGATAACTAGAACAGGTCTGGCTCGAGCACTATGGAAAACTCGAACTGGTTCGACAGTCCCGGCAAATTTCCTATATAATTCATGTAATAAAACACCTTAAACTTGAACTATGAATTACTCGAACAGTCGAACCTGTGGATTAGTCCCGTGGACGGTCAAACAGTGGTAATTACCGCTAATAACTCGAACAGGTAAGTCTGTGATCAGCTGTTTGTCTAACGAGGTGCGAATTCCACCATTGCGGGCGGTCGCGTTGAGTAGTTTCCCTTGACGCGGGATGACATTAAATCACGAATCGCAAACAATAGCGGCGTGAATTACGGGCGTTATGATGTCCACGCTAATTAAGTGATTTGAATGCGTTATGTGTCATGAACAAACGTTTACTTAAATTTAACTTTGACAGAAGATGTGCCAATAACAAACAAACCGAGATCATGGAATTCTTCAGGCGTTAATTTATAGTGTTTATAATTGTATACTGACATTGTTTCGTTTATATTTTCCGTTTGTATATTTATTCCAACCACTGTGCTATGTGCTATTTTTAGACACTGGGAATACCAGTAGTATGTATAGACGCAAAGCGGAACATAGCGGTTTATTTGACGTATACTTACATGTAAATATTGAATAAAACAGCAACTTTACAATTGTATTTGTTATTTTTCATTTCTCCCTCCAAATGTAATGCATATACAATGGCATGTCACATCGGTCATCTCATATATTCACATAAGTGATTTTATTGACTGAATGTGACAGTACATTTTTGAAACTTCATTCCCTCGAACTATGCATCGCTCGAACTCAAACTCGATTCCGTTGCCGGTTCGAGCGATCGAAGTTCTACTGAATGTGAGAAAATGCAAGTAGCCAGTGCTAGCTACATGTATGCTGCTGTATATTGTTCATAAATGCATTTAACTTTCATGCACATGCATATTGTATTATTTGTGTGCATGTGTTTTTGTTTTATTACTAAACATCATGGACTGTTCCGGCAGTATAGTGCGAATGATCTACGAGCCATTGAATGTAATTTATAGCAGTTCTATACATAGCATTTGAAATTAAAATACAATGTATTATAATACACTACTGTAATACACATGAAAATGAATCTCTGAATAAAACATGTCAGTCATTACAACTTCAATGCATTATGCTGTGCTTATGTATTAAATGTAATCTTACATTTGCCTTGATTTCACATGATATTTATTAAACTCATTGACTGGTTTGAACTCAGCAGTCTCGTTTAATAAATATCATGTTAAATCATCCCTCATGTGAGATCATCTATGGATACCAAAATATACATTTCAAAACTTGCTCCCAGCGTCATCGCAGATTATCATGCTCATGCACAGTCTGCTCAGGGAACACGCTGGTCGCCAATCAATACTTTGACGTTGTTTATTGATCACTTTATTGTCACAATAAGGATTAAATGATGACCAGCATCTACACTGGTCATATATATCAGTGACTGGATAAATGGGGCTTATGCGTTTTGTGACCAGTGTCGGTCCAGATCAGCCTGTACATCCGCACAGTCTGATCAGGAGCTGCACTGTTCGCCATTATATCAATGAAATATGCGTTATGCGTCTAAATATCAGTTGTGAAAATTTCCATAAGCCCATGTCTACAGTCACGGACAAGTAATGTCGTCATTGGCATTTTTGTTTATCTAAATGCGGCCCATATAATACAATACTGTACCCTTCGTCCGACTGTCTACTGTGGAACTGGAGTCGGTAGTGTTTCTTCGCGTCCCCATTGTCTTCACAACTGTAGCAGCACTGAAGACTTGAGGTACAGTTACCGCTTTGTTATGTACTGTGTTGTATAGCAGCAGTGTACTGAATACAACTCCGGCAACCATAGCATATAGCAGGGTTTTCTCTTGTATACACATGTTCAAATTTGTCTACTGCCACCTAACGAGTTAAATCTTCTCATTCAAATAATACGTCCGTTTATCAGGTAACGAGCGTTGTATTGGTCGAATACGTACCGACTGATACATGATGTCGTATCAGGCATTGACCTGATACGAATATCCGGGTTACAACGAATTGAAATCTGATTTTTATTGGTTTGACGGCGCCACGTGACGTTACCCAACTACGTCAGTGTAATGACATCACAGCAACAATTCAGCGTTCATTTCAAAGAAAGCCGCGTCATAGTTGCTCATTTTCTAGCCAAAAACGTTATCTGATAAATAGAAAAGCATGTTAGCCTCGGAATTCCTACGCGTTTCTTAGCCTTTCTTGATAAAATTCATAAAAAGATACTAGCCTGGTATTCTCTATTTATATATCTGTGTGTGTCTCAGATGATACATTCGGAGATGCAAGTCATAAACGCTGCTCTCTTGTATCAACGCATATTCTATGTGCTTTTGTAGGCTATTAAACATTGACCACTCTCATATAATAAAACCAAGTCCATATACACTGTAATACATTGTACTTGAAGGACCCATGGGGCCCCTGAGCATCCCATGATTCATGCACAATTGCTTCGTAACTGTGTTGGGATAAAAAATAATATGCGTGTGAACATTCTCTTCTTTAATATTTTGCGTTCAAAATAAAGACGGACCTCCTTTAAATTGATATTACATGAATGCGGATATGTGTCCCTTGTAACGTTTAATTATATGCGTCCGAAGTAAGACATACCTCCTTTAAATACAATAAACATGAATGCAGATATGTGTCCCTAGTAACTCTGATTATGTGTACATATACCTAAATATATGTATATATATATATATATAAAAAACAAATGAAAATTTACAAGGAATAAAAATATTGTTGCTGGTGGTAAATTCGATCACGGATCTGTTATGTCAACATAGTTTGTGTGCCCGCCGTCTAAGCCACTGCGCTAGCGAACACGGCTTGTTAGGAGGTATGAAGTTAGTAATTATAATAATATTATATTATAATTTTAATACATAGACATGGTTAGGTTAACTGGATGACATTCCATTTACGTTAGTATATTTCACTTTTATTTCTCTTCAACGCTATTATTAGTTATGTTTCTTTTATTCGTTTTAAATAATCAATTAAATATTCACATCTTGGCTCTGTATTCGAAAATTTATAAATGTAGTATTTTCCCGTAATAATAAATAATCAAAAAAATTACTATGTTTGTCATATTTCCAGAACTAATAGTGTACCAATCCAATTTCTGTATATTTAATGTTATTTTCATTAATAAATAAATTAACTGAGGCCAAAAGGTCAGTACATTGCAACTTTCCCAATTTTTTTTTATTAGATTCTGGCGCCATTGCGAAGAAATCACACACATTTGTATTTACTATTTTACATTTATATAAATAATCGTTTGTTGCACAATTATACTGAAAATTTCTAAGTTTAGAGCTTATAGTGCTTTTTAATTAATGCGAGTTAACGTTATCTCAATGTAGCTGTACTTCGTCGAATTCGTTTTCACATTTCGTCTTGCCCTCGTATATATCTGAAAGTATTAAGTACTATCAAGATTTTAAGTGTTGGGAAATCATGTGCAGGAGATTTTATATTAAATCAATATTCCCATGCCGCGGGGGATGTCCTAGTATCCCACTTAACATAGTTGTGTAATGTGTTGCTAGTAGATTCGGGATGTTTTCCGGAGGAATGGACGGCTGGAATAATAATTCCACTCTTCAAGAAAGGGGATGGAAATGACGTACACAAATACTGAGGGATTACGCTTGTGAGGTGCTTCTCGAAACTATTTACTGTAACAGTTGTGTTTAATACAAGACTAAGTACTTGGTATGAAAAGAATAGTGCTATTTCTGACTCTCAATTCGGAGTCCGCAAAGGCTATTCAACGTTGAATACGATATACGCCTTTCGATGTGTTATCGAAAAATATTTAACCCAACATAACAAACTGTTTTGTGCTTTCACTCACTTGACAAAGGCCTTCGATTATCTTTAGATGAATGTTCTTTGGTTCAAACTTTACAAATTAGGAATAAATAGCAAAATCCTAAATATGATTAGCGCAATTTGATTCGCGCAATTTACACTCATGTAAAGTAATGTTTTCGGAACTTTTTGACATATCACTCGGCCGCAGACAAGGGGAGATAATGGGGACTTGGATCTATTGTTTAGAACACAATGGAAGCAACGGACTTACGTTACAGGATATCACACTTGCTTTATTACTATATGCAGACGATATGGTCATACTTGGTGAAACTCGCGCGGATATGCAGCAAAGTCTTGACAATTTATTGTTATACTGCCAAAAATGGGGCCGTGAAGTAAATGTCAAAAACATACAAAGATAATTATGGTTTTCCGTAAACGTGGTAGATTAAAGCCGGAGGACGTGCTAGAGTTCAACAATGAATTGGAAACGATACATCTGAAGTTTTATAAAGCTATTCTGGGTGTAAAATTGTCCACTAGCAACGCGGCAGTGTACGGTGAACTTGGGCGTTATCCGTTGTACATTAATCGTTATATGCGTGTTATCAAATATTGGTTTAAGCTAACACGAACTGAAAAATGCATTTTGAAAATTGTATACGAAGACGTGAAACTCAAATTCGAAAACGGTGTGCGTAATTGGGTAACTGTTGTAAACTCATTACTGTGGAATAACGGTTTTGGATGCGTGTGGAATAATCCAGAGACTGTGAATGCGAACGTAATTTGTAATGAGTTTAAAAATATACTTTATACAAACATGGAACAGAGATTTACAAGATAACAATACACTTCAGTTATATAAGGTTTTCAAGCTGACATTTCAGTACGAGCCGTATCTTCACATACATGTAGTACGATACAGAATATACAGAATGGTGTTTTCTACAATAAGACTGTCATCGCATCAGCTACATATCGAAACTGGGCGGTATGGGAGAAACATAATATACTGACATGAGAGGCGATGTACCATTTGTGATATTGCAGACGAATTTCACTTCATTTTTGTTTGGCCGGTTTACAGAGACCTACGGTTAAAATATATACCTGCATATTATAGAAATAGGTGTAGTGTATTTAAGATGTGTGATCTGCTACAATCCCAAATAAGAAAACATATAAACAGTTTAGCAATGTGCATGTATGCGGCATTTGGAATTACGTAAATCTGTATTATGATTGTATTGGCATCCGCTTCATATTGGCATGATTGGCGTACATGAAGAGGCATTATGACAATATTACAGACAATCTCTGTAATTTATTGATGCCACCTGGATGCTTCTCGAGTAAATATGAGACTCAACCATTGTCCAACCTCTACATGATACACATGTGCTTTGTTTACGGTTAAAATGCTATGTATATCATGACTTATTGTGTAAGACGAGAAACTGTTTGGTCAAAGTCAAATAAATATTCCTCTACTTCTGCTTCTTCTATATAACAATATCATGCTTGTTTAAATTAAGTTGTAAAGCATGTTAATACACTGTTTTGTTCTTTGTATGTGTTCAGTGAGTTGTAAATTTACGTTTGTTATATTAATTATTTTGTTCAGTTTTAAAGTTTTTATTTCCATAAATAGTGATATACTACCAATACATGAGCTACACGCAGTTTAACAACATGTATTTATAGGTTGCACACCTTGTTTACAATCAACTTCGACTATCGTAAATAATTATAGAACATAACATTCCATTTTCGTTCTCAAGAACTATGAGCTTATTTCTATTCATTGCAATTTTTTTTCTCAATATTTTGTCTTGCCTTTAGGTAAGACATAAACTCTGTTTCGTAAGTTACATGTATATATAGTTACAAGTATTTTCCTAGAATGATACAAAGGTTGAAAAACGTGTTGCCTTCCTCATATTGTCCGAAGCAAACAGTGTGCGAATAAAAATTACATGTCAATATTATTAGTGTTTAATTAGGTATTCAGCTGTGACCAAAAGTGTTGGCTTATAGTGCATTCCCCCAAAAAAGGTGCTGAAATGTTTCTGGAGCCATGGCGTAAAAATCACACAAATTAGAGCTAACAATGTTACACTTATGTAAATAATCGTTTGTAGCGACAATTCTCATCAAATTTATTCTGAAAATTACTAAGTTTATAGAACTTATAGTGTTTCTAAAGGGATTTGTGTCGACACCCTTCCAATTTATATTTGTATCCGCGAATTCGTCGTCCCATTTTATCTTGGCTTTATGCACAACCGGTTTCTGTTTATTAAGAAACATGTTATATCGCTTCTTATTACATTCGGTCGTGGTTTTTATTTGTTCTATTATTAGTACCTTTATACTTACCGTGTTTATTCTTTCATTTTTAACTCGTGTTCTCCAGTCTTGAGGAAAGCACGAAATCAGTTTGAAGTATTTTAGGTAATCGTTATTACTAAAAATAAATAAATATTTTATTTCTGTAAAATCAAAGAATGATGCAGTTGATTCTTATTAAATTGATGTCCTGATTATATTGTTCTCAAACCAATCATTGTAATAATCATTTGCATGCATCATTGGTCTAATCAACAGGCAACGTAACCACAAGGAAAAGTATATATTATTTATTAACTCACTGCTTGGTGACACAGTGCTTCGGGGTCACCAACATTTGGTAGTTTTCAACCCAATATTATTGTATACTCAGTGTTCGAGGTATGTGATTTGGACAGGCGTCCCCATTACAAGGCAGACATTACAGTTTTATATTGGAGACCTCCGCTCGGCTAGATAGACAGACAGATAGGTCACACATACGCAGCCTATGCTCAATAAATGTAAATCCAATAATTGTTTACAAGAAAACATGGTTAATGTGAGCCTTACAGACTATCATAAGTTTGCACGTACGAACATTTTGCTCGTATGAAGTTTAGTGAAACGGCCCCCTGATATAGCGTGTGTTGTTTACTATGTTCTTATTATCACAGTTTGATTTGTTTATATTGATTAATGGGCGGGTCAATGAAAGGGCCCGACTTAACTCTTTTGAGCAATAAGAGAGACTAGTTGTGTACTCGATAGCGAACAGACGGACTTTTACCGCTGTTTTAGCACTTCCGATTGCTAATGTTAATTATTAATATGGAGACTCAATTTATATATACGGATTGGCCGTATATACTGACTGTATCTGTGTTAAAAAGTGGATATCCGTTATTAGACAGTGTGTTCTCTTATATATTTATCTGAGTATGCAAGTTCGGACAGAATTAAGTAATATAATTAGAAATCAACCTGGCTAGATATGCCGGCTGCTCAAGGACTACACTGGTGTGCAGATTACCGATAGTCTGAACAACTTAGCTAGATATGCCGTCTGATCAGGGACTACACCGGTGTATATATTACTGATAGTCTGAACAACAACTAGATATGCCTGCAGCTCAGGGATACACCGGTGTACAGATTACTGATAGTCTGATCAACCCAACTGGATATGCCGACAGCTCAGGGACTACACTGTTGTACATATTAGCGAAAGCGTGGTCGTCCCAAGTTGATGAGCGTGCTGATCAGGCACTACACTAGTCTACAATTTGGTGATATTCTCAGCAGCCTGTGTATATATGCAGTTGATCATGGACTATACTGATCTACCGATTGTCGATATTCTGATCAGCGTGGATTGATAATTATTGCGTTTATGATATTTTAATCCATTGTTTGCACCAAGGTGTGATACCCGGATGTTTATTGTCAATTAATGATTATACAGCAAGTACCTTACGATATAGCCCACCAGTATAGCCGAATGTCACACTGCGCTTCCTGGCTGTCTGATCAGGCCATACGCTGGTGGTCGTTGAGTCAATACAGCATTTGTTATGTTTATTAGTAACAATCTGCTGAATGTAAAAGTGAAATCATTATTATGAGTAGGGTATACACTGGAAACATATGTTCTAAGGTCACTCTTATTAACTGACGTCACAGTTTCGCACCTATAATATGCAGCTACTGTTCGTAAATTGGGCAAATATGCTGATTATGACAAGCAAGAGAGTAAGAAAATATGTTCACATTCGTCTTATGATAATAAAACATTATTTTTGCAATTATTAAAATATCCTTTGTTAATTTGTGTCACCATTTCAGCATTCAATTGTTGTTGCAGATGGGCGAAAACGCGTCAGCTAATGAAAACCCGACTTTCCAAATTATACGACGAATGAATACTACGCTTCCAGCGGGAAGGAATTTCTGTCAGTCAATCAAAACAAAAAATTGAGAAACATTCGTCCAATGAAAACCATACATTGAGCCTAAACCCTGGTTTATGTTCAAATCGTGGTTTAAGCTATCAGAAACCATAGTTTGAGAGTCTAAATTGTGGTTTCTGCCGCCAAGTGCACAATAATTGCACAAACCAGGGTCTAAGAAAACTACCGTTTGTGATCACGATTGGCAGTTTTTGTCTTAAACTGTGGTTTGGGTCCAAACTAGGGTTTAGGCTTTTTATTGGATTACGATCTCAAACGGCAGTTTCTGGCCAAATGCACAATAATTGCTGAAACTGGGGTTTGGGAGCATAAACCATGGTTTAGACTCTCAAATTGGGGTTTAGTGAATTATTGTGCATTTGGCGAGCCTAAACTAGGGTTTGGGCAGTCCAAACTGGGGTTTGAGCTCAAACCGTGGTTTAAGCTATTATACACCCTAGTTTGAAAATCTAAACGGTGGTTTCTGCCGCCAAGTGCACAATAATTGCTCAAACCAAGGCTTAAGAAAAAATCTACCGTTTGGGATCACGATCGGCAGTTTTTGTCTTAAACTGTGGTTTGGGTCCAAACTAGGGTTTAGGTTTTGTAAATGGATTACAACCTCAAACGGCAGTTTCTGGCCAAATGCACAATAATTGGTCAAACTGGGGTTTGAGAGCATATACCCTGGTTTAGACTCTCAAACTGGGGCTTAGTGAATTATTGTGCATTTGGGGAGCCTAAACTAGGGTTTGGGCAGTCTAAACTGGAGTTTGAGCTCAAACCGTGGTTTAAGCTATCAGAAACCCTAGTTTGAGAGTCTAAACGGTGGTTTCAGCCGCCAAATGCACAATAATTCCTCAAACCAAGGTTTAAGAAAACTACAGTTTGGGATCACGATTGGCAGTTTTTATCTTAAACTATGGTTTGAGTCCAAACTAGGGTTTAGGCTTTTCATTGGATTACGATCTCAAACGGCAGTTTCTGGTCAAATGCACAATAATTGACTAAACCATGGTTTAGACTCTCAAACTGGGGTTTTGTGAATTATTGCGCATTTGGCGAGCCCAAACTAGGGTTTGAGGAGCCTAAACTAGGGTTTAATCTCCAAACCATGGTTTAAGGAATTATTGTGCATTTGGCTTGCCATAACGTGTGTTCTTCTCCCCTGTCTTACGGCGGGGAAATGGTCTTAAAATAATACACCGTGCATGAAGTATATCCATATGTACAGATAGTGATACACATGAATATCAAGTTTGAAGTCATTCGGACTTAGGGTTGCAGAGATAATAATTATGTACCCGAAAATGTTAACGCAAAATCGGACAGACGGACAGCGCCGTACAGTAATATGTCCCGTTTGTTTTTCAAACGGGCGTATATAAATTAGTTTAAATTGCCAAAACACCACACAGGAATCAATCATTCATAAAGCACACGATAATACATTGTATCGCGTGTCATTACCAGTTGTTAATAATGACGTCAGACATGTGAAAAGCGAAACTCGAAGGAACGCTTCCGACGTCATTTACTCTACAACGTCGTTTACGCCATAAGGTACCATTTCACACGACGCGGATCAAATAATGTCGCTATTATTTCCCAAAATATATTTGAACCAGCAGCAAACAAAACGGAAACGCCAACACTTCTCATTCTACGGAGCCCCGCAGGGGACGTATAATTCTTATTTATTGTTCCCACGAAATAACAATTCGTTGTCCCAATTTCACAATTCGTTCCCACGAATTAACAATATGTTCACTCGAATTAACAATTCGTTTCCTCACTTTAACAATTCGTTCCCACGAAATAACAATTCGTTCCCACGGGAACGAATTGTTAATTCGTGCGAATTGTTAATTCGAGGGAACAAATTGTTAAATTGAGGGAACGAATTGTCATGTTGTGGGAACGAATTGTTAATTCGAGGGAAGTAATTCGTTTTATGCTAAAAAATGGCGGACTATGACGCTTTCCAGGGTATGGGATCACGTGGTCTATTTTTTACACTGCAGTAATGACGACGCCAATGAGGCCTCAAGTAAATCTTATGTTTCATCAATACCACTACGGTTTCGACCTTTTAATTATGACACTCTTCCAGACGTTAACACTACGAGTCCGCCATGAAAAATAGCACATACCTGAGACCCCTTGGGTGCCGCCATTACTGCAATGTAAACAATAGACAACGTAATCCCATACCCTGTGTCTTCGGTGAAAATAACGCAGACTTGCGTTTGTTGCTTCCTGACACTGACGTCATTCGGTAACGCAACGTGACGTTGTTCGACGAAACGAACGTCAGTTTTGAATTCGCTGTGATGCAGATATACGAATGTAGTTTATGCAGGATGCGACATATTTGTTATCAGGCTGTATAACTAGGTATTCTGTCAATGCATAGCTTGTGACCCGATACAATATTAACTGGTAATAATACTCTCATGAAACATTACCCCACACCACCCATATTCCCAGTTTTTAGATAATATCACAACCAGCCATAGTACGGGTATGTATGTGAGATAAATAACTTAGAGCACGGCTGTCCGCTTGTACGGGCGACAATCCGCTCGTCGTAATCGCGGATTATCTCCTCGTACAGGCGGACGAACCGTGATATAAGTTAAATATGTATATCCGTAGCATGTACTAGTATACGGAGCCCCGCAGGGGACGTAGAATTACTTTTTTTTATTAATTCGTTCCCAAGAAATAAAAATTAGTTCCCTCTATTTACCAATTCGTTCCCACGAATTAACAGTTCGTTCTCACGAATTAGCAATTCGTTCCCTCAGTTTAACAATTCTTTCCCACGAAATAACGATTCGTCCCCACGGGAACGAATTGTTAGTTCGTGGGAACGAATTGTTATATTGTGGGAACGAATTGTTAATTCGAGGGAACGAATTGTTAAATTGGAGGAACGAATTGTTATTTCATGGGAACGAATTAATAAGTAGTAGTACGCTAGTAAATCAGGTGGCTAGATAGAAGGATTGGCTCCATTTCTCCAGTCAAAACCCCACAAAAAATGAGTGATCACAATATATACTTTTCAGACAAATAAAATAAAAGGAATAAAAACAAATAGTTCCCGTATTCCGAATATAACTTGTTGAAATTGATTTCACTATTCCGTTCACAATGTTGCACAGATTAATGATCCCATGTTAAATGATTTTGCACGTATCGAGCAAATAGTAATAGTACTATATTAATTACATACTGGCTCACATTAAATACGGTGTCATATATTTTCCGTCCAAGCTAGTCGTCACAAAATGATATTTAGACTAGTCCATTTATAAAAAACGGGGATTTATTTTGTAAAATAATATGAGTTTTGCTTAGAAAAGTGTACATCCAGTTGAGCAGGCTCATTTTGATCGACACTGTTTGCAAACACTGCTATAGAGGTATGTCGTGTTGAAAGGGTTAAGTGTTGGTTGGCAGAACCCTGTTTCTGTACTGTTAGCCATTTAGTCACTGAAACCCCTGGCATGCCCCTGACAAACAGCATATTGTCCATACTGTATATACCTAGCTGCATGGATGTGATGTCATGCCAGGTGCTAGACTAACAACAAATGTCATAAGCCCCATTTCTTCAATCACCGCCACATTTGACAATTGCATAATGTGTATTGGACAAATGATGTGATGTGTGATTTTGTACCTTCGGACATCTACGTAATTTCATTAAATACGTCTGCAAAATTTACAATATTTCTCATAACTAAAGTAAAAAGTTGACAAAATTATCAGATTACATGCAGAACATAATTCCACATGTACTCTGACAATTTTGTCAACTTTTGACGCCATTTACGAAAAAATATTTTAAATTTTGTAGACGTATTTCATGAAATTACGCAAATGTCCGAAGATACAAATTCACATGGCGTGTCTCATATGTGGCTGTCACTGGAGGAATGGGGCTTACGGGATTTGCGACCAGTGTAGATCCCGATCAGCCTGCATTCGCACAGTCTGATCAGAATATACACTCAACGGTTCGCCATTCCATCAATAAAACACCCGACATGCTTCTAACATGCAATATAGATCGTTATCAGGCTACAGGGGTTTGCTGTTTGATCAGGAGCTACACTGGTCACAGATCCCATGAGCCCCACGTTTTCACAGCCACATATAATATGTCTACTATCAGGCCGCATGAATAAGTACATATAACATATAACAAAATCTTCATTGTGTCAGCGGCCAATTAAATATCGGCTCGAGGACGATACATTATCTATATACAATATATATTCCATGGTGACACTGGGCCAAACATGTTTTAGTATTTAGTGTGTTTGTATTGTGTCACATGCATATTTACTGCGACAGTAAATCAGTAAATCATGATAATTGTAATACATAATTGTAGCCACCAAGGACGTAGCCTACTTATTTAATTCTGTAACTGATACCACTTACGTGCACGGTTTCACGTAATATTTAGCGACTTTCAAAAATATCACATTGAATCAGCCGTACGATTGCCGTTTGATAACAATGTAAATATTCTTTAAAATTACCACTTGTAAATATGGTTATATGAATGTATAGTAATTTTACTAGTATATTTGCAATTATTGCAGACACTGATCAGACTGCACAGATGCACAGGTCTCCAACATTTACACATTTAAGAAGTCCGACTTTGCCAGATTGTTGTTAAATGTCTTACATTGTACTACATTGTACTAAATAATTCACGCCCCGCGTGCTTTGTTTTTTTATCAAAGGGCCGTTCCAGTCGCAGGCGTGCACATAATATAAAGCATGATCAGGAGTGTCATTTCAACAAAAACAAATTTAGTGTGTAAATCTCTGACTGTGTTATAGTTAGCAGTTATGCAAAATACATGTGCATGTACGCCACGGTGCTTTTCAGGGGCGGATCCAGGATTTCAGGTTAGGGTAGGGGGGGGGGGGGGGGCGGGACTTCTTAATTGAAATAGTTTACTATACTTTCGAACTAGCACCGTTTGTTCGTCGACCAAGCGGAGCTGGGGAGACTGCTATGTGGGTCCGGCAGTATGCCGTCCGGAATATGTTTGATATTTACACCCCATTTTGCTGCGTTATGGCTCATTTTAGAGCAAAAATATCTTTACTCGCCACATTATTTTAGGGGGGTGGGGGGGGGGGTTTCCCCTACGTGAATCCGCCCTTGTTTTTAGCATGGCTGTTTGTTTGTTTGTTTACAAAGGCGCTGAATGTACTTTTTCTGAAACACAACAAAACTAAATTGCACATTTCATTTTCAAATTAATTATTCCCGACGAGAGAATATACTGCCGGTATTTTTATCGGGACATGTAACAAATACAAACACTTATGTATGTTACATCTCCACATTTTCCCGGCAGTGGCGTTAGTGGCCAGTCGAGGGAGTGGGGGTCAGCGCGCAGCATTTTCCCATAGACCTGCTACCTGCTAGTACGGGGTACATGTACATTAGCCCGTCCGTCAGTCATATTGGCTACACAGGAAAATGTTCTTCCCGCTTTCTGAGACGTAAATTTAATTCCGAGAGTCGGGGAATGGATAGTCAATTTTTATTTGTTTAAAAATGCCCGGGGGTGTCCGACTACCCTCTAGACCCCATCGGGCGCTGAAGCCATTGATATATGCAGCCATAGGCCTATCCAAATTCTGGCCATTCATTTCTACAGAAATAAAATGTATCTTTCTGACGACACACGTATATGAATCTATTATGGCGATGGTGGCAAATTACGAAGCCACAGGTCGGCTAATTATAGATTTAAAATCGATAGTTGTCCGTTTGTTTTGTTCACTACATGTACATATCATAGTTTTATTCTGATGAATTTTTGATAGTATACATACTAACACTTGTAGATACATTTAGTGTAACTTATCAGCAAATACAGTTTACAGCAAGCACAGTCAATGAGTATATGCACACTCATTTCTACTGTAGGCTGTTGAGTTGCATTGTACAAACGTCGCCGTTTCAATAACGTCATTTTCTCGATGACGTTGCGTTTTTTTTCGTGCGTGATTCACATGGTGCTACAAAAAATGAGATAAAACAAAAACTATTAAACATAATTGCATTTTCTTTTCAGAATATTGTTTTAGAAAGGTGTCCGCATCAGAAAATGTAAACAAAATGCAAATCGTAAATTTTGTCATTAAGGCCGGTTTTCACAGAGCGCAGCCCATATATATATATATTTATATAAAAAATTATTTAAAATAATTATTAATTTTGTAAAAATTATTAATTAATTTGAAATCTCGATTGAATATAGTAGCCGACGAGCCCCACCACACCCATTCCCACGACGATGAACGCGATCTCGCGATCTTTCTGGGGCTCTGACGGTACATAGAAATCTGAAAGTTGGGGCTCGCGATCCAGCGGCGCGAGACTTTTCTGTGGATATGCCAGCGCGTACTCGCGGTTGGCTTCTTCAACGTTCTGGAAAGTTTGCGCGGCGTGATTCTCGCGGCGAAGCTCTTCATTGACCCAGTCCAGATGGGTTGTTCGTTTTTTCGACCACGCTTCCTTTGCGCTATTGAGTTGTTCTACAGCTAAATCGTGACGCTTGCGCTCCTCATCCACGTTCGAGCTTCTCATTTTCCAGAATATAAAGTTGCTACCGCTGAACGCCAATGCGTTTACAAGCGCACAACCTATCATTATTCCGATCAAAGCCATTTATTTCCATATATTAACGGGTAGAATTCCAACTTTAATTAGATAATCTCGGGTCCCAACTGCGGCCACTACATCTAAGGTCATGAGCCCTACGTCTCTCACAGTCATGTCCAATTTGGGAGCGGGCCATCCGAAGGCCATCTTTCCTAGTCGAGCATACCCGATACTGAAACAACCCAATATCACCATGGTGTATAAAGCGCATTCACTATCATTTTACCATCTTTTTCAGCCATTATTGATAACTATAATTATTGCATATAAAAGGGATCGCGATCAATGTTTAAATGGGGTGCAATCGGTTTCGGAACTTTCTTCGGAACACTGGCTGGTTGTTTTTTCGATAAGGATTGGTGTAATAGGGGGTATTTCCACACGCACAGGGCACCAACAACTGCCAGACCACCACCAACAACCCAACTCCAATTCGTGAATTGGGGTTCTATCGGATTCGTCCAACCTCGATTGGGTGTTGAGTGTGCTTCCAATTCGTGAATTGGGGGTGTTGTTGCACTCAACACTGTTGAACCTGATTGCTCTGTCTTCAGATGTTTTGCTGTCTCCGTCCCCGATTGCAACGACTGTTTAGCCTCTCGAAGCTCGGCGAGTATTTTATCTTGTTTAACTTTTCAGGTGGCAGCCGCTGCCCTCCCAGCTGCCTGCCTTTTTGGGTTTTTATGTCGTGCAACCCCCAACTCCAATCGCGATTGGGTTGGAGGATCAATCGGAGTTGGAAGTGCTGCAATCGGGTTCGATTGGGTTGGACCAATCCCCAACGCTGTTGGAGGTGCAATCGGGGATTGCTGTTCCGTCACTCTCGCAGGTGTGTCTTGTGTCATCATTTATGATATTAATATTAGGGCTTATAGTTCGTGGGCATATATGTCCAAATTGACAGTGCTTCGCCGTGGTGGTCAACGCGGTTGTCAGCGGAGCTAAGTACATTCCAAACTTGTGATAAATTGAGCAGTAGGCTGTTCTAAGAGTGTGTCCTACAAAAGGGTCAGTCTCTAGATCGCCAATCAATCCCGCGGTGTTTGGTATAGGGAGAAGTATACTAACGGCGGTTGCGTACAAATGAATAGCCGCCGATCCAAGAGTTTTTGTCATCTCCGCACCTAACCTAGATTCGTATCGCGCATACCTTTTATCGATCTCCGCATCTGACATCTTATCCACCTGAAAAACTGAGAGACGCCTACCGAGATAATGCTCTGATTGTCCCCCAGCAACCAGCGTAGCTAGCCGCTCTCGTCGCGCCGCATTTTCATTTGTCGTTGCACTCAACCCAATCGAAATTGGAGTTGATCCCGATTGCTCTGTCGGAGTTGGATGTTTCATTATCTTTCAGGAAAGATACCGTGTTGGCAGTCGGAGTTGAGGTTTCTTCCATTAGCTGATCGAGAAGTTCGTCGCAGTTCATTATTGCTAATTTTCTTAAAATTAATTTAACTATTCTAACAAGTCTCATCACTTTAACATATTGCCAAGCGCACCACCCGATACTTATGATCACCGTTATGCTCGCAACAAAGCTCGCAGCGGAGCACCAAATTGTTAACATTGTTAACCATTGTTCAGCATTTGTTCAACATTTGTTACGCATTTGTTCAGCATTGTTCAGCAATTGCTAAGCATTGTTCAGCATTGTTCAGCATTGTTAAGCATTTACTCGGCAGTTACTAACGAGCGTTAATTAATTTATAACTTTATAAGCAGTTGGTTGATCAGTCTTTAGCAGAAGCTTGGCGTGCTTAGTTTCGGAAAGCATCTGTCGAACCTCCAGGCGCTCCTCGCGGGTTGGGATAACGTCATTCTCTCGAAGACAGTCATCGAATGAGTCTCGGTCCTTGCAGTGAAAGAGGGCGACCCATTTTGTTTGCTCGCGCAGATCCTTGAGGACGGCGTTGTACTCTTGAGTGGAGATCCATACGCTTTGCCTCGCATGGCGGCCAGAAAATGCGAGCTCGGAGAGCATGTCCTTCTTTTTGGTCATCGCCGCCTTGGCCGAGCAATCGTCAATCACGTATAGGGTGGGCTCACCCTGGAATCTTTGGTATAAACCACGCAACCAATCGTGAAGCCTGTCGCCGGGGTCAATGACGTATACCTCAGGGTCGGTCCATATCCACGGGCGCCGCTGATAAGTCTAGTTGTGCCGCACAGTAGGACACAGGATCACAATGTGTCGAAAGCCATCACGGTAGGAACCCTCGAGCAAGTCGAGGATGAAAACCGTTTTTCCACATCCTGTCTGCCCACATATTATGGCAGAGTGGGCATCTCCAATCGTGAATTGGTATTGATTGCTAATTTTCTTAATTTTTTCAAATTTATTAATTAAATCAGTAGAGTGCTGAGACGTATCGACCATCTTCGATGTTGAGTCGTGCGTCTGTAATTATATATAAGTACACGTTCAATGGCCCGGCTCCATCCGCCTCTTTGGTTATCTGGATCGTCACACCCTCACTAGCGTTCTCAACTTGGCGTCCGCTGCCGTGTATTTGGTCGTCGTCGCTGGCTCGCATGTCTAGCCATAACGCGTATTTAGTATTCAGGAACTCCGCGAGGGAGACGGCCGAGAGATGCAGGTCTTTGGCAACTGCTGCAACCTCCGGAGAGCGCTTAGAGCCGGCAGCAAACTGCTTTCTTACTTCGTCCCACTGCTGGTGCGCGCGAAGACCCGTGCTGTAGAGTTGATTGGGTACTCCCTCGATCGTCACCTCTACCTTCGTGATTTTGGGGTTATATAATTTGTCGGTTTTTCTAGCCCCGAACGCGAACCGAGCATCCTCGAACAACATCAGTATACCTTTCATCGAGCGGGCGGGTACGTTGACATTAATATTCCACAATGTGTCGCCTTTGTCTTTCGTCATCTTGCGGTGGCGAAGAACTCGGTCGTAAAGTATGGCAACGCGCCCGGCGTACTGGGTTCTGATCAATCGCGCGAGTTCGGGCATCGTGACCATGTCGTACTCCAGCGACACATTGTCAATCGTACACGTCGATGTTATGTCGGTGGCTATGATAACTCGGCCGTAGTCGTTGAACGTTAGTTCGTATTCGAGTCGGTCCGCCAAAGCGCTCTGATAGTAGGGCATGTGGCTCTCCAGCAACTCGAAGTCGAGCGGGATGTAGAAGCGGTTACCGTAAGCGGCCGCGACCGCGTTGTCACTCGCGACGTTATCTGCCTTGTCACCAGCCCCGATTCTAAGTCTGGTTACGTTCTTATTTCGACTGGTGTCAATACCCTGATAGACCGCATTTTCGAGCTCTTGCGCCGTCTTCCACAGGTCCTGGTAACAATGGTAGACATAGCTGTCATCGATCGACATCACCTCATTACCAGAAATCTTTATCATAGTCTTCTTGACGATGGCGCGACCCAGGTTCTGAACGACTGTTCGGTCCGCGTCCGTCGACGTCAGCGAAATAGTGAAAGCGAGGCGAACAGTCCCCGGCACAATGACGTCGCTAGCTCCGACGTTGGGGAAGCGGACTAACAGCTGCTGGTTCTGGTCGATCGTTGATGGGTTGTTCGTAATAACGACACTCTGTCTCACGCCTTTCGCCCCGAGGGGCTCACGCAGTCTGCGGTATGGATTGAGTTTGCGACCGTATTGACTCGAAGACATATTTTAGTGAAACTATTAAACCCGTATGGTTTTGTCTTTAATACATAATTAATTTTAAGAAAATTATAAAGATGGCTGATTACGATATTGACATGGATGAAATCGGCAGAGACGATTACGTCGATGAGGATGATGATAACATAGATGATGATAACGATAACGAAACGCCCTTCATAGAGACTCCAGTTCCAATCCAATCGCAATTGGGGGAATTAGGTGGCGCTACCACTAGTCAAAGTCGGAAATTACTCGAGGGAGCTGTAAACGACAACTACAACAGTTTTGCAGAAAAAGTTCTGGTCCCATCTGTCGGTCGCGACTACGCCAAGTTCAAATTTGATCTGAACGGTAGATTGCGACTAAATGCAGCATCAAATATCCCAATAGTCAACACGAGGACCGGTAAACCCCTAGCACTGAGCACCATTGCAGGAAACCCGGGCGGTGGCCAACTCATAAGAAACGAACTCGGATTCCCAGATTGGAAGAGGGGTAAACCAATTATGCCTACCCGCGCTGTAGATGCCCTACAGTCTACCGACGAAACGATGGCGAAAACGGCCTCCGCGATAGAAACGGTCGAGCTCAGCGAGGTCCCTCAAGTAGCCACCGACGCTATTAACACGATGGAGACCACGTTCAGCGAAAACGAAATATTCAACCTCGACCAAGGGTCTAACGATGACCCACCGTTACCTCTTCGCGAACTCCGTGGACTCGATAAGGCTCTGCAAACGGTCTGTGGCGAACTGTTGCTTAACCTCTCCAAACTCTCGTCGCTGGATCAACATATCGCGCTAGAAGAAAGAAAACTGGAGGAAGCCGGTGGCAATAGAGAATCTACCGAGCGGATCACCTAACGCCTGCGGTCGTTGCGGGACGAAAGAGAAGCTCGCTTGCAGGTTGCATCGGCTTGCAGTGAGGCTCTCCGCACACAAATAAGTCGGATCCGCGAAACAATCTCGAGGGTTCTGCACGAGGACACGACACTCGGTGAGCGTCTTCGCACTCTGTTCAGAGAGCAGGGCATCACGATAGCAAGCATCCTCGCGGCTCTCGGTATGACTATATCTACTATGGTTCTAGCTTTCACTGGCGGTGCGACTGCACCCACTCCACCACCCGCGCCAGCACCCGCGCCATCCGGTGGAGCCAAGGAGTGGGTAAAAAAACAACTAAAAGCCCTCGCCAGTCTCCTGGCTAAATTAGCCGGAAAGGCGGCTGCCTGGGTTGATCGGAGGTCTCGTCTCCTTCTTGCTATCTATATTAGCAAAAACGGTCGGATGGCTCGCTAAAAATACTTGGGCTTTAATCGTGGCGATCGCCGGTCTCCTACTTTTATTCTCTCGATAGTTCCTAAAACCAAAGCGCGAGTAGTCCGATCGCCACGAGGGCGACGACGAGCCCTAATTTCTCCTCCTCGCGGGTTGTGCTTTCAATCTCGATTGTTTTTTCCGCTCCTGTTCCAATTTCAACATTGTTGATGATTGGATTGGGGGAACTCGATGGTGCATCCAATTTGTGAATTGGGGGTACTGGGTTCAACTTCAATCCCGATTGTGTTGAGGGAGGTGCATCCATTTTGTGTTTTGGGGGTTTTACGTAATAGGTTCCACTTACAACTCCGCTCCCGACCGTCTTGGGGGAGTTTGATGATACCCGTGTTCACGTTTCCGTTGCGGCCGATTTTTTGATTGGTGGTTGCGACTACGATCTGATTATTGTAACCGTCAACCGGGTCGTCTCGTAGTATCATATTGCTCGGCGCCATATAAAGACCTATTCCAAATGCGTAGTCTACCGGTGTGCGGGCAGTCTGCAAAACGTCTTGATAATTCTGGATCGCCTTCTGGAGGTCCACCTTAGCTGAGATGGCGTCCTCGACAAGTGCCAAGAACTGTTTTTGTGCGTCAAACAAAGGCCGTTCCCGTACCCAGTATAGCGCTGCGCGTTTGCTTCTGTGAGGCGAGGATTGCCCATACGTATACGCGAATGGATTCGTTTAGGCGAATAACCCCACCCTGCGTAAATCCAGTGCTTTTATCTAACATAAATGTGGTCCACGCATTTCGCATCTGTGGAGTATCACCCAGGTCTAGGTATTCCACGTGGGCTACTTTAGTAGGTAGCCAATGACAATAACCGTCTTTACACGCAAGCCCACCAAGCACTTCATCACCGAACGTCATCTTATTCAAATTATAATTATATTGAGTCCATGTTGCCATTTTTGTAACTGGTGGTGGGGTAGCTCCGCGAGCACTCCACAACCCTGAGAAATATGCGGGAACTTTATTAAGATACTCACCACTAACTAAGCCTTTAAGGTGAACTAACCCTAAACTGTTGGTTGGGGTGTATACTTTCTGTCTCCAGTCCGCGTCTTTTGGTACCCCAAATTCGTTACACAATCTTTCGAACGCCTTACGGTCGTATGCGCTGGAAATGGGATCCCAGTCGTCGTCTTGAGGTAGTGGAATACCTAGTTCTTTGAGAATCATCCTAATGGTGTAATACACGTGAAAGTTGTAGACACTTCGGAGCATGACATTCTTTGATGACAGATGGTCTTGATGCGAAACTCCACATCCGGCCGTTGCGCACCATACAGCGAAATTTAGCTGGTTCTGCCAGAAGTTCATATGGGAAAAATCCCATCTTAGTATTACATCTTGACTAGTAGTCTTTGGAACTACATATTTCTCAAACGTGTTAGGGAAATTGGTGGTAAAGTCACTGTCAGGTCTAACTGTTACGGTTGGGTGTACAAGGTGGTTAACAACGTCTTTTTGCGTGTATTTACCGCCGACCGCGTACTTTGCATTTGAATTAAAGCTAAATGCCTTGGTATCCATTGAAAGATATTATTATGTTTGCTACTATCACTAATGTTCAAAAAGAGAGTTGTAAACTTCAGAATTCAATCGACAACTGCTGCGGAAAACGTCGGGTGGGCCTCAGATCAATCACCTTCACGGTTGGATGGCAGAATGTGGGAAAGAGTGAAGGGTTTTACCTTGTGAAGGATGAACAACAATTCGGTGTAAAGCTGCCTCACGGACTGTGGGGAACAAGACAGCTCAAAGATTTTGTCAACTCAGAGCTTGACGGTATAATCAACCTCACAGTATCGAAGGCTACCGGGCTCGCAACAATGACAATCAGCCCTGATAATAAGGTAGTGGTCTCCCCGGGGTTGGGTATTCAACTCGGTTTTAGAGAGACATACTCCGCAAATAAAGGAGTGTTTACCCCGGGTGAGTACGTCGGTGATAACCCGGTGGACTTCGCCTTCACGAAATCTCTCAGGGTGCACCTGGATCGGTGAACACATCGTACAACACGGTAGACGGATCCCCCAGCACATTACTGAAAACCGTGCAAGCCAGCGACTGTTTCTTTGGGGTATACGGTGACCTTAGACTTCCCATGCCCCGAGATGAAAGTTTTGGAATCGGGACATATCCACGAATTTACGGTCTCTATTCTCGATGATCAAGCGAGAAAGTTGAATAACTATTACCCGATTTCGGTCGTTCTCGAAATTTCCAATTAATTAAACGCATGTTCGTAATAGAATTATCAATATTATTGAAAATGAGTATATACGGACCAGGTAGTTCTTCCAATTCCAATCGGGATTGGGTGACAGATTCAAAGAATTTGGAACCAGCAGAAGGTGGATTCGTCCCGACAGAGAGTGACTTTTTAACTACCGGAAGAACAAAGGCCCTGATCAATAAAACTATATCGAAGGCCACAAACGGGTTTCGCAGGAGTATAGCAGATTTTAGAGTAGAAGTGCTAACGGCGACTGCACAAGTTGGGAAAGAGGCCCGGGCGAAAATTGAGAGAGTCCGAACGGGTATTGAGAAAGAGCAGGCGGCTCTTACGGAGGCGTATAGGGTGTTGCGATCAGAGGACTCTCCCAACAGAGAAGCGGCACTTACTGAACTAGGTGAAGAAATAACCAAATTTCGAAAAGAGGCCCGGCTGGGGATTGAGGGAGTCCGAACGGGTATTGAGAAAGCCCGAGAAGACCACCAGGCGGCCCTTACGGGGGCGTATAGGGTGTTGCGCTCAGAGGACTCTCTCATCAGAGAAGCAGCACTTACTAAACTAGACGAAAAAATAACAGAATTTCAAAAAGAGACCCGGTTGGGGGTTGAGGGTCTCAAAGAAGACCACCAGGCGGCCCTTATGGAGGCTTATAGGGTGTTTCGCTTAGAAGACTCTCTCAACAGAGAAGCAGCACTTACTGAACTAGACGGAAAAATAACCGAATTTTGAAAGGAGGCGCGGTTGGGGGTTGAGGGGGTCCGAACGGGTATTGATAAAGTCCGAGAAGACCACAAGGTGGCCCTTGCGGAGGCTTATGGGGTGTTGCGCTCTGAGGACTCTCTCATCAGAGAAGCAGCACTTACTAAACTAGACGAAAAAATAACAGAATTTCAAAAAGAGACCCGGTTGGGGGTTGAGGGACTCAAAGAAGACCACCAGGCGGCCCTTATGGAGGCTTATAGGGTGTTTCGCTTAGAAGACTCTCTCAACAGAGAAGCAGCACTTACTGAACTAGACGGAAACATAACCGAATTTCAGAAAGGAGGCCCGGTTGGGGTTGAGGGGGGTGGGGTCCGAACGGGTATTGATAAAGTCCGAGAAGACCACAAGGTGGCCCTTGCGGAGGCTTATGGGGTGTTGCGCTCAGAGGACTCTCTCATCAGAGAAGCGGCGGTTGCTGAACTAGACGGAAAAATAATATCTGAATTTCAAAAAGAGGCCCGGTTGGGTGTTGAAAAAGCCTTGGAAGACCACCAGGCGACCATTACGGAGGCTTATGAGGTGTTGCTCTCAGAGGACTCTCTCATCAGAGAAGCGGCACTTACTGAACTAGACGGAAAAATAACCGAAGTTTCCGATAAACTGAAACGTGATCGTAGAGCTGCGAACAAAGCGCTTGAGGAGACTACTGAAAAGGTTCGTGCTGAGGCCCATACCTCTATCGGGGGCCTTGCCGGATTGTTGAAAACAATGAAAACGCAAAAACGTGTCATAAAAGTTTGGGCTGAGAAGTGGGGCCCATTGGTATATTCGTTCGGTGCGAAAGCGAGTAATAAATGTGGGGGATACGCCATGCCAGCTCCAGGTACACTTCTCCGAATGGCTGTCTGCTCGGTTAATGCTAATGGTAAACCTGTGGGCGCGGTCGTGATAAATCTCGTAGTAGATGGGGAAGAACGGGGGGTTGGAGTCACTAAACTCGCTGGAGATATTTCATCGGTGGTTTTGTTCTCCGGTGATGATCTAATTAGACTTTCCGAAGGTAGTGTTATTAACTTTGTTACGAAAATCGCTGACCCAGCGAGTTCTTCCACTATTGTCTCATTGTTAATTGAACTTAATTTGTAAAATACTAATATATTGAAAAATCATGAACGAATCACCGCTTCCAATTGTCAATACCACTCCATTAACACTGTATCCAATTGTCAATACCAATCCATCAACACTGTATCCAATTCTCGAAAGATGTTTAGATTTTAGGTTGGATAATATCGTCGTTATGCAGGATAGTTTAGTTAGCGAATGTAAAAATAGAAAAAGAATCGCTAACAAATATAAGCGCGTTGCAAATTTAGCAGAGGCATCTAGTACGGTTCTGTCAAGTTTATCTGTAATGAGTGGTGCGGGGACTGCCGCAACGCTATCTACAATTGTAACAGTTCCAATTACTGGGGTTTTGAGTGGAAATACAGTTGTATCTGGAATACTTTGTATGTTAATTAGGGTGGCTGGTCGAAAACTCGAGAAAAAATGTAGAAAACATGATAGAATATCCGTTCTCGCTAGGTCTAAGAAAAATAGCATCGACGTTATAGTGTCCAAAGCGTTGGCCGATAATGAAATATCAAATTTAGAGTTTGAATCCGTTGTGGAAGAAATGAGGACATATGAAGAATTAAAAAATGATATTAGAATCAAAGCGCTCGCCATCATGCCCAAGATTGAGAGTACTGATTGGGATAAATTGAGGGTAAAACTTGGAGATAAAGTCGGAGGAAATGTTACAGCACCACCATCCTGGAAATTGTGATATTTTAGTAAATAATTTTTAAAAAATAATTTAAAATTTTTCTTAAAATTATAAAATTAATTATATTGGTGCAGTAAACAATTTATTAATTAATTTTAGGAAAATTATTAACAATTTAAAAAAGGAAAAGAAAAAAAGTTTCTCTTCTATTTTTTAGGCTTAGTGGGATGTGTCACGCTCACATCTCCTCCACCCCATCATTGGACCGATACCGCGGACCCCTCCTCTTCATTACCTCCATCCGCTATAATGTGTAGAGCGGCCAGAGTGAAGTACATGTGGCGAAACTTGTCTCAGCGCTGAGATATTATTGCCGGCGTCCCGACAATGAACTGTGTTTATTTCTCGTATATAAATCTAACTTTTGTTGGTGGAAATGTATGGTATAAGAGAGACAACTCTGACAAGGACGACCCGTTTTAGAAGTACACAGTTGTCTAACTTGGCTCTGTATTATATAGGTGGTCCGCACTTTTGGTCTATTCAGTTTATACACTAGTGCGGATTTTACAGTGTTTTAATGCTGTAGAAACACCGTGACTTATCAAAAACTACACATCAGATCGATTCTATCTTTCTAACTGACTTTCCGATTTGAATTATTACTAAACGATAATACTTGCGAGCACGTAATTCCTTGTTAACCATTCGATGAGTAGCCTGAGTTCCACCGTATGGTGGACATAGCAATGACTCGGCTTTGGTCCCTACCCCACAATGCCGACATGGGCGAGGCGAAACGGTACCTCTTCGCATCAATGCACGGTGATGTTTGCAGTATTCGTAAATACCGGTGCGAAAACATCTCTCGTGACTACCTGTCTTCAACCACGCACACTTAACTAGAACCATTATGTTATATATATACTGAGTATAACATAGGGATTATTATCTCTAATAGGGTGTATCTTCTCATGTCATAAATATATGGTCTCGCGGTTGATGAAAAATATTTTTCCATTCTTCTCATACATACCCGCCGAACAGTGGGGGAAAATCCGAGTAGTATATAAGAGTCAAACATGATACCACCTACTGATGGGAGGCACCGCGCGTAGCGGGGGCTTCCATCAGTAGGTGGTATCTTTTTGACTCTTATATACTACTGTTTTCAGACTAGTCCATTTATGAAAAGGGGTATATTCTGTTCTCAAAAATATGAGAATTACTTTCAAAATGTGCAGATCCTGATGAGCTGTCTCGTTACGAGCCAGCTCATCTGGATCTGCACTGTTTGGCCATTTATGAAAATGGAGCGTTTTTTGCTGTGAAAAATATGAAAAATACTTGCAAAAAGTGCAGATCCTGATGAGACGGCTCGTTACGAGCCGGCTCATCTGGATCTGCCCTGTTGTTCGCTTTCACGGACGCCGACGGACACGAGTGTATTATTTCCGCTATTCAAACATGTACAATGGAATAATCCTATTTATTACACTTCCACGGCGGATATACAGTGGAACCCCTCTAAACCGAACACCCTGGGGACAGACTGAAAAGTTCGGTTTATAGGGGTTTTCGGTTTAGAGGGGTTTTCCAAATGTACCCCCAAATTACGCACCTTAACGGGGGCTCGGCTACCCAGTTGTGTTTTATCATGTCGAAATGTGTAATTACCAATAAACAGAGTGCAGATGACATGGGATAAAGGCCCCTAAGTATTTTGTGCCACTGTGGAACTTTCTCGATCAGCTGGAGCGCTCTTTTAAGACCTTTTATTTTGTATTGACATTGCAAATAGTGCAGATTCGCAAGGGGTATAGCAAATAGTGCAGATTCGCAATGTAATCCGAGTCTACGGTCTACACGGTCACAAAGAGCATATGACACATTTCGCGTGTGCTGTGTAGTTACCGCGAGCTGCTACAATAGCCGACAGGCTACAGTCACGAGTTTACAGCCTCGTTAAGTAATTATCAGATTATCTCAATTAATCGGTCGGTGGGTTCACAAATAATGTGCCGATTATTTTATTTCCGTAATTGTTACGTACGCGTATAATTAAATTGTGAACCATGCTATTGTAATGAGCTTGTAAAACAGCAAACATGTCTCGTATTTAGGTCGCATACATGTATTGAATAGATTCTTAACTTTGTAATGCCGCTTATGACTATACTTATGACGTTAAAAAAACACGCCGCTTAGCGCATTACACGCATGGATAGAGCTTGTACAGAGCTCAAGTTAATGTGCGTAATTTGATCAATTTTGTTATTTCTTCCACACAAATGTCAAGTTGGGAGTCCGTTAGAATCGTCTCATTCTCGTGGCTCCGCACTTTGGGAACCAGAGCTGAACAATACTACCGGGAACCAGTCTATTGCAAACACTGGGTGATTTTGACACCCGCTTGAAACAACAACATTGAAATTGGGCGAGGTGTATTTCTTGGATGACATCCTGACAGGTGACCGTGTTTCCGGTTTTCCGGGGGTATTTTAACGCTGAAATATGGTTTTGGGACTTGAAATGGCGTCCGGATTACGGAGTAGAGGCGTTCCGGATTAGAGGGGTAGAAACTAATGTGTTTATATAGCAGAATATTCGGGACGTGGTCATATGTTCGGTATAGCGCGAATTCCGGCATAGAGGGGGTCCGGTTTGGAGGGATTCCACTGTATATGCACATTTAGTCTATTTTGATGTGATAATCAATGAATTGTGATGTGCGTATGAATACAATGACGTGTTTTCCCGCGTTTTGACGTTACGTTGTGTGACGTCAAATGTGAAGTCATGTAAACTTTTTGAAATCCAAATTACTCAGCTGTTTCTATGAGACAGATGTATTTGAGTGCATACTTGGAATTTGTTCAATCACATTAACATTCTAGATTAGTCGAGACCCTTTCCAAATTTTCAAATAACTTTATTTTGACTGTAATACAAATTAAGCATTTTGCATGGTAGCTCGTGGTTTCCAAGAAAACAGGTGCGCAATTACGGGTGTTCTCTTCACGGTGTATTATTTGTAAGGAGTTGATTAAGGGTTTTCTCTCACAGCGAAACCCGTGCAAATCATTTGCAAGAGTGTAATAATATGTTCTAACGAAGCAGATGGTGTAATTTCCTTGCTGGTTTCATCTGCATAGCCACTTATTACACACATATATATGGTTTACTGGTGTAAGTAGCTATTGGTTTATGAGTAGAGAGTTTTATTAGATTTCCATATACTTTACATAGGGGCCACAAGAAGGGAACAACAACCTTACATATGTTTTATTTCTATTATTTCCCTCAGTAGCCTTAACCCTTTCACCCCTAAGTAACTGGAATGGATATTGATATGTTAATTATTCAACCAATCCAACCGCCACAAAATGGTTTTCAGACTAGTCCATTTATGAAAAGGGGTATATTCTGTTCTAAAAAATATGAGAATTACTTTCAAAAAGTGCAGATCCTGATGAGCTGGCTCGTTACGAGCCGGCTCATCTGGATCTGCACTGTTTGCATAAACCGCTTTAGCGGGCTTTACTGATTTAATGATTTAATGATTTTCCTCAGTAGCCTATTTCACCAAAATTGCAAAGCATACTTACATAGCAAAGTATATTTGATGATTAAACATATGCAGAATTATTATACTGAATTTATTACATTATCACAGCCAAAATGGCTGTGATAATGTAATAAATTCCGTATAATAAAAATTAATAAATTTATTCTTAAATTGAAAATTTCTCCCTCAAAGTGTACTTAGCAAGGTAAGTATACTTTGCAATTTTGATGAAATAGGCTACTGGTCTCTGAACATATGTAGGGTGGTTGTAACCATCTTACTAACCCTGCTACACGTTCGCTATTCACATGTGATTGCCATTGGTCATCCCTCATGTATTATTCATGCAACAACAAACGCTATGTAGAACTATTCTCATTTCCATTGCACTCTTGTAATTGCCAATTAAAGCTACACGTTTCTTAAATAATTCCCGCTTTGAAATTCCATTTCCACCTTCTGTCAACGGTATAACTGTTCATATCAAGGGTTTATTCACGTATATCTTAAATAATAGAATGGCTTAGCATTTTCTGGAGACTTAAACTAGATCTATACAGTTTCTCGTCTACACATGTTCGTACATTTGTTCACGTGTCAGTAAATACTATTATTATAGCGATAGTGAGAAAGAAATATCGTACTGTAAGTAAGAAACATCATTTATCCCGTCAACACAGTGCGTTTTTGCCGTGAAACTGTGTGCTGTCAATACGACCTAATCACTGCGTGTGAATATGTGCGGTTGCCATACTAGTCGATTCTCCGATGTTGAGGATGCGGCTGGGGTTATTATTGTTTATTGCATTTTAAAGCTATTTGTATGTGTTGACAGGATAAATAGAATAGTAGGTTAGTGCCGTGAAGGGGAAAATATCTGGCGCGGCCAGATATGTTTTCCAATTCACGGCACTAACCTCTATTCTATATATTACAGCCGACATCCCAGACAATGGGAACAGTAACATCAATGGATACCACTGTATTCATCATGGTGATTCTGAGATAGATTCCAGCAACAACATTTGCCCTTCATGATTTGGATACACGTGAGAAATATGTTCGGCATTGACATACTTATAACAGTTAAATCCAATGAATTATACACAAGCGCTCATAGGCATTTATCATTTCGTAATATGTCGCTTATATCTGATACACGCCATGTGATTTTGTACCTTTGGACATCTGCGTAAGCAGGTCCGTATACGCAGGAATTATTTTAGGCGGTGGCGGGGAGGGGGGGGGGGGGGGGGGGGGGGGGGGGGGTGGGGGGGGGGGGGTGCGAGGTGGGTGCGTTATCGACGGCGCGAAGGGCTAAACATTGTTTTTGCACATCCACGAACAGACCTCCGCAGATTAACCCTTTCTGGATTTTGATTTGTTAATTTTGCAACCAATCTAAATCATCACATAATGATTTTCAGACCAGTCCATTTATGAACATGGGGTGTTTTTGTTCTCAAAATTATGAAAATTAATTGCAAAAAGTGCAGATCCTGATGAGACGGCTCGGTACGAGCCGGCTCATCTGGATCTACACTGTTTACCAATACCACTATACAGACCTGCGGGTTAAGAGTAAAATGGTTAAGGGGGGTGCGTACGCACCCGTCGCACCCCCTCTGCGTACGGGCCTGGTAAGTTCATAAATAGTTTTCATAAATAAAGTCAAAAGTCGACACAATTTTCAGAACACATGTGGAATATATTTTTGAAGCCACTATATACGGAAGGTATTGTAAATTTTGTAAACGTATTTAATGAAATTTCGCAGATGTCCGAAGGTACAACATCACAAGGCGCGTCTCATTTTTGGTCTGTGTCTAGATATTCGACTTCGAACTCAGTTCTGATGAAATGGCACAGATCCCATCCCTGAACAGAAATCTCCGCGTCTACACACTGCCAATGTAAGTTTATATGATGCAGTGGAAACTCTCTAAACCGAACACCAAGAACATATATGTGATCTCATTTTGATGGGTTTATTGGTAACGTATCTCAGATAATAATGCATGTTCATGATTGCAAAAGACATAAGTATGTCCAAGAATGGTCATATGCCTTATTGACAGTGAAACATATATAAACTGGTCACCATGGGGACTTCCCAGAGTGACCGGTTTAGAGAGGTTTCACTGTAAATGTAAATTCTGCACGACGTATCATTCTGACCACAGAGTTGTTCATTGTTCCGGCTTTTGTTCCGAATATAGTTTAGAGATGGCCATGGACCGCACAGTAGACTGTATGCAAAAACAATAGATACGACGACGTCTGGCGTGCCAATCACATCCGGGTCGTATACACCTGAAGTTATTTAACAAAAATGATGACCTGATGTTTGTTGTGTGTATTCAATTGGTGAATATTGTCATGGTTCTCTTATAAACATGTCTATATGAATTAACTAACTGTTCTGATTGTGGTGAATATTGTGATGGTTTTCTTATAAACATGTCTATATGACGTAACTAACTGTTCTGATTGTGGTGAATATTGTCATGGTTCTCTTATAAACATGTCTATATGAAGTAACTAACTGTTCTGATTGTGGTGAATATTGTCATGGTTCTCTTATAAAATGTCTATATGAAGTAACTAACTGTTCTGATTGTGATGAATATTGTCATGGTTCTCTTATAAACATGTTTATATGACGTAACTAACTGTTCTGATTGTGGTGAATATTGTCATGGTTCTCTTATCAACATGTCTATATGAAGTAACTAACTGTTCTGATTGTGGTGAATATTGTCATGGTTCTCTTATAAACATGTCTATATGAAGTAACTAACTGTTCTGATTGTGGTGATTATTTGCAGAATTACTTCACACGCTTGTTTTGTGAAGCATGGTGGCGTGATTTGGCCACCATTTAGCACATATTACTACACTCGGTTTACGTATGGGTGGAAGTTGTGAAGAAGTTAATCCATCATAATTATCATGTTCCAATATACATATATTACTGGTCCACTTTGGGTGAGTTTAAGAGAGAAAAGTGGGTGGTCTTTTGCAACGAATGTCTGGGGCCGAGTTACATGTGCACTATTTTGTACATTTAGCATGTATTTAACCCTTACTACGCTGAATTAAATGTTGTCGTCTGGTGGAAATGTTTTATCTGCAATATTTCTCGACAAAAACCTGGTTTTGACAGCACATGAGAATCGTCTCCAGCAGACGGCAATTTCCGTCAACAGCGTAGGAAGGATTAAATGAGAGATTTAGTCACCGGACTGTAACCGTTTACGGAATGGGCCGAGTGTTCACGGAATGGGCCGAGTGTTCACGAGTGGGTAAGTCTGTATGTGATATACCGTGTACGTGCATCCTCATGCAAATGTATTGCTTTCATTGATCAGTGTGGCGTGCTTGGTCGTTATGAGACGATTTCAGATACATGTACACGTATCTGCATTCAGGATGGGATATTTCATAACATATTAAAATTTAAAGTAGGGTCCATAATTTACATATGTTAAAGTTACATGCCCAAGCAGTAGGTTATAATATAGCGATACAGATACTTTTGTATATTCTGTACGTATAACATTTTCTGGCAAAATAAACATTCATTCACCATTACCCCATTTATTGATTGGCATTATTATACATTTTATTTCAGACGAAAATGTTCACACTGATTATAAATGCATGTAAATATATATAAACAATAACAATACTTTATCGAGGGCATTTACTTTTAAAAGTTCAACATTACTACTGGCTGAAGGGCGTTCTCGCCTTTATCCAGTATAGTTGCAAATGCATACCCCAATACATTCTCAAAATATGTCGTTATATTCCAATTTGCGAACAGTAACTCTGCAATCTATCCCCGTACCGTATAGCAAAACCAGTAGTCTGGCGACGAACAGTACGGGAGTAGATTGCAACACCAGTAGTCTGGCGACAGACGGTACGGGAGTAGATTGCAAGACCAGCAGTCTGGCGACAGACCGTACGGGAGTAGATTGCAAGACCAGCAGTCTGGCGACGGAAGGTACGGGAGTACCTTGCAACACCAGTAGTCTGGCGACGGACGGTACGGGAGTAGATTGCAAGAACAGTAGTCTGGCGACAGACCGTACGGGAGTAGATTGCAAGAACAGTAGTCTAGCGACGGACGGTACGGGAGTAGATTGCAAGAACAATAGTCTAGCGACATACGGTACGGGAGTAGATTGCAACACCAGTAGTCTGGCGACGGATGATACGGGAGTATATTGCAAGACGAGTAGTCTGGCGACAAACGGTACGGGAATAGATTGCACGAACAGTAGTCTGGCGACAGACGGTACGGGAGAACATTGCAACACCAGTAGTCTGGCGACGGACGGTACGGGAGTAGATTGCAACACCAATAGTCTGGCGACAGACGGTACGGGAGTAGATTGCAAGAACAGTAGACTAGCGACAGACGGTACGGGAGTAGATTTCAACACCAGTAGATTGCAAGACCAGTAGTATGGCGACGGACGATATGGGAGTATATTGCAAGACCAGTAGTCTGGCGACGGACGGTACGGGAGTAGATTGCAAGAACAGTAGTCTGGCGACGGACGGTACGGGAGTAGATTGCAACACCAGTACTCTGGCGACGGACGGTACGGGAGTAGATTGCAACACCAACAGTCTGGCGACGGACGATACGGGAGTATATTGCAAGACCAGTAGTCTGGCGACGGACGGTACGGAAGTAGATTGCAACACCAGTAGTCTGGCGACGGACGATACGGGAGTATATTGCAAGACCAGTAGTCTGGCGACGGACGGTACGGGAGTAGATTGCAACATCAGTAGTCTGGCGACGGACGATACGGGAGTATATGGCAAGACCAGTAGTCTGGCGACGGACGGTACGGGAGTAGATTGCAACACAAGTAGTCTGGCGACGGACGTTACGGGAGTAGATTGCAACACCAATAGTTTAGCGACAGACGGTACTGGAGTAGATTGCAATAACAGTAGTCTGGCGACGGACGGTACGGGAGTAGATTGCAAGAACAGTAGTCTAGCGACAGACGGTACGGGAGTATATTGCAACACCAGTAGTCTGCGACGGACGGTGCGGGAGTAGATTGCAACACCAGTAGTCTGGCGACGGACGGTACGGGAGTAGATTGCAACACCAGTAGTCTGGCGACGGATGATACGGGAGTATATTGCAAGACCAGTAGTCTGGCGACGGACGGTACAGGAGAAGATTGCAAGAACGGTAGTCCGGCGACGGACGGTACGTTAGTAGATTGCAACACCAGTAGTCTGGCGACGGACGGTACGGGAGTAGATTGCAATAACAGTAGTCTGGCGACGGACGGTACTGGAGTAGATTTCAAGAACAGTAGTCTAGCGACAGACGGTACAGGAGTAGATTGCAACACCGGTAGTCTGGCGACGGACGGTACGGGCGTACATTGCAACACCAATAGTCTGGCGACGGACGGTACGAGAGTATATTGCAATAACAGTAGTCTGGCGACGGACGGTACTGGAGTAGATTTCAAGAACAGTAGTCTAGCGACAGACGGTACGGGAGTGGATTGCATCACCAGTAGTCTGGCGACGGACGGTACGGGAGTAGATTGCAACACCAGTAGTCTTGCGACGGACGGTACGGGAGGAGATTGCAACACCAATAGTCTGGCGACGGACGTTAAGGGACTATATTAGAAGACCAGTAGTATGGCGACAGACGGCACGGTAGTAGACTGCAAGAACAGTAGTCAGGCGACAGACGGTACGGAGTAGATTGCAAGACCAATAGTCTAACGACGGACGGTACGGGAGTAGATTGCAAGAACAGTAGTCTAGCGACGGACGGTACAGGAGTACCTTGCAACACCAGTAGTCTGGCGACGGACGGTACGGGAGTAGATTGCAACAACATTAGTATGACGACGGACGGTACGGGAGTAGATTGCAAGAACGGTACTCTGACGACGGACGGTACTGGAGTAGATTGCAAGAACAGTAGTCTGACGACGGACGGTACGGGAGTAGATTGCAAGACCAGTAGTCTGGCGACGGACGGTACGGGAGTAGATTGCAAGAACAGTAGTCTGGCGACAGACGGTACGGGAGTACATTGCAACACTAGTAGTCCGGCGCGACGACGGTACGGGAGTAGATTGCAACACCAATAGTCTGCGACAGACGGTACGGGAGTAGATTGCAATAACAGTAGTCTGGCGACGGAGGGTACGGGGGTAGATTGCAAGAACAGTAGTCTAGCGACAGACGGTACGGGAGTAGATTGCAGCACCAGTAGTCTGGCGACGGACGATACGGGAGTATATTGCAAGGCCAGTAGTCTGGCGACGGACGGTACGGGAGAGATTGCAACACCAATAGTCTGGCGACAGACGGTCGGGTAGAAGATTGCAATAACAGTAGTCTGGCGACGGAGGGTACGGGGGTAGATTGCAAGAACAGTAGTCTAGCGACAGACGGTACGGGAGTAGATTGCAGCACCAGTAGTCTGTCGACGGACGATACGGGAGTATATTGCAAGGCCAGTAGTCTGGCGACGGACGGTACGGGAGTAGATTGCAACACCAATAGTCTGGCGACGGACGGTACGGGAGTAAATTGCAATAACAGTAGACTGGCGACGGATGGTACTGGAGTAGATTGCAATAACAGTGGTCTAGCGACAGACGGTACGGGAGTAGATTGCTACACCAGTAGTCTGGCGACGGACGGTACGGGAGTAGATTGCAACACCAATAGTCTGGCGACGGACGATACGGGATTATATTACAAGACCAGTAGTCTGGCGACGAACGGTGCAGGATTAGACTGCAATAACAGCAGTCTGGCGACAGACGGTACGGGAGTAGTTTGCAAGACCAGTAGTCTGGCGACGGACGGTACGGGAGTAGATTGCAACACCAGTAGTCTGGCGACGGACGATACGGGAGTATATTGCAAGACCAGTAGTCTGGCGACGGACGGTACGGGAGTAGATTGCAACACAAGTAGTCTGGCGACGGACGGTACGGGAGTAGATTGCAACACCAATAGTTTGGCGACAGACGGTACGGGAGTAGATTGCAATAACAGTAGTCTGGCGACGGACGGTACGGGAGTAGATTGCAAGAACAGTAGTCTAGCGACAGACGGTACGGGAGTATATTGCAACACCAGTAGTCTGCGACGGACGGTGCGGGAGTAGATTGCAACACCAGTAGTCTGGCGACGGACGGTACGGGAGTAGATTGCAACACCAGTAGTCTGGCGACGGACGGTACAGGAGAAGATTGCAAGAACGGTAGTCAGGCGACGGACGGTACGTTAGTAGATTGCAACACCAGTAGTCTGGCGACGGACGGTACGGGAGTAGACTGCAATAACAGTAGTCTGGCACGGACGGTATGAAGTAGATTTCAAGAACAGTAGTCTAGCGACAGACGGTACAGGATAGAGCAACACCAGTAGTCTGGCGACGGACGGTGCGGGCGTACATTGCAACACCAATAGTCTGGAGGACGGACGGTAGGGAGTAGATTGCAATAACAGTAGTTTGGCGACGGACGTACTGGAGTAGATTTCAAGAACAGTAGTCTAGCGACAGACGGTACGGGAGTAGATTGCATCACCAGTAGTCTGGCGAGGACGGTATGGGAGTAGATTGCAAGACCATAGTCTTGCGACGGACGGTACGGGAGGAGATTGCAACACAACATAGTCTGGCGACGGACGTTACGGGACTATATTACAAGACCAGTAGTCTGGCGACAGACGGCACGGTAGTAGACTGCAAGAACAGTAGTCAGGCGACAGACGGTACGGAGTAGATTGCAAGACCAATAGTCTAACGACGGACGGTACGGGAGTAGATTGCAAGAAACAGTAGTCTAAGCGACGGACGGTACAGGAGTACCCTGCAACACCAGTAGTCTGGCGACGGACGGTACGGGAGTAGATTGCAACAACATTAGTATGACGACGGACGGTACGGGAGTAGATTGCAAGAACGGTACTCTGACGACGGACGGTACTGGAGTAGATTGCAAGAACAGTAGTCTGACGACGGACGGTACGGGAGTAGATTGCAAGACCAGTAGTCTGGCGACGGACGGTACGGGAGTAGATTGCAAGAACAGTAGTCTGGCGACAGACTCTACGGGAGTACATTGCAACACTAGTAGTCCGGCGACGGACGGTACGGGAGTAGATTGCAACACCAATAGTCTGGCGACAGACGGTACGGGAGTAGATTGCAATAACAGTAGTCTGGCGACGGAGGGTACGGGGGTAGATTGCAAGAACAGTAGTCTAGCGACAGACGGTACGGGAGTAGATTGCAGCACCAGTAGTCTGGCGACGGACGATACGGGAGTATATTGCAAGGCCAGTAGTCTGGCGACGGACGGTACGGGAGTAGATTGCAACACCAATAGTCTGGCGACAGACGGTACGGGAGTAGATTGCAATAACAGTAGTCTGGCGACGGAGGGTACGGGGGTAGATTGCAAGAACAGTAGTCTAGCGACAGACGGTACGGGAGTAGATTGCAGCACCAGTAGTCTGGCGACGGACGATACGGGAGTATATTGCAAGGCCAGTAGTCTGGCGACGGACGGTACGGGAGTAGATTGCAACACCAATAGTCTGGCGACGGACGGTACGGGAGTAAATTGCAATAACAGTAGTCTGGCGACGGATGGTACTGGAGTAGATTGCAAGAACAGTAGTCTAGCGACAGACGGTACGGGAGTAGATTGCTACACCAGTAGTCTGGCGACGGACGGTACGGGAGTAGATTGCAACACCAATAGTCTGGCGACGGACGATACGGGATTATATTACAAGACCAGTAGTCTGGCGACGAACGGTGCAGGAGTAGACTGCAATAACAGCAGTCTGGCGACAGACGGTACGGGAGTAGTTTGCAAGACCAGTAGTCTGACGATGGACGGTACGGGAGTAGATTGCAAGAACAGTAGTCTGGAGACAGACGGTACGGGAGTACATTGCAACACTAGTAGTCTGGCGACGGACGGTACGGGAGTAGATTGCAACACCAAAAGTCTGGCGACAGACGGTACGGGAGTAGATTGAAATAACAGTAATCTGGCGACGCAGTGTACGGGAGTAGATTGCAAGAACAGTAGCCTAGCGACAGACGGTACGGGAGTAGATTGCAACACCAGTAGTCCGGCGACGGACGATACTGGAGTATATTGCAAGAACAGTAGTCTGGCGACGGACGGGACGGGAGTAGATTGCAACACCAGTATTCCGGCGACGGACGATACTGGAGTATATTGCAAGACCAGTAGTCTGGCGACGGACGGTACGGGAGTAGATTGCAAGAACATTAGCCTGGCGACGGACAGTACGGGAGTAGATTGCAACACCAGTAGTCTGGCGACGGACGGTACGGGAGTAGATTGCAACACCAGTAGTCTGGCGACGGACGGTACGGGAGTAGATTGCAACACCAATAATCTGGCGACGGACGATACGGGAGCATATGGAAATACCAGTAGTTTGTCGACGGACGGTACATGAGTAGATTGCAACACCAGTAGTCTGGCGACAGACGATACGGGAGTATATTGCAAGACCAGTAGTCTGGCGACGGACGGTTCGGGAGTAGATTGCAACACCAGTAGTCTGGCGACGGACCGTATAGGAGTAAACTGCAAGACCAGTAGTCTGGTACGGGAGTTGATTGTAGGACCAGTAGTGTGGCTGCTGACGGTACGGGAGTAGATTGCAAGAGTTCCTGTTCGCAAATAGTTTATTCCTACCTCTTTCTGATTTACAGGGTAGCGGGCCATCCAAAATACCCCTTGGATGAAGAATTTTAAATGAAGATGCCCTTCATCTATATCTATATGGACACAGTGACTCCTGTCCAAACAGGATAGACTGGGAAATGGGCGATCTCTAACAAATTACATTTACATGCAATTACACAAGAAGAAAAAGAATAAGATGAAGAAAGAAGAAGAAGAAGAAGAAGAAGAAGGGGCACGGCTTGTTTTGAGTTCTACTTGACGGATCGTAACCAAATTCGGCATGCATGTTTATCACGGCAAGAGGTATTAATTTTCAAAAAAATCAGATGACTATATGTCCCGTTTTTTTAAACGGGCAAATCAAAAATCACACAACATGATTTATTTCATGGCCGCTAGATAATTTAGGCGTTGTTTTTTTATTTGTGTCGTGGGTATGAGACAAATAAAAAACACATATGTGTATGCGACTAGAGAAATGGGGAGAAATGGGTTTTGTGACCAGTATATCTTCAGATCAGCCTATGCATCCGCACTGTCTGATCAGAATATACACTGTTCAATGTTCACCATTCCATCAATGAAACGCCCGTCATGCTTCTAACATGTATACCGCTGACGTAAATAATTTCAGGTGGCTCTTGTGATGAATGAGATATACCCCACCCACCTATTTTCTGGTGCAAAATTTCTGCCAAACGACATTCCGCGAGGTGCATTCATGAACATAAGGTTCTGATACATAACTGTTCCATGCTTACGAATGCGAAACTGGAATCTAAATCCAGTTTCAGAACGGGGTCATAGTCACCTCATGTTTTCTCTACCAGAACTGGTATAACATTCCCAAACGTTTCATTGTTGATGTCGGTGAAACCCACTTTATCCCGTCAACACAGCGCGTATGTGCCGTGGAACATTTGTGTTATCCTGTCAATACGACCTAATCAATCCGCACGAATATGTGCGGTGGCTGGGGTTATTTGTTTTTGAATTTTAAAGCCATTTGTAGGTGTTGACGGGATAAATAGAATAGTAGGTTAGTGCCGTGAATTGGAAAAATATCTGGCTCGGCACGGAAACGGGATGTGCTCGGTAGAGCCTCACCCATCCCGTTTCCTAAGAGGTGGCTCTTGTGATGAATGAGATATACTCCACCCACCTAGAACTGGGTCATAGCCACCTCATGTTTTCTCTACCAGAACTGGTAAAAATGCCCAAATGTTGCATTGTTGATGTCGGTGAAACCCACTTTATCCCGTAAACACAGTGCGTATGTGCCGTGAAACATTTTTGATATCCTGTCGACCAAATGAATGCGCATGAATATGGGCGGTGGCTGGGGTTATTTGTGTTTGCATTTTAAGGTCATTTTTAGGTGTTGACGGGATAAATACAATAGTAGGTTAGTGCCGTGAATGGGGAAAATATCTGGCTAGGCACGTTTCCTAAGCCTTGCGAGATATTTATTCCCATTCACGGCACTAACCTACTATTCTCTATTTATGGGTGCCGCCATTTGCAATAATACTAGATCAAGCAGACTAGTACACCTTCCTGAAATTGGTAACTAATTTAATAACTACACATTGTCCAGCCACAAAAACTAAAGAAAACTAGAAATGGACGCTTGTCGACAAGCGCATGTGTATCCCCCTCCCCAGATACACAAGTAGTTTGAAAAAAGGGTGTTCGAGTTATGCTCCGGAGACAAAATCAGTGACGGAAAAACAAAGGGAGATAACTAAAGAATTAGTGATGCAAGAGTTGTCATTCTTGCGGGATGCGGGACACACCTTTAGGGTCGTGGTCTATGCATGTGTGAAGTTTCATGAAAATATTCCAAAGGGTGTTCGAGTTATGCTCCAGACACGAAATCAGTGCACGAAACAACAAAGGGAGATAACTAAAAAATTAACGACGCAAGAGTTGTCATTCTTACGTGCGACACACCTTTGGGTCGTCTTCTATGTATGTGTGAAGTTTAATAAACTATAAAATGTGTTCATAGAACACGGATGTCCCACATATCGCTTTGATAATAAATGAGGCCAAATTGCAAGTCAAAATTTTCTTTTACCTGAGCGTTAAAGTTTTTGAAGCACCAAGTATGTGACCTTGACCCTGGGCTTGGCGGGGGCAGGACAAACGTGGATTTGGCACAGGGCGGTAGAGGACCATTAGAGCAATGCATATATGAAATATGAAGCTGATCCGTGAAAGAAAACAGAAATTATAAGATATTTACCTGAGCGTTAAAAGTTTTTGAAGCACTAAGTATATGATGTTAACCCTGGGCTTGGCGGGGGCGGGACGAACGTGGATTTGGCACAGGGCGGTAGAGGACCATTAGAGCAACGCATATATGAAATATGAAGTTGATCCGTGAATGGAAAGAAAAATTATAAGATATTTACCTGAGCATTAAAGTTTTTGAAGCACAAGTATGTGACCTTGACCCTGGGATTGGCGGGGGCAGGACGAACGTGGATTTGGCACAGGGCGGTAGAGGACCATTAGAGCAATGCGTATATGAAATATGAATGATGAAATCATAAAAGACCCAGATCTAATAGATTATACGTAGGGCGTAGTGAGCAACTAATGTATGTTGACCTGACCTGATTGCGGGGGCAGGACGAACGTTGGATTTGGCACAGGGCGGTAGAGGACCATTAGAGCAATGCGTATATGAAATATGAAGATTGATCCGAAAGAAAAACAGAAATATTAGAATTTTTACCCGGAGCGTAATAAAAAGTTAAGCACTAAGTAGTGACCTTGACCCTGGATTGGCGGGGGCAGGACGAACGTGGATTTGGCACAGGGCGGTAGACGACCATTAGAGCACCGCGTATATGTAAGTTGATCCGAATGGAAACCAAAAAATTATAAGATATTTACCCGAGCGTAAAGTTTTTGAAGCTCCAAGGTGTGACCTTGACCCGGATTGGTGGGGCAGGACGAACGTGGATTTGGCACAGGGCGGTAGAGGACCATTAGAGCAATGCGTATATGAAATATGAAGATGATCCATGATCCATGAAAGAAAACATAAAGTATAAGATATTTACCCAAGCGTTAATGTTTTTGAAGCACTAAGTATGTGACCTTGACCCTGGGCTTGACGGGGCAGAACGAACGTGGATTTGGCACAGGGCGGTAGAGGACCATTAGAGCAATGCGTATATGCGTGTTCGAGTTATGCTCTGGATACAAAATCAGAGCACGAAACAACAAAGGGAGATAAGTAAACAAGAATTCCGCGGAATCGAATGCCTCGCCTTGTCCCGCCTTGACCTCGAGCCTGGGCCCGAAAGCAATTTTCACTGGCCCGAACATATTATACAATTATTGACTAGTGAACCATAGAATATCAGATTATATTCTATGGCTCACTAGTCAATAATTGTTTTATTATATGATAATAGTCTGTATATAGCACTTACGACCTTATGCTACTAGACGAAAATTGAAAAAGAATTTGAAAAAAAAAATAAAAAAAAAAAAATGAAAAAAAAAAAAATGGAAAAAAAGTTTAAAAATTGAAATAATAATGCTTGCTACTGGAGCCCAGAATTTTTTTTAATAGTCCTATATTTATCTACATATATCTGCACAGGTCCACATAATGCTACACTATTTTCAACACAGTTTACGGAAATGTAATATAATCATTTACCTGTATAAATTACCTGTAAGTGGTCAGTGGTCAGTTGCACATGCTAGCACATGCACAGGTGAATAGTCTGTATATAGCACTTACGACCTTATGCTCCTGGACAAAAATTGAAAAATAATTTGAAAATAAAAAAAAAAATGAAAAAAAAAAAAATGAAAAAAAAAAAAATGAAAAAAAAAAAATGGAAAAAAAAAGTTTTAAAATAATAATACTTGCTACTGGAGCCCAGATTTTTTTTCCAGTCAAATTGAAAAATAATTTGAAAAAAAAAAATGAAAAAAAATAATGAAAAAAAAAAAAAAAAAAAAATAAAAAAAAAAAAAAAAAAAAATGACAAAAAAAAGTTTAAAAATAATAATGCTTGCTATTGGAGACCAGATTTTTTTTTAATAGTCCTATATTTATCTACATATATCTGCAGAGGTCCACATAATGCCACAATATTTTCAACACAGTACCCAATGTAGTGATTTACCTGTATAAATTACCTGGTCAGCAGTGGTCAAGCGCTGGACACCTGCACATGCTAGCCCATGCTACCACATGGTTTTCCCAGTTTCTATTGTTCTCTCTACAGGTAAGGTGTACAGAGCACACGAGAAAAGGTGTACAGAGCAGACGAGAAAACAGGTCTTCATGCATTATTGTCCAGTTTGTAGAGTGCGCAAAACAAAAAAGGGAGATAACTGAAAAATTAGCTACGCAAGTTAGTGTCATTCTTGTGCGCGACACACCTCCGGGTCGTGGTCTATGCATGTGTGAAGTTTCATGAAAATATTCCAAAGGGTGGTCGAGTTATGCTCCGGACAGGAAATCAGTGAGCGAAAACAAAAAAGGGAGATAACTAAAAAAATTAGCAATGCAAGAGTTGTCATTCTTGTGCACGACACACCTTCGGTTCGTGGTCTAATTGAATGTGTTAAGTTTCATAAAAATATTCCAAAGGGTGGTCGAGTTATGGTCAATCAGTGCGCGAAAAAAAAACAAAAAAGGGAGATAACTAAAAAATTAGCTATGCAAGAGTTGTCATTCTTGTGCGCGACACACCTTCGTGTCGTGGTCTATGCATGTGTGAAGTTTCATGAAAAATATTCGAAAGGGTGGTGGAGTTATGCTCCGGACACGAAATCAGTGCGAGAAACAAAAAAGGGAGATAACTCAAAAATTAGCTATGCAAGAGTTGTCATTCTTGTGCGCGACACACCTTCGGGTCGTGGTCTATGCATGTGTGAAGTTTCATGAAAATATTCCAAAGGGTGTTCGAGTTATGCTCCGGACAAGAAGTGTCTGCGGCGGACGCGGACGCGGACGCGGACGCGGACGCGGACGGGGACGCGGACGCGGACGCGGACGCGGCGCGCTGTCAAATCCATAGTATCCCCCGACGGAGTCCGGGGGATACAATTAATAAACCTATTTTTCTACACACACGCATGCAACTTGTATGGTCAGTGCCGACATATATAGAAAATTCTCCACCCCCGTTTTGATCGTAGCCGCAAACTGTCCCGTGATACCTTAGTGTTAAATGTGAAATGCCTTTATCAATTGTGCGTTCGAGTCCTGATTCAGCGGTTTTAATATTTTGCGTTCAAAATAAAGACGGACCTCCTTTAAATTGATATAACATGAATGCAGATATGTGTCCCCTGTAACGTTTAATTATTTGAGTCCGAAATAAGACATACCTCCTTTAAATACGATAACATGAATGCGGATATATGTCCCTCGTAACTCTGATTCTTTGTACATATACCTATGTACACCGGTACATATTGTAATGGAATGATTCTTACTTTAGCTGTCAAATGGAGCGTTCCATTCCCCAGCTGTCATGAAAACCTTAACGACTTTATATAATGAGTGATTTGCCAGATCAGATGAATATTGTAATGTGGTGTGCTACATAACTGCTATATAAGCCATAATATTCACATTCTGCTGTGTCAATCACAACATAATGCCGTGGAATGGCCATTGTCGACTGTTGACTTTGATTTGACACTTCGCTGGAGGTCACGTGACCACCTTTATTAGGCCAGTTTGGGCTGGATATTCATTACCATGGTGTCATACCGATATATTTTGGTAGCTCAACACTTCTCATAAGTATTTACATAGGTGATCATACCTCAAACGTTCTTATAGCTCCATTATTCTAATTATTTGTTCGGCGGTGCTCGCAAAGTTTCGTGACCGCATTATTTGACTGTCGATTCACACAGCCTTTCTGGCTGGCGGTCACTCATTAAATGCATGTTTGTCTTCATAGTTTTACACTTACCTGATGTATTTTGACGTGTAGAATCGTCTGTATATCAGACCGTCACGATATGTGAGCTATATACACTGTATTTCTTGTCTAAAGCCCAAAAATGTAACTTTCAAATCCAAGATGGCGAAAACTTGACAGTCAGCGCTCTATTCCAACCAATGAAATGGCTGACTGTCAGAATGTCCTAGCCATCCGATTGGCTGACTGTCAGATCAAATGTCTATATAAGAAAGGTGACTGGCTCATTTCACATAGCGACAGCAGAAAAATCGCGCTTGTCAGAATCAAAATTCGCCAGTCTACCGACAGCCATTTTCTAGTCTAAGGGACGCTACTCTGTTTAGAAACTGCTATTACTCAGTTAGTACTACATTACTTATCTCCCTTATACATTAGTCTAGTCCTTGAATCAACTACTTGTGGATGCCATCCTGACCATTGCTAATTAAATAATGAAACGTTTAGCTTGTTTAGTCTACTCTAAACTGCCAACCAGGGTTTAATTGCTAGCCTAACAATTGGTGTTAAAGAAGTGGAATGAAATAATTAATTAATTAACATTAACTCATTCAGTGATAGAACCCACATGGAGCTGGACTATAGTATATGGAACAGTGTTAGGAAAAAGAGCTCTATCCACCACAAGTTGCAATACAAACTTTTAATATAACTCTGCCAATATAATGCCTTTGTACATCATAAATTAGAGGGTCTGGTACGAAGGGTCAAATTAATTGAACTCAACAATATAGAAATATAGTGAAGTTTATTCATCAAATCATAATTAAATCATATAATAAACAAGAAATATTGTCAGATGCCGAGTCTGAAGTCCAGTTTACAACAGTAACTGTTCAAGACGGTCGAGGCGACTCTCAACTACAGAAACCCGATACGGAGAGCGACAAACAGTCAGAAATGAGCTGCACTCAGGCTCTTCCTGCAAGTGAAGATGAAACCGACAATGAATCAATATATGAACAGTCATTAGATAGGGCATCACCTGTACCTGAAATATGTCTACCACCTGGAAACCGGATGAATCCTGCAACAAGTAACAAGAACATGAATAGCTACCCTGAAAAGTCAGCTGTAAATCACACACCTGACCTTGTTAGTAAAAGGCGGCACACCTTACGCAACGATAGTCGACTAGTTGATGAGCCCATGTATCCAGACGACTACTTAGAACCTGGACCGTCGATGAAGCCAGAGACATGCAATGGAGAATCGGACTGGGCGGCTTTCTATGCACATTTTGAAATTTGTGCTGAACTTGGTAGTTGTAGTATGCGTAATACAGCTCGAGCGTTAGTTGCCTGCATGCATGGACAAGCACAGGTGTTCGTGCTGAATCTTCCAAACACAGACATAAATAATTATAGGACACTTGCTCAACGACTAAGTAGTCGTTTTGGCAATACGCAGAATGAAAGCATGTGGTTGTCCTTATTTGAAGCCAGATTCCGAACACCAGACGAGCCAATCGCCGCGTGTGCAGACGACATTCAACGTGGCTCAATAAACTGTAGCTATCAATCAACCAATTGAACAGATACCTCTCTGATGAGATGCAATATCGGTGCAGAGTCGCTAACTGCAGAACAATAGACTGTGTAGTGACCGTAGTACAGACATATGAAGGCATCTTGGGTAGAGATGATAAAAATAAATCTACCGTCCGTATGGTATCTGCTGAAAACCAACAGAACCACTGGGGTGACCGGGGTCAAAACGCCAACAATATGAAACAAAAACCAAATGGAGATCGTCATCAGAGCAGGCGGCCTAGTAAACATAATTGGGGAGACGACAGCTCGTATAACCCACAGAGATGTTATGAGTGTGGGTCAACACATCATTTAAGAAGAAACTGTCCGTATATCAATGAAGAATATCAACCAGCTGACTGGTACCAGTCAGACATAAATCGCCAAAACAACATCACATCACGGGGAGCCACACGCTATATGGGTCCCGAACCGAACTCACACAACTGGGCGCCAAACAACCAAGGCGGCGGGTATTACCACGACAGCCGTTACCATAGTGACAACGCACCACCACCATGCGCCAAAAGCAGACTGCAAGTTATTGCAAGAATTACCGCCATTTTATGTCGAAATTAGCGAGCCAAGAATTCCACGCGATATGTTATTTATTTCAACAGCTGTTCGCCGTGCTTCTCCGTTTGTAGCAAGGTCAATTTATTCATAGTTATTCTATTTATTATTGCCAATGCCTGAATAACATTCTAATCATGCATAGTATATCACTCTTTATACTTCTTTTCCCACAGTTATTATGTGATGTGATTATCATAGCTTAACAAATATTATCCAATGTTATCGAACTTTGTGTCGCGTTTGCTAACATCCGTCACTTTTATTAGAATTTCTTGCTGCCCTATCGAGGCCCTAAATAATATGCATCAACTTTCCAGGTGTCATTGGAACCAACAGTTTGATTGACATGGAACTGCATGTAATTTTATCAGCGCCAACTCTTTTCATTTGATAGCCCACCCATGCGCCACACATGCCTAAGTTTAAGGTCAATCCATGCATCATTTACATGTTTCTGTTAGCCATTCCACACTTGATTTCACTTATAAATGTTCTTGTTCAACATTCAAGTGATATATTTGTAATTATTTTCACATTTCGCCAATCACATCTGGAGGCCTTGAGAATGCCAGCCGTTCAGCAATGTAGCTACATTTCCTTACATGGATTCACACCTGAGGCCAAGTGATATGTTGTATCAAAGATGCAGTGGGTGGCAGGTGGGAGTATGTGATGGGTACTTTAACGATCAGGGCTCATCCTTACCGGAATCCCGACAGGAAACCTGGTTTGGCCCTCACATACGTCTTTGCCATTTTGTATGTGACAGTTGAATCTGGTTATACCCCTTATGTGAGTATTACGATTATTCGTAATCCTATTTTAGGAGAAGGGGCCAAGTGAATTTCGTGTGGTATGGACCTGGCACCAGGTCAGGTCATTCTAATTTCAGGGCTGAATATATTTTTTCTCGGTGGATTTCCCCCCCCCACCCCCCCCCCCCAATGCAGCAGTTAAAACGGGATCGAACCCGTCTGCCCGGCCTTACAATGACCTTAGCTGTTGATATGCCATTAAACATCAATAAACAAGCACATTGATAGTGCTGAAAGTTAGTGTTGTATGTACAGTACTCCTGGCATACATACATATGTGTTTCCTTTTGTATGTGATATTGCAGATCTTGTGTTGGATATATTTTATGTATCAAATCAATGAATGTTTCATTCTTACTGTGATTTCCAGCAGCTAAGATGGGACTATTCAGTTTTCTCAAGATACATTTGTTATGGCTCCTCAGGTACGTGTTTGGCATTTTTGTATGTGAGGTTTTAATCTGGTTAGACTCCTTGTATGAGTAATATGATTATTCCTAATCCTATTACTTTTAGGGGAAGAGGCCAAACGACTTTGATGTGGTATGGACTTGGTACCAGGTCGGGTTATTCAAATTTCAGCGCTGAATATATATTTATTTCGATGTAAATATTCCGTTCTCATCTTTGAATGTTTTCTCCAATGCAGCAGGTTACATGCATGATCGAACCCGATGGCCAGACTTTAAATTATCTTAGCTGTTGATAGGAATTATACACCAATACATCAATCAATTCATGTGATTGAAGTGATCAATAGTTACATGTTCTACATAAATTGGTACATTGTGTTTGTTGAGTGTATGAAATACCACATTTTTGGTTTAACGAATCAGCAGATGGGTTGATCAATTAGGTTCACTCAAATACTTCCAATGTGCCCAGTTTATATAAACAACTGGAATACTGATATGTCCCATACTGTTTGGCCAACAGACTGCAGTAACGCTTGTTTGTATGGAATTGCATACGTTCAGCAATACGTGTGTACAATGTGTGTACTGTGACTTAAGTCTTAAAGAGCCCAGTGTTAATTTTGATCACATGTGTGTTGTGGGCGGTTGACTAGGAACACGCGAAGGGTAAATTTAACAATGGGTTTTATTCTTGCCTGAATCCTATATCTGTGTTTTGCCCCTCAGGTACACTTTTGGTTTTCTTGCTACTTGAGAGTTGAATCCATTTACACAGATTATAAAAGTAAGAACTATTTGTACTAATCATTTTACTTTTAGGGAGTCTGGCTGATTGAATCTGGTGTTGCGGGCACCTGGCAGCAGGTCAGGTTATGCTACTGTCAGGCCTGAATATATATTTGTATGCCCCCGCCACCGAATGGTGAGGGGGAGCTAAAATGTTACCGGCGTCCGTACGTACATACGTCCGTCACCAAACTTTAACGCTTGGGTAAATGGCTTATAACTTCTGTTTCCTTGCTCGGATCTCCTTCATATTTCACACATTGCTCCAATGATCCTCTACCGCCCTGTGACAAATCCACATTCGTCCCGCCCCCTCTAAGCCCAGGGTCACGGTCACATACTTGGTGCGTTCGAAACCTTAACGCTCTGGTAAATGGCTTATAATCTAATATGCCTCGTTTTCTTTGGCTGCCAGCTGGGGCATTCGTGTGCCGACACGCCACATTTCTAGTTAGGGTCTGTCCGTTCGGACGTTTATTTTTTGGAAGTTTTTGTAAGAGTGTCTTAAATCACCAAGGGGCCCTACGTGCGTTGACAGGCCAGTTTTCTGTGTATTCATTTCTCAATTTGCGTTTCGACCATATTAACCCAGCCTAAAATGAGCATAGTTGTTCAATACCATTAAATACATAAATAATTATATGTCATTTCAGTATGTAATTTCATACAATCGACAAGGAAAACAGTCACAACGACTGTTTGATTGTATGACATTTCATTCGTTCACAAATATTTGTTTTTCCGACACTTACTCATGTTGATTAAAGCTGTAGAGTCAAGTATTATTTATTTTGATCTTAATTTCATACAACCATTAATGGACAAACCGTCATTGAATTTGATTCCAAGAAATTTCATTAGTTCAGCAAGATGTGTGTGCAATGAGTTATTGAGCCTTAATTGAAGTCTCAGAGTGCAGTATTATCTATTTTGATTGTATGTAATTTCCAATGGAAAAAATGACTGTTTGATTGTGTGAAATTTCATACGTTCGCAAACATTTGTTAACTGAGGCTTAAGGTTTTAGAATCCAGTATTATTTATTTGGATCGCATGTAATTTCATGCTATCACCAATGTCAAAACTGTCACAATGGCTTTGTTCGATTGTATGAAATTTCAGATATTCAGCAATACGTGTGTGTGCAATTAGTCTACTAAGACTTAATTGAAGTCTCAGAGTGCATTAGTATTTATTTTGAACGTATGTAATTTCATACAATCACCAATGGAAAAACTGTCACTTTGACTGTGTTTGATTGTATGAAATTTCATTCGTTCGCAAATACTTGTTATTTGAGATTTAAAGTTTGGAATCCATTATAATCCAGTATTATGTATTGTGTTCGTATGTAATTTCATACAAGCACCAATGGAAAAACTGTCACTTTGACTGTGTTTGATTGTATGAAATTTCATACGTTCGCAAATACTTGTTATTTGAGATTTAAATTTTGGAATCCATTATGATTTTTTTGATCGCATGCAATTTCATACAATCATCAATGAAAAAACTGCCACATTGACTGTGTTTGATTGTATGAAATTTAATACGTTCGAAAATGCTCGTTACCTGAAACTGGAAGTTTTATAATGCAGTATTATTAATTTTGTTCGTATGTAATTTCAGACAATCACAAATGGAAAAACTGTCACTTTGACTGTTTGATTGTATGAAATTTCATACGTTCGCAAATGCTGGTTAACTGACTCAAAGTTTTTGAATCAGTGTTATTTATTTTGATCGTATGTAATTTCATGCAAACATCAATGGAAAAACTGTCACTTTGACTGTGTTTGATTGTATGAAATGTATACGTTCGCAAATACTTGTTCACTGAGACTCAAAGTTTTAGAATCCAGTATTATTTATTTCGATCTTATGTATAATTTCATACAATCATTAATGGAATAATTGTCACTTTTGACTGTTTGATTGTATGAAATGTCATACGTTCGCTATTATCTGTTTTCCTATATATTTAATATATTCGATATTGAAAAAACAATCGCAAACCTAAACAATTTTGACAAGATATGGGAGACATTAAAGAATCTATATGCACACGAATCGCAGCTAATTTATATCATTTAACGAAACATGTAGATACACCCTCCACCACCATTGTTCACAATTTCTTGAACTGTTCTGTCCGACCTGGCTTACGACCAAGCACGCATACTAAGAAAAAACAACACCCGTTTTCGTATTTTTGTTGTTCCTATAAAAAACGTTACATTCATACATACAACTCATAATACTTGTATCATGCTGTTTGTTTGTAATATTGACTCGACCCTTTCACACCAGTCTGTGATGGGTTGTTGCTCATGGACAGAGTACAGGACTTCACTACTGAAGGTTGTGAGTTCAAAACCTACCATAGGGCATATTTTAATAATATTTGCATCCAACTGGTCTGTCCAACTTAGCTGTTGATGAGACGCTAAAATATACTCATTCTCATTTCACACTTGGCGATCGGAATGAGACATTTAATGTATTATTTCAATGTAATAAAATAATTGCGATCAGTGACGATTCTATTGAGTTGTTTCATCCATATATATCTATACTGTTCGTTATAACTATTAAAACTAGCGTTTGGTGTTGGAGGGGTTGAAGTAGATGTTAGCAGTTACTGATAGTATAGACAGATACCATGCTACTGTTATATCGTGTGGCTAGAAAAAAAGGGCCCCAACTTTAAATATTAATATTTAAAAAAACAGTTGAGATAATTCAAATAAATTTCGCACAATATAAGTTCATGGTATTGACAGTAATCTATAAAAGTTTCAGCTTCATAGCTTCAATGGTGAATATGTAACAATAAAAACAAATAGCAGTGTCCAAAAACACAATGCCGGGATGTAAGTGAAATGTCAGAAAGTTTTGATACATGTCAAATCAATGGTCATGATGCAGTCTGTGACTGGTTAACTTACAAAATGATGATTGAATGCATGACAGATGATGAAACATGTTAAAGTACAAATAGGATGGGTACGTTTTGACCTAAAATTGGGTCCGTTTTGACTTGGGTACATGTTGACAGTCTTGCAGCAGTTACTCCCCCCCCCCTGTTGGATTTATTCGCCATTTGCTTTTTTTTCTAGAGCAAGTTGTTTCTAGAGTGTAAACACATAAATAATAATTGTTTTGAGACTGATCAGACGTGCAGGTTACTTTAATTTCAACATGGGTTTCAGTAAGGCTGATAAGGCTATCATTGAGACATGTTTTGTGGAGAAAGGCTGGCGTGGGTCGAAGATTGCTCAGGAATTCCTGGAAAGAAGTGGAGAAAAAAGGTCTGTTAATAAGATTATCAAACGGTTTGAGGAAACAGGATCCACAGCGAGAAAACAAGGGAGCGGACGGCCTAGTACTGCATGCACACAAGATAACATTGACCATGTGGAAGAGATGATACAATCACAGGAGGACCAACCAGGAACCCACACATCGCAGAGGAAAATTGCTAAAGAGCTTGGTGTTAGTCGTAAATCTGTTCAGACAATGACGAAAAAACTTAATCTCAAACCATACAAAAGGATTAAAGTTTCTAGACGTGATGTAAATGTGAAACAAAAGAGAAAAACCCGGTGCATGATAGGTATTCCGTCAAGGATGTTGAAAGAATCATGTTCACGGATGAAAAGGATTTTACGCTCGAAACTGCTCGTAACCGACAGAATGATGTCGTGTATGGGGTGAGGAAAGGTGATATTCCTGTATCTCGACTTTACCATGAGACTTCGCGTTTTTCAAAAAAGGTCATGGTTTCGGCAGGTGTTTCCTGGAAAGGAAAGACACGGATCCACTTCATAGACACTGAAAAAACCAAGGTCAACTCCGTTAGCTATGTTGAATTGTTGGATGATGGACTTCTTCCAGATTGCCGCCGGATCTACCCAAAAACAATTACATATTCCAACAGGATGGGGCAACGTCTCATACAAGTAAATACACACAAGATCATCTTGCGGATGTTGTGCCGGAGTATATCAAGAAGAACGACTGGCCACCACAATCGCCGGACTGTAATCCTATGGATTATCACATCTGGAACTCTCTAACCGAGAAGGTCTATTCTGGTAGGAGTGAGAAATTTACTGAGCGTGAGTTGAAGGACCGGATTACCAAGTGTTGGGAAGATATCTCCTTGACCGAGATACAGAAGTGCATTGGTGCATGGAAGAAGAGACTGCGAGCAGTGTTCAGCCACAATGGTGGACACATTGACCACCTTATTTAAGACTCTTTAGTAAGTTATGCAGGTGTGACGAAGAAACGTTTCAGTCCGATATTGCATCTTCAGACCATGCTTTTTATTCTTAGCATCATATAGTCATTACTACAGTTATTTACTTGAAACTTTTACAGGTTACTGATA
>CM055273.1:51954267-51972396 GCA_029237695.1 Conchocele bisecta
CATCACCAGATATAATGGGCATTGCTTATTGGATGTATTGTTTGAAATAAAATACGTTCTAGTATGGTAAAAGTAATTCCATGTATAAAACTCCACAGGTACAGTGTCGTTTGATGGAGAGCCATCACAGTACATGTACACCTTGGTACTTGAATAGTAGTGGGGCTATGAATAACTGGAACACAAGTCGTGAGTAGTTATTGATTGGAGTGTACCGCCTGTCTTGTTTCATTTATTTGACCCTAGACTTCAGTGAAACTTGACTGCCACCATGGCCAGGTCGTAGTCGGTTATTTCGGAGTTGGGACAATTAATTGATGAAACATGGGGTGGTGCCTGGCTCTTGTCATTGGGAACTCGTTAGATTCCAGATGACCCCTGACTATAGACGCTAGTCCAAAAACGCCGGAATGTGGTAACTTTATCTCGCATATAGTTCTGGGAATTGTGATACACATTTCTGTGGGACGGGACTAGATTATAACCTGTGGATGTAAATAGTCTGACAACATGAAGGAGGAGACAGTTACCCACAAGGTGGAGGCAGGAGGCTCCAGATCGAAGGAAGGAGGTTGAGCAATTAGGTGTATACCCGTAGCCAATCGAAGTTACCGATCAGGTGCTGTCTCGGGCGTCACATTTAGCTATAGTTTCGGAGGAGCCCGAGTAAAAAATGTCTGACGACCCAATCACTTCGGAGACAAAGCCATTACCTGAACCTGATGCACTGCCTGAAGGCCCAACAGGCTTTCGAGCGGACGGTGAGGATGGTCTTGGGTCTTCAACGTTAGGAGGGGCGGCATGTAGACCGACACGAGACACTTGGTCATTGCCACAGCAACGCGCTGGTCGTGTAGGCTGTCGGCAACGGCAATCAAGGTACCACGAGTCGGTTGAATCCTATGAACATGGGAGGGTGGGGCCCATGATAGTATAGTAGTGCAACATGAGAGCACTAGGGGCGCGATTGACATGGCTGCCGGTCCTTTGGCAAGTGATGAATGTAAAATGTTGTCAACCAAAGTGACCATATTATATAATCTGAGAGATTTCCAATAAGCAGTTGTCTGGTGCATGAAAGTTGGGGTGTCTCGGGGAGTAATATTGGAAGCAATACACCTATTCTCAGAGTGGGCTTGCACGTTCATTGAAAAAGTGTCGTCTCAATACTTTTGATATAATATACACATTGGAATGTGCTTTTCAGGTTTATGTATTATAAACGAGTACAATGCATAGTTTATTACATTTCTTTATTACTTGACCAGCATACTAGTAACATAGATTACAGTCCTAATACTTTGTATATTCAGCGACTGTTTGCTGATATCTCGAAAAACAACAAATCCGTTTCTTTAACTTTCATTGTCAATCTTTCATTTTTGTGTGTACGTTTATTCTGAGAATGGGTGAATAAATAACGGAAGCTCCTCGAATACCAAAGTGCCGTTCCAGTTACATCATCTTGGTATATTATTTGTTATTAGACTGATACTAGCGAACGAGGAGGTTGTTGATATAAAAATAGGACATGCTCCTATAGTGGGTAGAAGTAGGACAAGAGCAGGACGGAGTCCTGTGGCGTGAAGTGTGCATTAATAAGCTTAGCCTGTTTTGAAAATGGCCTGCTACCAACAAGCTAAGAGACCTTCCTTGCGACATGTCTGATCAACGTCGGATAGAGATATCGTCCGTTCAATAACGGATATGCGAGGACATGCAAGGCACTACGTATGTGGGGACCGTACACCGCTAATCGTAGGGTGCACCTCGGTGCCTGTTAAAGACCCTGTGGTTTCCGCTGTGCGATTGCCTCCTTTAAATGGTTTGAGCATGTTGTGTGCACTTTTGTTTAGTTCATTGCCAATATCTTAGTGTTTGGAATGATTGCAAGAATGTATTGTCCTACTAGAGAGTATTAGGGAATATATTGAGTATTATCAGTCTATGAAATAGTGTACCGACTGATGGGTGTATAATTTGGGAACATGATAGAGTGTGACAAACCAAAATAGACTGGATGTTGCCGTCCAGTCTCAGAGGATGGCTGACGTGTGTACCATGTCCAGGTCGGGTCACCCTGAAATTGTGGAATTGACTTCCGTCACATGTGGGCGGTGATCATTTTGGTACTATTTCTCTGAATGAGGCTGTAACAGCAATTCCAAACCGTTTGGAATCAAAGAGTGTTGATAAATATGTGCAGCCGATGTACAAAATAATAACAAAGCTGGATATGAGACCATGTCCCAAAAATGTTGGTTGGGGGGGAGAAATGGTCATGGTTGGCATACATGATAGGCACTGATGTATTTAACTAAAGTTGGTGACACACAGGTGCATATGTTCCTGTGTGCATGATGACCAGTTATGATGCTATACGGGAATATGTTGTGTCTGGTGCCGCGCATGTACAGTTAGTGTTTCCCCTACGTCCTGGGGGCGAAACCCTATGTACAGGACATATATTGCATGTACTAATCATGTATGTAGAGCATTGTTATCCAGGAATGGTGTGGTCTGCTGGCATAATCCTCCGGAGGTTAGCAGTACATCCTGGATCGAATAACACGAGTGGGATGGATATCCCGGTCAGCCGGTCAGTCGTTGGCCTTGGTTACATTCAACTCGTATATATCCTAGATTGAGCTCAAACGCGAGTGTGATAGATAGCCCGGTCAGCCGTTGGCCTTGGGCCCATTCAACTGCGTCCTCAACATCCAGCAGACATGGCCCATTGTGTTTCTCTGTGTTGAAAAGTGTATGTGGATGTTATCCCAGTAAGGTCAGACATGTATCCAACCTCAGCATCATACATAGGTCGCCGTAAATTGAACATGACAAAAAGGACTAACAAACGAGTGCGATGCCCTGTCGTTGCTGTCCGAGTGCTGTATCGACCGTGGTATCAGTTCAAGTGCCTCCACTAGGACATGTCCAATGATACAGAACTGAACGACTGTGTTGAAGGTTTCCTCTGGGAAAACACACTATCAGTGAAAAAGGCAAAAAGGACTAACAAACGAGTGCGATGCCCTGTCGTTGCTGTCCGAGTGCTGTATCGACCGTGGTATCAGTTCAAGTGCCTCCACTAGGACATGTCCAATGATACAGAACTGAACGACTGTGTTGAAGGTTTCCTCTGGGAAAACACACTATCAGTGAAAACTAACTACCATGCGAGACTGACATACACCATGTTACACTGATTTACAATAAAATGTACACGTGTATATTCTACACACGTACCCACACACACACACATGTTGGAAGTGACTACTAACACTAGCTTAATGTAACAGTTGAACAGACGGTACAAATCAATTAGTGAAGAAGAGCACACAAAGTTCTGATTGACTATGCAGAATATTATTCCATCCTTCCAGACCACGATCCGGTTCCAGCGCAACATGTGGTATTCTACAATTAAGGATGACCAATATATGAACACTGTGCCATAATTCATCTGGGAACACACACACACCCATATTTGGACACGCATACAGTCAATGCAAGTTTAGTTTGTGTTCATAGACATACTTGGTGATCAACGTTCCACACAGTGTTGTCATGCAAACACAAAGACGCATTTCCAGATGTGCAGAGACAGAACAACATGTAAGCTCAATATTACATGCACCATCATACAGTATGTGTGAGCAGACAAGGAGAAACCGTTAGCAAGTTATATGTATTTGTGGACAATACAATAATGGGCCAAGTTATAGTTTAACACTGAGCACAGTGTTATATGAGTCAAACGGGCTGAAATATAAATGGTATCGCAGATAGAAAGCTGCTACTGCATGTGTATAAGATACCATAATGACTCAAGTTCCCTGAGCCGATGGACCATTATGGTGATGGCTCGGGAACACACGGCAATACCAGACGTCTTCTGAGGACACCGTGAACGGACGAGGGCGAATATGACTGACGAGAGCTATCAGGCTGAATATCCTTTTTGGCTGTATCCTTTTGTAATCTGATGCAAATGTTAACTGCTTCGTTTTGGATTGCGTTACAGGTTAGTAGATTGAGCAGAACGCAGATTCCGGGATGATAGCTGAGCCAAGCGGATAGATATGTTCCTTCGAGTAGCACACCCCTACCTTTTATAGAGTTGGGGGGAGTGTAGTGTTTCTCGTTACAGGTACCTGTGCTACCTGCACAGGAATGTGGGACTCGTCGAGCCTATGACGTAGGCATTATGTGCGTATTCCATGTGCACCTGTGAATGTTGGCTATTCTGCCGGTGTTCCTTGTTGAAGATAGACGTCTCTCACCAGTACTAGAGAGAGTAAGTTGACTATAGTTTGCTTGCTGTACAAATGTTGTGCATATTGGTCTGTGTGTCATTACAGACGCTGTTCCACCTGACATTCCCCCGTATGCAGTGGTATTCCCCGGTTTGTTGACCCAGTTATTTCACCTGCAACACTTGAATCTGTCTGGCGACACACTGGACCCCAAGTATCAAGTAAGAGAATACTTTAGCAATATTATACCGTAGAACACACATTATAATTTGATTTTGTATGAAAATAAATATATTGTGAGTATGGTGGTGTCTATTAATGTGTTCTTGATATTCGGAACAGCATTGACGACATTTTGTTTTGTCCAAAAAATTGTCAAGGTCAATGTTTCACTGTTTGTCTCGCAATAACCCGCCGCTTTATATTTGCACACCAACAAAACAGATCACCAAATACCGCTGACTTTCTAGCCACTTTGAATGAAATAGATGGGATAACATTTTGGATTGGAACACGGACACGTTTGTAAACTATTTCGATTTTATTGCCGCATATTGGTCAAGCAGAGGGATGTTGGTCGTTTCGTCTAACTGCCAGTTCATTCATTCGGCTCATATTTAAGGGTGGGAATTGGCTCGAACACCTTCCATACCCGGGATATATAGCCCAGTAAAGAAGCAGGCCGATGGTCGTCGGTCTGGTTTATATTTCCGAATTTTGATAAATGTTGCATTTATAATTCAGGCTCCAAAAATGTGCGTCAAATATAGGAGAATCTATGCAGGTATGGTAACCTATAATTTGAGGCCTCCTATAGCGCCCATCAGCTTATATGTGTGTGATATAGTATGGCTGGGTATCGATTATAGATGATTGAGGGGAACCCATACTAGTTTACGTGATTTGTGCGTTTTGAGTGGCACACGGACTGGTCAAATGAAATTAAGTGGCGAGTATACTATCTGAGTCACTAATGTCTAGCAAGTGTGCTCTACGTAATTAACTTATTGTCACATTTAGTCCCAATCCTACCTAATCACATCCTCGAGAAGAGAAGAGAAGAGAAGAAGAAAGTGATTTCTGACGGTATGGTATTTGACGTTTCACCCTCACCCTATGTTAGTGTGCTTTATCAGAATGCTATATTAACCTATCATGATAACCGTGGTTGCTGATTTTGTGTTGTTAATTGGGTTTTATATATATATTTGTCTTTGTTATTTACTAGCATTTATTTTAATTTTAGTTTAGTTTTGAGTCACCTACCACACCGTCAGATTTTGGCCGAAATAGACTAATACACATTAAATCGTTTTATTTTTGTCTATATTGGAGTAATGCAGATTGTCAATTTCGACATAAAAAGCAATTACTCCTGGTGGAGGAAACCTCCAGTTTCCCCGGTAGCTCCGGAGTCCCTGTAGTAAAGCTCCAAAAAAAAACCTCAAAAGGAGGCGATTTTGCACAACTACTCTCAACCAGCTGACTACCTCACCCCACTGACTCTATCAATCACTTAGCCCAATTCCATTGAATTAGTGGACCACATCAACCCATCCATACACCCGCCAACCACACACCACATCACTTAGCCCAGCCCCCATTCAATCAATCACACACACACACACACACACACACGCACGCACGCACGCACGCACGCACGCACGCACGCACGCACGCACGCACGCACGCACACACACTCACGCACGCAGGCACACACAGACGTACATACACATATACATATGTACACACACATATATACCCATACACACATATACACACATACATATATATATATGCATACACACATCCACACACACACATACATATATATATATATATATACACACCCACACACACACACACACGCATATACATACATATATATACATATATATACACATATACATACACACATACATACACATACATACACACATACACATATATATACGTACCACCTCAAAGACCCCTCGGCATCACGGCGTTCCATTGTTCTGTAAAGTGACGGGAGATGGACATGCATGGTTAGTGACAAAATGGGTCCCCCCCCAGTCAGTATCGGGGTCATTTGTAAGTTGTCACTGGTCATGTCGTTTACGTCTACGAGTCGTGTTGCCCTGTCAATATTGTCAGTGGTTGGCCACTGTTATTGGTCTTTATTATTAAAAGTAGATTTAGGAAGATGCAAATAACAATATGGTAAATGATTTGTGCAGATTTGCATGTATGGTTATCCCCACCCGCTAAAATACCGGCCCCCGCATGTATGCAGTCACTACTTTATAATTTAATAGATAGAGCACTATGTGTCCGGTGGTGAGCAGACCGGATCGTTCGTTTCCCAGCGGGGGTCCCCGATTGGGCATTCCCCTACCTGAAAGATCCCTTGGGGTTAGTTACCAGTCAAGCCCACCCACCCGGACATTTCATAACGCTATAGATTTCGTAACTGCTCTACTTTAGACCTGATCACGAGCAGACTGTAATGCGCAATGCTGTTAACTTCATGAGTGCTCATCATTGGAGGCCGGACGTTAATAGTTGTTAGCTGATTATAGGCTTAATTGTGCATATACAAATTTGTATATGCTAGGATATGACTACGGGCTGGCAATATGTTCGTTAGGGTGCACTCTGGGCCTGCCTCGGGAGAAGAACCCGCCAAATATATTGGAACTCGGGTAATTCGGACATTCCCCGTTGAAGTTATATATTGCCAGCATTTCGCCACACCCCGCATATACTTTATGATTGTATTATGTTTTATATGATTTGATATTTATCTTATTATGTTGTTAGTAATGGTCAGTCAGTGTGGGGTACTGCTCCCCATACGCCGTTCACCATGTAATCACCGTAAGTCGTTACGATACAACATAATGTACAACCTATCGTGATATTACTTAATTATATCTGGACGAAGCCTACATGGCCCAATGTAACCTCTGTCACTTAGTTGGCCCACTTCGTTGACTGTATACCATCTGCCATCCTCAGTTACTACCTCTATATCTTGGTCTTTAGGTTATCAGTTTGAATTTAAAACTATACTGTTGTTTTTGGAGCAGCGGTATTTACATTTTACCCGAGTATCCTGTTTCCTTTATGTACTCTAATAAAGCTAGATGCATTTCGGCTTCACATTCCTTAGGAGGGAATACTATATGATAATGTGAAGGTGTAATGTTGTGTTTAAGGCAAGACGCTTTTAGATCTTCTCGCGATGTGCTATGGGCGGGCAATTGAAGAAATAATGCCAAGGATCTTCAATTTCGTCCTCGTCACAATTTGAACAATTCATTTTATCTTCACTACTATTATCAATGAATGGTATAGATTAGATTTTTATGACCCGATTTTTCTGCCTAGCCCTTTAGTCTGGATATTAAATTATGTCTGCTCTCCTATCTTTACTATACAATTTACATTTTGTAGGGATGGTGGGGCACATTGCTTGCAAAATATGTCCACCATTTTTGCCTAAGTGTTCATTATTCCACCTTGTTTGCCACTTTGACCTACATTTTTGTTTGATGAGAGAATATATTTCATGATGTGTTGGTAATGTTGCTTCATTGTTTCCTATTAAATGCGCTGTGCCTGCAGCCCTATCAGCGTCTTCGTTACCGGGTATTCCAATATGGGAAGGGACCCAATCTATGTTTATTAGCTTGCCTTTAGATATTGTATTGCTTATTAATGTTTTGATGAGATGTATTTTGTCAGGTGTCTACCTTATTTTATATAGTAATTGAGAAGTCGTTTCGTCAACATGTATTTGTATAGTGACCAATTATCGATTATTACCTGTAGGCTGTAGTTGTTTGCTACAAGGTGTTAGACACTGTGGACATGGTTGACAAACACCAATTGTCAATGTTTGGGTTAGGTAAAACACAACAAAACACATTCAAATTACTACTTTTATTAAAGCACTTTATTTAAAATCGTAATCATACATCAATAAACATCATCAATTTGCAATGCCGTATATGAAAACATCTGCGTAATTCATTGAACAAATATTTAATAAATTTACCTAATACGAAGTTGATATAAATTCGATATAAAAAAATCTGCATTTTGTACATGTTATCTAACGAAGAGATGTAGAATTCAAATTAATTATTAAATTGATATAGAATTACGCACATGTTTTTAGGTGAAAGTACTAATTAATGTCAGCACATATCGCACAATAGCACATGTTTTTAGGTGAAAGTACTAATTAATGTCAGCACATATCGCACAATTTCGTTTCTTCCAGGTGATTCCAGTCTATTCCTCGTCGTCGTCATGTACGGCGTCGTTGGACGACACGGGACCAAGGCCTGAAATATGGCTGCATACTCGCAGAAGCTGGGTCGTCGTCATTTCGTCTTCCTCGTATTTATCCCACGCGTCGAAGAGTCGCCCATGGATGGCAGCATACCTCTTCCGATGCAGCCGAGTCAGCAGGTTCTCGGATACCAAACGGACTTGGAGATCTACGCTCTGAGCCTCGGCACGAAGTAGAGGCACAATAACGTAGAACCCAAGCACCGCTCGGCCAGCGCGGGTGTTGATACGGCGGTGCCATCCTGAAATAAATAATGCAATACGTTTAATTCTGATTACATGTATATTGTTTGTAGTAAATTTATTCATTCGATAATATATTATTAAATAAAGTTATACATACATACCTTCTACATCATTGTTCGTTCGAACTGTCTCCCGGAATACGCTCCAGTTTTCCGGGCGCCACATGGTGCCGCGAATCCACGTTCTGCCGACATAATCCACGACTAGCAGGATCGGCCCTCCAACTTCTTCCGCCTGACTCTGGAGATGGTCGAAAGCTTGTCGGATATGTTCAGCATATTTTGCATTTACATTATTATTTCTACTGATATATTGTCTTACCTGTGTCGCATTTTCGGTGCTGCCATTGGTTACATGTGTCGCAAGACACGGCATGCATACGTGGCCTGACTTCTTTACTACAGCGTAGGCATGGGTGATCCATGATTGAATGTGATGGGCAATACTGAATGCTGAATATTTATACATACACAGAGACATGGCACTAATCAATTAATATGAACACAATAACTAATAGAGACATGGCACTAATCAATTAATATGAGTACAAGCTGACTACTGATCAGCTAATCACTCATTTATTGTTAGCTGAACTGAACAGCTAATCAATTGATTTATCGAATGAACTGATCATCTAGTCAACTACTCAACATTTTTAATTAGCATAACATGTTCTCCTCTTAACAACTATCAAATTACCCAGACGTAATACACAAATATACTACAGGTAAAAATCGATATTCGGTTACTATATAAATACATGTTGACGAAACGACTTATCACCTACTATATAAAATAAGGTAGACGAACTGCCGAGGGGTCTTTGAGGTGGTACGTATATATATATGTGTCTGTGTGTATGCGTGTGTATGTATGTGTGTATGTATATGTGTATATATATGTATATATATGTATGTATATGCGTGTGTGTGTGTGTGTGGGTGGGTGTGTATATATATATATATGTGTATGTGTGTGTGTGTGTGTGTGTGTGTGTGTGTGTGTGTGTGTGTGCGTGTGTGTGTGTGTGTGTGTGGATGTGTGTATGCATATATATATATATGTATGTGTGTATATGTGTGTATGGGTATATATGTGTGTGTACATATGTATATGTGTATGTACGTCTGTGTGTGTCTGCGTGCGTGCGTGAGTGAGTGTGTGCGTGCGTGCGTGCGTGCGTGTGTGTGTGTGTGTGATTGATTGATTGAATGGGGGCTGGGCTAAGTGATGTGGTGTGTGGTTGGCGGGTGTATGGATGGGTTGATGTGGTCCACTAATTCAATGGAATTGGGCTAAGTGATTGAGTGAGTCAGTGGGGTGAGGTAGTCAGCTGGTTGAGAGTAGTTGTGCAAAATCGCCTCCTTTTGAGGTTTTTTTTTGGAGCTTTACTACAGGGACTCCGGAGCTACCGGGGAAACTGGAGGTTTCCTCCACCAGGAGTAATTGCTTTTTATGTCGAAATTGACAATCTGCATTACTCCAATATAGACAAAAATAAAACGATTTAATGTGTATTAGTCTATTTCGGCCAAAATCTGACGGTGTGGTAGGTGACTCAAAACTAAACTAAAATTAAAATAAATGCTAGTAAATAACGAAAACAAATATATATATAAAACCCAATTAACAACACAAAATCAGCAACCACGGTTATCATGATAGGTTAATATAGCATTCTGATACATTAGGGTGAGGGTGACACGTCAAATACCATACCGTCAGAAATCACTTTCTTCTTCTCTTCTCGATGGTGATTATGTAGGATTGGGACTAAATGTGACAAGTTAATTACGTAGAGCACACTTACTAGACATTAGTGACTCAGATAGTACACTCGCCACTTAATTTCATTTGACCAGTCCGTATGCCACTCAAAACGCACAAATCACGTAAACTAGTATGGGTTCCCCTCAATCATCTATAATCGATACCCAGCCATACTATATCACACACATATAAGCTGATGGGTGCTATAGGAGGCCTCAAATTATTGGTTACCATACCTGCATAGATTCTCCTATATTTGACGCACATTTTTGGAGCCTGAATTATAAATGCAACATTTATCAAAATTCGGAAATATAAACCAGACCGACGACCATCGGCCTGCTTCTTTACTGGGCTATATATCCCGGGTATGGAAGGTGTTCGAGCCAATTCCCACCCTTAAATATGAGCCGAATGAATGAATGAATGAAACTGGCAGTTAGACGAAACGACCAGAATTCAAGCAGAGCGGTCCGCTGGTTTGACCGCAGAGCGCAGCGTAAAGCGGTCATTCTTTCGCAGTTTAAAGTAAACTGCAATTAAAAGCGGAGCGCAGCGCTAACTGCGATATAAGTATTGCAATTCCGCAACCAACTCTTTGGACCGCAGTCACATGATTGCAGTCCGATTGCGGTCCAATTGGAATTAATGGGAACGCGAATTGCAATCCTGCGCTCCAGGAATTGCAATTCGCCTGGTAAGAGAACCGCAGGCCACTCTGTATAACGGTTTACCTAAGGAGTGTCAGATCGTAATCACCCCACGTCCTGCATTTAAACCCATGCATGCTGATAATGTTTACTAAATGTTTCAGCAGTGCTGTTTAATTCAAGAATAATGATGCCCCAAGATATTTATTGAGTATTTTCAGCCACGGATAATGTTATAATACAGTGGAACCTCTCTAAACCGGACACAACTTGTGCATAATTAGCAAAACTAACCGAACTGAATGTTATCGCTGGCGTAGCCGATGATGTAGTTTTCAATCGCGAGGTCATGCGCGGGAAATGGGACTGCTATATTTAGCAAAACTGGCTTTGCAACGCTAGTTATTTTTTTCAATAATATTTTTTTTATTATTATTTTAAGTTTTTTCAGGTCATATACGTATATGTTCCGAAATACAAATCTACCTCACAGTTCATTCACCCAGGGCCTTTAACAATTACAATGATGAATGAAATGTTGTCTGCTGATTATTATTTTGTTTTCCTCATCAAAAGCATGCTCTCACAGCACTTTATAATTATTTCCATTGAATTGCTGCCTGGTCGGATGACACTTCAAACCGAGATCCCGTCCCTACATGACCATAGCTGTTGCTGGGACATATAACCCACCGATTTTTACTTCCTCAGTTTCTGAAATTCTGCCATGGTTTATTGACAGAAAACAACCTATATAACAATGCAACAGCAGACGATAATTTTGGTTCCCTGATTCTAAGGGTTAAACTATGACTTGTATACACTAGGTTCCATGCAAATTTGAATAAAAGTATCAAAGAGGCTGGATCTCAAGTACGCATCAGCTGTTTCAAGTGAATAAAACTGCGGATATTTCCCTGTTTACCAGGCGAAATTCACTTCCTAGACCACAATAGGGTGACCTTTTGTTGATAAACCATGATACAATGTAATTAACTTTGTAAATAATCCCTTGACCAGTTTATGGCGCACGCCTGTTAATGATACATAACAAATCTGTTCCAATAAAGTTTATACAGAGTAATTGGCCGCCAGCGTGAGCCCTGTCAGGGGCGATAACCGTGTTCCCTTAAATGTTAACGGACATTACTATTTATTCTCTGTATTTAACTTTTGATGTGCAAAGATCATACTTTATAATCTGTCGAAAATATGATTTTTTTTCAGGCGACACATTTAATTATTATAAATAATTAAAAAATATAATACCTCATTTGCATATGAAAAAAGCCGGATACCATCGTGCGTCACTATCAGCAAAATAAATATTACTAAATTATTTTATCTGTATAGCGGGCACTGGTAATTTTTAAAACTGGTTGAATAGTGACACAAGTATACACTTATTTAATTCCTATAAAGAACATTTTGTGCCTACTGAGTGGGCATGTACCTTTAAAGTCTCATCCGACAGACCAGTGGGATGGACATGATGGAAATACTATGAACGTATGTTTTAATGCCCTAAACGAGGCTAAGTTCATATTGTATTTTATAAATATACATAACCTTTCACATTGACCGTTGGCATGGGGGATTTATACGCATATCGACGTTTTTCCCGCCAAGAGGGCGGGATGGGATGAAAGGCGAAATAGCGTTAATTACAGGGACACACCTGGGGAATTAGACAGCAAAATAATCTGAGCAAAGGGAATTGGACAGAAAAACAAAATCCTAGCATGGGTTGGCTGGCAGGCTGGCTGGCATAACATTCGGACCTCATGCGGATTCATTTATTTTGCATACTCTATACTATAGTATAATCTGCTCCATGGAAAAGAGACATTTGGTGTAACTGACCTAATGTTAAATTAATGAGTTCAATATATTCCCAAGAATGAACGGCCGCGCAAAATAATATCTGCCATCAACATCATGCTACCAACAGGGAACAGTACTTTTATCATGTTTATGGGCCCCTAGTGACTCACAACTGTATCTCCACTTGTGAGAGAGAGGGACACCTGAACTCACCGTCTGAGAGGGGTCAGTGGTTATATCCGATTTTTAAATGCGCATCGTAAAGTTGGGGGTCCTCCCCCATGAAATTTTTAAATGCAAGATCGCCGCAGATGCGATTTCCTGACACCTAGGCCACGAAAAAAGTCATCCAACTATTCGAGTATTGTAGATTTTCTTATTTTTAAAAAAAAAAAATTGCCGGGAGCAGGGGGGGGGGGGGGGGTCCGGACCCCCTGGACCCCCCCCCCCCCTGTATCCGCGCCTGGATAAGCATAAAATATCACAATGATAGCATGCGGTTAATGGCAAGCTTTCTAAACAATTTGTTTCCGTTGGGCACCACTGTATAAAACACTGATTGCAACCTACATGAACTACGCAGACCCATATTAGTTTGCAAATGCAGAAAGTTTGATAATACCATACATTCAAAGGAGTTACCGTGTTGTTGGTGAAAACCAGTAGTGTTCACATTTCCGATCCAAATCATGTGTTTTGACTACAATTTGAATCGTCTCAACAAGACTGATCACATGCTGTCACGACAGAGATACACATTACCATGATTACTGGCATAGGTTATTTTTTAAAACTAACCATGCTAACAGGAAATTTGTTGATTATCGACATAACTAGGAAGTTATTTAAAATAGCTGACACGGTTATCCTAGCCATGTAAGTGTATCGTGTCCGATATATGTATATATAGTATAATTATGGAGAGTGCATGAACCACATAATGAACACAGTGAAACTTGTGTACATGTTATATGCATATGTGAAACACAGTGTAGTATCCGTGATCATGATGGTACCTCTTAGATTTTGGTTACTCGACTGACGCTAGTCACCATGGTCGTTTTGGTTGTTGTTCTCATTATAATTTGAGGACGTGATTACACATAACTGGCATCGATTATGTTTGTCCAAAACAAACAAAAAATGTGTTGAATGTCAACATAACTTGAGGAAGTTATTCAAAATAACTGACACGCGTTATCCGAGCCCTGAAAATATAATGTGGCCGCAATCAAACCATACATGGTATATGAAAATTGCATGTACAACATCATGAAGATAACGAGAGCCGTGTATGATGTGTATATCTACATGTTATGTACATATGTGAAACCCAGCTATGGGGTTATTGCTATTTTTTCAAGATAACGTGATACAGTTAGTATACATAACTGGCATAGGTTATGCTTATCAAAAACAAATACGAACTTTGTTGAATGTCAACATAACTTGCGGAAGTTATTCAAAATAACTGACACGCGTTATCCTAGCCCTGAAAATATAATGTGGCCACAACACAATCAAACTTTTCATGGTATATGACAATTGCATGTATAACATCATAACGATAACGAGTCCTGTGTATGATGTGTATATCTACATGTTAGGTACATATGTGAAACCGAGCTATGGGTTGTTTTTCAAGATAACGTGAGACAGTTATTACACATAACTAGTATAGGTTATGTTTGTCAAAAACAAATGCGACCTGTGTGGAATGTCTACATAACTTGAGGAAGCTATTCGAAATAAGTGCCACGGGTTATTCCAATATAGTGCATGCCTGCCATGTTATATGGAAATTGCATGAACAACATCATGAAGATAACTTGACATGTGTTTCAGTCATGTGTATATATGCATGTTATGCACATATGTGAAACCCAGCTGTGGGTTATCTTTCAACATAACTTGAGGCAGTTATTACACATAACTGGTATAGTTTAAGTTTGTCAAAAACAAATACGGCCTTTGTTGAATGTCAACATAACTTGAGGAAGTTATTCGAAATAACTGTCACGGGTTATTCTAATATAGTGCATGCCTGCCAACTTATATATAGTAATTGGGAATATTTAAATGTAAGTACTTTTTCACCAATAACAAAAAAGTCACCTTCCCCAAAATGTTTAGTTTGATGAAATTCCATCAAATATTCAAATATTGATTTTATAGCGAAAAACTATTTTCATGGGGGTGGGGGGGGAGAGGTGGACGCAGTGGGGTGGAGGTTAAAAAAATAAAAAATGGAAATTGACTCCGAAACCTGGCTGGATAGCTTGGAAATGATGTAAATAAGAAAACTATAGTTTAGAATTTGAAATTCGATCCACAAATAAAAAGATATGTAAAACAAGTCTATTTTTAGCCCCCATGTTAAATTCTCATATGAAAGTCGTTTTTTCGCAATAAAATAAATATTTGATGGAATTTCTTCAAATACTTTTTGGCGAGGTTGACTTGTTTATTAATCATGTTAATGATGAAAAAGTACTTACATTTATATATTTTTAAGATTTAGTGTGCTTAATGGCCAATAGTTTGTCGGCAGCAAAACGTGGAACAGAGGATAGATGTGTATCGTTTATATTTTATCTAAATACCCTATTCTGATGTATGTATTCACGTTAATTATCATGATCATGGTATTAGTCGTAATATATAATGCAAATGAGGAACAGGCCAGATATTTAGAGTGAAACATCGATGAACATGTCGTAGACTTGAGAATACTTGTTTTCTTTGTAGATGCTGTAGCAGTGAGAGACACAGTTAAACCAATTCAATGAACATCCCAACATTTCAACATGTTGAACATGTCTTCGAATTATACGGATAAAACAGCATACACTTCAGCATCGCTGTCATGATTATCACGGTTATGGCAAAAGTGGTATCAAATTTAACAAGGGAATTAACAACACGCTGTAAACAAAAGTTAAGTTAACACTTTATTTTGTGTTACCTCCCTTTTAAATTGTGTAGAAATGATAGATACTGAAAATAACTGATACAGGTTATCTACAATTTGATAACGGAAGGGAGACAACTCTCACACAACTAGAAGAAATAACTGTATCAGGTTATTTCGAACGTAACTGAAATCAGTTACACCCCTGACTGATTAATGAGTCGATTTTTTATTCGACCCCCAGGTCATGGATTATCTCCCACTTTTTTACTTAGAATTTTCCAATTTTGCATTGTAACTCTGAAAACTTTTAAACCGCTACAGACTAGCTACAGACCTGAAACTTGGTATGTCGCTTCCTTATGATGAGTAGATGTGCAAATGTTTATCTCAATTTTTTATTCGACCCCCGGGTCATCGATTATCTCCCCATTTTCTACTTCGAATTTACCAATGTTGCCTTGTAACTCGTATAACTTTTAAATCGTACTAGCTACATATCTGAAACGTGGTATGTAGTTTCCTTATCATGAGTAGATGTGCAAAGTTCACTTCGATTTTTTATTCGACCCCCGGGTCATGCATTATCTCCCCCTTTTCGACTTAGAATTTGGCAAGTTTGCCTTGTAACTCATACAACTTTTAAATTGTAATACATGTAGCTACAGACCTGAAACTTGGTATGTAGCTTCCTTATGATGAATAGATGTGCAAAGCTTATTTCAATATTTGCTTCGACCCCCAGGTCATGGATTATCTCCCACTTTTTTACTTAGAATTTCCCAATTTTGCATTGTAACTCGTAAAAGTTTTAAAGGTACACGCCCGCTAAGTAGGCACACAATGTTCTTTATAGGAATTATAGAAGTTTGTCACTATTCTACCAGTTCTAAAAATTACGAGTGCCCACTATAGAGATATAATCATTTACCGGTAGTAATATTTATTTTACTGATAGTGACTCTCGGTGGTATCAGGCTATTTACATATACAAATGAGGCATGATATTTTTTAATTAATTATTATACTAATTAAATGCGTCGCTTGAAAAAATAATATTTTCCACAGATTATAAAGTATGATCATTGCACATCAAAACAATAAATACAGATAATAAATAGCAATGTCTGTTAACATTTTAAGGACACACGGTTTATCGCCCTTGATATCGGTGTGAAAATTTACGCCTGATATAAAATGTATAATACTGCCAATCAGTTCGTGAGATAGTTATGAATCAATGAATATTTTCAAGAAAATATCTCAGATGATATCTCTGATATAAAGATCAATGTGTACCTACTGAGCGCGCATGTACCTTGAAACTTGAAACTTGGTATGTCGCTTCATTATGATGCATTATCTCCCCCTTTTCGACTTAGAATTTGGCAATTTTGTCTTGTAACTTGTAAAACTTTTGAAACCGTAATAACTTCAGACATGAACATTGGTATGTAGCTTCCTTATGATGAGTAGATGCACAAAGTTTATTTTGATTTTTGATTCGACCCCCAGTTTGAGTTTCTCAATGCTCTTATAGGATTATTTGAATGTGTCATTACATCATACTGGTGCACAACTTCAACACTCCATGTGTGGTTGGTTGGGAGCACGCGACGGGTAATTCAACGATCGGTATTCATCCTTACCGGAATTCTGACTGCAGACCTTGTTTGGCCCTTACATACGTCTTTGGCATTTTGTATGTGCCAGTTGAATCTGGTTATACCCCTTATATGAGTATTACGATTATTCGTAATCCTATTTTAGGGGAAGGGGCCAAGTGACTTTGGTGTGGTATGGACCCGGCACCAGATCAGTTTATTATAATTACAGGGCTGAATGTGTTTTTTCTCGATGTAAATATTCCGTTCTGATTTTCGGATTTTCCCCCCAATGCAGCAGTTTAAAACGGCACGGCCTTACATAACCTTAACTGTTGATAGGACGCTGGCTTGAATCTGACCTTGACCTTTTGACCTTCACAATCCTGCTTGATCACTTTTCTATTTCGGTTTAAGAAGTCTGCCAGACTTATCCAATCTGACATCGGGGGCATTCGTGCCGACAGACCACATTTTTTTGTTTTGTTTGTGTTCATATGATAAATAACCATTATATGTATTTA